>OY755195.1:5198434-5675434 GCA_963576735.1 Bedellia somnulentella
CGAAATTTTTCTTTCCTTTAATAACATCTTTTATTTATGAATAATAATCCCCACATGAGGAATTCATGTCAAAAAACATTAAATTATGTCATAGTTAGGCGTTTCCAACATTTGCATTCTATCTGAAAAGGTAGACAAGTGGCCGTCCGAATTAGTTAAAATTTGGAGGTAGGAAACGCAAACACTACTTGAACGTGTAAAAAAGAAACAAAGGATAGAGAAATTTCGCGCTAGATGCCAACTGACACTGTAGCTCAGTTGGCAGAGCGACGGGGGCGTATACCCGAAGGTCGCGGGTTCGAGCCCCGCCAGTGTCGAAATTTTTCTTTCCTTTAATAACATCTTTTATTTATGAATAATAATCCCCACATGAGGAATTCATGTCAAAAAACATTAAATTATGTCATAGTTAGGCGTTTCCAACATTTGCATTCTATCTGAAAAGGTAGACAAGTGGCCGTCCGAATTAGTTAAAATTTGGAGGTAGGAAACGCAAACACTACTTGAACGTGTAAAAAAGAAACAAAGGATAGAGAAATTTCGCGCTGGATGCCAACTGACACTGTAGCTCAGTTGGCAGAGCGACGGGGGCGTATACCCGAAGGTCGCGGGTTCGAGCCCCGCCAGTGTCGAAATTTTTCTTTCCTTTAATAACATCTTTTATTTATGAATAATAATCCCCACATGAGGAATTCATGTCAAAAAACATTAAATTATGTCATAGTTAGGCGTTTCCAACATTTGCATTCTATCTGAAAAGGTAGACAAGTGGCCGTCCGAATTAGTTAAAATTTGGAGGTAGGAAACGCAAACACTACTTGAACGTGTAAAAAAGAAACAAAGGATAGAGAAATTTCGCGCTGGATGCCAACTGACACTGTAGCTCAGTTGGCAGAGCGACGGGGGCGTATACCCGAAGGTCGCGGGTTCGAGCCCCGCCAGTGTCGAAATTTTTCTTTCCTTTAATAACATCTTTTATTTATGAATAATAATCCCCACATGAGGTTTTCATGAACAAAAAAGATTTAAATTATGTGATAGTTAGGCGTTTTCAACATTTGCATTCTATCTGAAAAGGTAGACAAGTGGCCTTCCGAATTAGTTAAAATTCGGAGGTAGGAAACGCAAACACTACTTGAACGTGTAAAAAAGAAACAAAGGATAGAGAAATTTCGCGCTGGATGCCAACTGACACTGTAGCTCAGTTGGCAGAGCGATGGGGGCGTATACCCGAAGGTCGCGGGTTCGAGCCCCGCCAGTGTCGAAATTTTTCTTTCCTTTAATAACATCTTTTATTTATCAATTCAACTTACTTTCTCCTAAGCATCACCAGGCATCCGTCACTCCATGTACTTGCGCGCTATAATTACCTACCGCCCGGCCGAGCGGTCTCGGGCCACCGGGGGCCCAAGTTCAGTGCGGTTGTCGCGAGCGAGCGGAGCGCATACACGTTGTTAAATTTTAATAAATACCCAAGTATTTAATTATAAATATATGAAAATAAAGCACATGTAACTTAAAAGTAATTTTTAATTTTATTTTACTTACACCCTGACGTCTATATTTATTATGTTCTTAGATAGATAGATTGCATGTTACAGCTCTAATTTATAAAAAAAAAATTATAACGAAAAAAAAATTGTACTGCCACATACAAGTCAGAACATATAATAAAATAAATATTCACAGTTCTCAATAACATCGACGAAGAGGCAGCCCTGCAATTGGTACCGGATCGCGCGGTGCGAAGCAACCACAACTATACGCTTGAGCATTAAGGCACATTTTAGATTGCAGTGGTTGCTGACGCGACGGAGTAGGCTTATCACATTTTAGCAGTAGGTATTGGAAATTTTCTATGAAGTGAAGTATCTGGTAACTATTCAATAATCTGTGGCATCACGATAGGTTAGGACTAACAGTACACCAGCGACTTATTTAAGTTTAGAAAAAAAAACTACGACTATTCGAGATCATGGTCACCCTACTATTTCCCAAGAATTTTTTTGTCAAGTGCATGGACTTAACAATCGTTGCAGTAGTTGCAATTGATATGACGATATTGATAGACAGATAAGAAATTTCTTCGATGCCTACTGCGATTACGTCGAGTACTTTGTTGTATTTAGAAGGAAAAGACGAATAAAAATTTAAACTTTATTTACAAAAACAACGCTAAACGTACTTCATAAGTTGTTCAAAATGTGAACCCTGTTCCTGCTCGCACAATTGCGCCCGTCGCCTAAGATTGGCCTTTAATCTGTCCAGAGCAAAGCGGTTTTGCTTAACCGTTTCAAAGGCTAAAACAATCCGTTGGCGCAGCTCTTCTACGGTATTAGATTCTTGCTCATACACCAATCGTTTCATCTCTCCCCAGAGAAAAAAGTCCAACGGTATGAGGTCAGGGCTGTGAGGTGGCCATGGAACAGGTCCAAGGCGACCGATCCATCGTCGCGGAAATTGTTCATTCAAATAATCACGAACGGGGTTATGGAAAGAGCAGGTGCACCATCGTGTTGATAATGCAGGTTTTCCAAATAATGTTCCGGGACGCATCGCAATAGTTCAGGCACAACTTCACGTAACAAGCTAACGTAATTCATACCATTCAATCTACCTTCAATAAAATGAGGTCCGATAACAACATCGTTATTAACTCCCGCCCAAACATTTAAAGAAAATCGAGTCTGATATGCGTTTCTCCGAGTAAGATGCGGGTTTTCAGCACTCCAAAAATGTCCGTTGTGCACATTGAACAAACCAATACGCATAAATGTACTCTCATCAGTCCACAAGATATTCGTTTCTTCATTTTCTGATGTAGCGACGCGCTGACAGTACACAATGACGCGCACTACATAGAAACGCTGACAGTGCAAGAAGAATCACATTCCACAGCAACACGTAACGAAGCAATATACGTCACACTCGTCATCGAGACTCGCCATACAAATTGTACATCGCGCAATCTAATATGGAACTGTCTTAATATGCTTTTGATATGGTTATTATTCACATCACGCATATTCTCCAAAGTTATAGCCTGTAGTGTAGCAACGAGACTTTCTAGATCTACAGGTAATATATCTGATAACATCAATTCTCGTACTCCAATATTTTCATGATCTATGTTGATTTGTTGTTCATCAGCAAAAGGGATACACCAGTACAACAGTGCTGCTACAATCACCTTGTAATGATCCTCTGTGTATGCTGGTTGAAAACCGGGGTTTCTTCTCTCTATATCAGAAGGGGCTCGTGGTAAATATGTAGTGAATTCAAATGAGTATACCACTTTAGCTAGAATCATAAGTTGTCGGGATACATGAAGATTAATTTGTGGCATGTCATAATTGGTGAGAACTACTATTGGCAATCTTTGTAAGAAGTAGTCCTGATGAGTTATAGCATGATATCTTAATACCAGTGTAGTAAATTCCGGTGTATTGAAACTGGATATCAAGGGTGTCTGTAATCGTCGTTGTAGCTCACGAGCAACATCTGGCATCTTACCAGCTGATGTCAACAACACTACAACATCGTACCATGGTAGTTCTTGTGCTGGTATAAGTCCTAGGTGTGTGGAGAGTTTGTCTGTGCCGTCCCATTTAATGTATTTGTAAATCATGTAATAAATCATGTTCATTAATGCCACCATTAGATCCCTACTATTCAATCGTTTCATCTCAGTCCAGCCTATCTCGCGGCGTTTATCCTTGACAGCAAAACTAGACAAGATACTACGTGCCTCTTGCGTCATTGCATGTTGTGTGTGTGTTGCGTGATCTATACTGAACTTCCATTATTTCTTGTAATACGCCTTCTACTGCTGCCGTAATTGTAAGCTCTTTATCATCTGCTGGTGAAAGATATATTCTGTCTCTATGTGCGTCCAACGAGAGTGCAATGACCTCCATAGCATCTTCATGGAGTTTTGTTATCTTGAGACCACCAAAGTCTATTCGCGCTAGTAAGCTTGTGTCTATTATCACAGGTGTTTCCATAATTGGTGTAAGACAATCAGTACACCTTGCATTTACACACCATATCTCCCGATCTATTAGAGGAGTTCTATATATCTCCCAAGGTGAGAAGAAGGCTGCAACAGCATAGCAATATATGTGTAAAAAGTTAATCTTGTAGTGTGCTCCAGCAATTTTGTTGATAAACAAATTTGTGTCCGACTCACCTTGAATATGAGTGTAAGAGTTGAGAAGAGTGTTAGGGACTATTGATTCTCTGTATCCTGGGCATCGGATATGGTGCTGAACCGTTCCAGATCTTCTTTGGCCTACAAATGGTGAGAATGTCTTCAGCTCTATGTCTGTATATTGCTTGACAAGAACTTCGATAAGTTGATACACGTTACTGATCAGGTAGTTGCCAGTATATGGACAAGTCCCCTGTTTGTTTGTCCAAGAAGCTAATTCAATTATATTTCGGAGTTTAAGTAGTAATACATCTTTTTCGACAAATGACATACTAGGTTCAATTGTTCCAGTCCTTGTTGTATAGCCTATAAGGGCGAGTAAGACCCGGAACTATATTGAGGCCTTCCATCTTTACATACGGTTTCTTTAGACTTACCAATATGGAAGGTAAAATGAGCTTCTACAGCATGCACGTCAAGTGCACCCACCTCTGGGGTTGTCATGTAAACTTGATGTTGCAAGGGCGGCATTGTTACTGTCTCAACCTTTTTACCCCATGATAGTTCTCGTATCTTATTAGCGATAGCGCCTGGACATCCCGTATCATCAATCAAGTACAAGTAACTCATTCCAGTCGTCTTACCTTTGATCACATTTCTGTGCCATTCCTGCAGTTTGAGGTCCTGTTTTATGAGTCGTCGTAAAATTCGGCGTGCATTTTGTGGACTAGAACCAAGTATGAGTAGTTGAAGAATGCTTCTAGCAGTCTCGAACTTGGCTAGAAGTTCAGCCAATACTCCTTTTGGGCAAGCTGAATACAGAGCAGCAAATATGCGCGCAGGAAGAATATTACTCGAATCTAAACAATTCACAGATTCTTCTGAAGAGACAGATGATGCAGCTCGTATCAAGTTCTTAATGTCCTCATTCTTGGTTATTCTAGCTAACATAGGTTCAATCATGTTCCGGAGTAACGAGGAAGGTAACGTAGGCATTAGAGTACCAATAGCATAAGGATCACGATATACCCTTTCAAGAGTTTGCGGTGGTTGCATCGGTAATATGCAAAATCTTTCCATGTATTCAGCAACAACAGGATTTGTTTTCCTGAGATATTGTATCAACCCAATAAACGGCGATAAGAGATCTGACTCTGCTCTAACATACATATTGTGGTGATAAATGATTGGAAACCCTCCTGCTAAACTAGGAACAAGTGATAGAGCCAGATACTCGTTATGGCTCATGTCAACGTATACAGGATGTTGTGTCATGTAGTAATAACACCAAAACAGTCCGGTTAAATCAGCAGGTATGACTGTTGCTGAGACCTTACAAGCAGAATGGGCGTTACTATAAGTGGACGCAACCATATCATCGATGTATGGTAAAAAGGCATTATTATAGCCATGCACTTTCTGTATTTTTCTTAGGGTCTGTGGTAGCATAATATCACCTATCGATGTCTCCTTAGAGAAAGCGAAATACCTGAGAGAGCCGTAACTTTCCTCGATCTTAATCTTGTGTCCTAGTTCTCTGGTAGTCTGTGATACACGTCCCATCACGTCCTTTTTGAACATTGGCAATTGATTTTCGTTGAGTGCATGTTTAGGTACACAAATGGCTATTCTTAAGTCATCACCTTTGCATAATGCATGATACTTCAGGTTGAGTGGATCTAATGCTGTCTTAATTTGCGCCAAATATGTTATTACCCACGTATCTTGATTCAGACCTTCAATCCCGCCATCCTGTCCATCCCAAGCGTATACATCATCCCCCATCCATCATAATCCATCGACACATGTTCATTTGTAAGGGAAGATCAGGGGCGGAGATATCCTGGACAGGCAGAAAATGATATGGGTGCAATCCAGAAGCGTTCATTAGTTTCCAGACAAAACTTTGGCTGACATTGTACCTTCTAGCAGCCTGTCGGGTACTGCGTTGCGGATCTCGGAGAAAATATCTGAGTATGCGTGGATCCAGGTTCTCGGGATTGCCTCGCCTTGCTGGCCTGTCGTCGCCTCGTGCTTGATCTTTGATCTTCAAACATCTCACTTGCTCTGGTAGTGTTGTGTGTTTGATAGTAAAACATAACCACAGTTGTGACAGAACGCCCGGCTCGATTGGACGCTACCTAGCAGCGGCCGAATCAGCAATAAATGTGAGTCATTGTGTATTTAAACAATGGCGACCACTGCCAGCGTGAAGCGCTCCGACACCATCCTGGTGCAGGAGCTGCTTGCCTTCGTGCAGAACAAACTGGACGTGATGGACGAGCTCAGCCTTGAGCAGATCTGCGCGACCAGCTACACGGACACTGAAATAACCGCCGCGAGACAGTTCCTCGCCGACACCGCCGCCGTCACCGCCGTGCGCCTCGCCTCGAGGAGGGCCGATGGCAGTGGGAAAAGAAATCTTCAAGATATCTTCCGAGCCTTCAAGGAGACGGATCCGGATGACATCCCTACGTATGTAGCGCGAGACCTTAACAAGCTGCCTCCTGTGACCTTCGACCATGTTGACGTAAAATCGCTGTTGAAGGACATTCAGTTGTTGAAGTCCAGCGTTGCCGACATCAAAGCCAAGCTCGTGGCTTCAGAACGTGCCAGCGCTGAGTTGCAGCGCGAGGTGACATCGTTGCGAAATGCTGATGTTGTGCTCGCACAAGTATCGCCGCCGCACAAGCGGCAGAAGCGACGGCCACTTGACACTTCGCAACGCAGCAATATAATTGTTACGACTGACCCAGTAAGCCACTCGGTCATTGACTGTGAGAATCCGACAACTCAGCGAATTTGTGACAAAACGAGTTCGCTGCGCCCATCCGCACCTGTCTTCACACCCGACGCGCCACTGACATCGGTGGTTGAAAAGGGTTCTTTTGCACAGGTGCTGAAGTTAGGAAGCCACCCCCGCTCTCATCGTCGCTGCCCAAACCCCCTGCTACCCCCTGCCACTACCACCCAGAGGGAGGGAAAGGAGAGCCAAGCCGCGCCCGCTCGTGCCGCGCCGAAGACTGTTAAAGACGACGATGGATTCACCCTGGTTGGGAAAAAACCCAAACGTCGTGCAAACAGGAATAAGCGTGGTACCGTCCCAGCAGCCTCCTGCCCCCTGAAGGCTGCAACACCGGTGCTGGATATTTACATATCTCGAGTAGATCCTCAGATGACGCACAACGATGTCTTGCGTCACATAGAGCAGACGAGCCTTGGTCCTATAACCGTGCTCAACATTACACGTCTGGAGCCCAGTAGGCCGACCAACTTTAAATCCTATTGGCTCCAGGTTCCCGCAGTCCATGAGAAGGTTCTGCTAGGAGAGAACTTTTGGCCTGAGGGAATAGTGTTCCGGCGCTTCAGGGCTGCGCGTCAGAAACCAAAGCCTCTGCCCACTACATTGTAAATTACTAACATAGGTTAAGTTTTACTAATATTATATGGGCCTTGTTGCCTGCAAATAAAGGATTTATTATTATTATTATATCTGATCGCTCGATATTAGAAAATGGGTACGGCGGAGGCATGATCAATTAATTTTATTTTAAATCTTTGTTTCGTTATTATTTATTGTTATCGTTTATTGACTTTGACGTGTTGTGATATTATTACTCATAAATTATTAAGTATTCTAACGGAGAGTTTGTTTTCTAAAAAGGTGTGATATAAAAAGTAGGGTGACCACGCATTTTGAGTCAGCAAATAAAAATAAGTCAATAACGAATCATTTTTGTTTCATTTAAAATAAATACATGTAGCATCGCAATCACTGAGTCAGAAAAAAATGGTTGGGATCACGACCCCGAAATAACCCTGTATAATATAAATTCAATTAGTAATAGGTAGAATTACAAAATATTACCAATCAACAGTCTTCCCAATATAACCTACACTAGGACAAAATTAAAATAATATAATTATATTTTTCTGGTAATTTCAAAACGTTCGTTATATTGTTGCATAATAACATTAACATTGGTCTCCGCACTAGGCGAACCTGTATCGCGGAGGACGGAATTTTAACTACGTCTAGGCAGTGCTGGATTAAGCCAGCGCGGGGCCTGTAGCAAATTCTGTCAAGAGGCCCTTGGTTTGCTATAGTTTCTCAAGTTAAAGGGTATTAAATAAAACAAAACTATTAAAAATAAACTTTTCTGCATTTAATATGGGCAAATTTAGAGATAACACGTTCACTATCGACTTCTTTAAGCAAATCATACTCTATATTCATCAAAGTGAGGTGATTAAGACGTTCTTGGCCCAATGTGTTTCTTAATTCATTTTTAATACGTTTTAACGTTGAAAAAGAACGTTCGCCACTGCAGTTAGTGATCATGAGAGACAAGTAAATGCGCAAGGCAATTTCTACGTTTGGGAAACACGATTCTAAGAAATTATGTAATAAAAGTTTATAAAATTGCAGTTCCAGAGACTCTTCTTTCTTGCTGTCACTAACAGTAGCCACATCTGTTTTCAGCAGTTCAGCGAACTGCACTAATTCGTCGCCTAGGCTGTTCTCCAAATAATCTTCGTAAACACTGCCCATACGTGAGGCGTTTTCCAAAATCTCTTCTGTTGTAAGGGATTTCAGCTGTCGAAATATTCCGAAAACACCAGTAATTTCATGATATGCTTCCATACGTTTAGTTAAAGCAGACAGTACGTTATCATTAATGACAATAAACACCTGAATTTTAAACCGTTGTCCAGGTGTTTGATTTTCAACAAAGTCGTCGAGTGTAGTAGAGCCGGTGAAATGGTCGTACTGTGTATTCCGCTTGCTTCGTCTTGAAGTCTGTTGCTGATATTCTTCACAGCCGGTCAGATCTTTGGCTTTTGCCTCAACATCTGAAAATGTGGATCGCATTGATTGGACGTAACCATGTAATGATTCATAAAGGGCGTATCCTGTATAAAGGTCTTGATCAGACGACTGGAGCGGAGCACTAGTCGCTTGCATGCGTTCTAGGATTCCGTTCCACGTGATTGTCATTTTTCCCGTTTCTAACTTATTCATCGTTGAAACTAGTCCGTAAGCTTTATTACGGCACTCTGCTTTTTGATCCACGTTATTGAAAATGTCTTCCGAAACTTGCTTAATAATGATAAAACCACATAAAAGCGCCTTCGTAGCATCAGCTCTGGTAGACCAACTAGTGTCCGATAATCTTTTTAATATCAGAACTTTTGATGTAGAATCTTTCAATGCGTTCGTAAGACGACTACATCGATAACATAAGAATAAATTTGTTTATTATGAACTTAGCCTAAAATATTTTTAATTACGTACTGTAACACTACGAATTAATAGTGGAAATATATTTGCTTTCCAAAAAGATGCAACATTTATTAATAAATTACTCACATATTTATTGTCATAGTCAACTACACTAACTAACTACAAAAACGTCCACTTTTTTTGAATTTTCAAAGTCAGGGTGAGCTACACATAAGTAACCTTTCCTCATATTGGTAACAAACATTTGCAGTTGAATTTGAGCTCGGTACTTTTCTGAAATGTTGCCACTGCGAATGTAATTAGTTTTGGTACTTTCACTTGTTGGACACTTAACCTCAATTACAGCATCTTTACTGATTCCATCTGGAGATGCGGCAATCATGGGGTACTGAGGTGACAGAAACAGTCCGCAGGGCTTCACCCTCTTTTTCAGAATATTTTGCACAGTTTTAATCACTGAAGATTCTAGTCTTCGACCCCTTTTCATGGTAGGCGTGTCTGGGGTTTTTGCACCCATTATCGCAGCTACTAAAGATCCATCCGATGTTCGGCAGCGACTTACATCAAAAACTTTGGATGCTGTGATGCGAGCATAACGAAGTTCATGCCATAGAGGATTGTTACACTGATTTTTTGTGGCAGTTTCTATTTCAGCCAGAACATAACATAACATAACATAAACGTTCACGCCGTTTTATCCCCGAAGGGGTTGGCAGAGGTACCAATACTCCTGAACTTACATGGCAAGCGCCATCTAGTTTCCAGAGAAGGTACCCACGTTTTGCTTAGACAGTGTACTCACGTGATAGGGGGCAGGCCTGTCGCCGTTTTGTACGAATACACTGTCACATGACTAAGTACAACTCAGCTGTGTGGGTTTCCTCACGATGTTTTCCCTCACCGTTAGCAAGCCAGAACATTGTTATTAAGAGTCTCTGTTAATGACCTTAATAATTTGTCAACATCACTATTCACCTCATCACTGGCTTGCATAAGAAAGTTATGAAAAGAAAATAGAATAGAATAGAATAGAAAACTCTTTATTGTACATCAAATATGGAAAAACAATTACAAATACACAGAATGAATTAACAAAAGTACAATTGGCGGTCTTATCACTAAAAGCGATCTCTTCCAGACAACCTTTGAATGGAGAGGTCAATAAATTAGAGTCATGTGAGATAGATGTACAACAACATGGTGAAACTGATGACTATGCGTTAATCTGCTTAAACAATACAACAATCCAGTCATACTTAAATCTAGTTATAAAATAATAAACTATTAACAAACATATAAATACTATGATACAATAAATTAAAACTACATACAAATATTATGATACATATTTTTATTTATATACTTAATATATATAATTTAATTTGCAACAGTATTATAGCGTTTCAGTGAGGTAGTGCTTTTTTACCATATCCTTAAAAATAGATTGGGATTTAGCCTGACGAATCTCTACCGGAAGTGCGTTCCACAATTGAACAGCCTGCACAGTGAAGGAGGAGCCATAGTAATTGGTTGAATGGGAGGGAATGCTTAATAGAAGATTATGTTCAGAACGTAGATTAAGATCGTGGGAAGAGGAGAGAAATTGAAAACGTTCTTTTAGATAGAAAGGGGTGGCAGGATTGAATAAAATAGAGTGAAGGAGAGAAAGTGTATGTGCATTCCGGCGGAGACGAATAGGAAGCCATTTCAGTTGAGTGCGATATACAGATACATGATCATATTTCCTCAATCCAAAAATAAACCTAATGCAAAAGTTTTGGAGGCGCTCAAGTTTATTAAGTTGCTCTTCAGTTATATCAAGGTAGCAAGTATCAGCATAGTCAAGAAGGGGCAAGAGAAGTGATTGAGCTAACGCAGTTTTAGTAGCAGTAGGAAGAAAATTACGCAACCTTCTGAGGGATCCCGCTGAAGCGAACATCTTTCGGCTAACCATTTCTAATTGTGGCACCCAAGATAAGGTGCTGTCTATCATTATCCCTAGGTTTTTAACTGTAGGGCTAATAGGAATTGATGTTCGGTCAAATAATATAGGCGGTAGTGACTTATAGTCGATCCTAGAAATAATTCGAGAACTACCGACTATAATTATCTGTGTCTTATTTGGATTCACTTTTAGTCCATATGCTTCACTCCATTTCAAAATCCGCTCCAAATCAACATTAATCAAGTTTATGGACATATTTAATTGGTCAAAATTAGCCTGTGTGTAAATCTGAAGATCATCTGCATAAAGGTGGTAGGAAGAAGTTAGTTGAAGAGAAATACTATTAATAAATATAGCAAATAAAAGAGGAGACAACACACCACCTTGTGGAACACCGGCAGTTAACTCGCACCAGGGAGAGTAAGACTCCTCGATGCGAATACGCTGCCGTCGTCCTAGTAGATAACTACGAAACCAGTCAATCACCGTTGGAGATATGTTAAGAGAACGAAGTAAAGCTAATAATATTTCGAAGTCAACTGTGTTGAAGGCACTACTGAAATCTAGCAATGAAAACTGTCTGACATCACTATGCTTAAAATCTGGTTGATATTTCAAAAGTTCACAGTTATTAATTTTTCTTTTTTTGCCTCGTGAAGAAACTCTGTGAAGAGGCTAGTATTAGTTTTACATTGTGGAGCTTGCTTGCACAACTGTTCCACAGCCACATATTTCAAGGTCGTACCTACTCTGGAAAGCTTTGGTTTTTTCCAGAAACATTCCACCTCGGTGCAAGAAGGTTCCTCTGTGCGACGATGGGTCCACATGAGAAATGCCACTGCATGTTTACAACCATCAGCTGAAGCTGCACAGTCTAAGGACTGACAGCTAACAATTTCACCTTTATTCTCGTCTATCACCATCGTGACGTTGTAAGAGCTGCTCCTCACCTTGTGCTCAGGACAAATTTTACACTTTATTGTACAAAGATCCGACTCGCGACGCAGTTGCACATATCCAATGGCATCATCCCCATACGATTCACTTGCAGACCTGCAGAAATAGGTAAACCAATTATCGCTTATGTTCACGAAACTGTACCAAACTAACCTAACATTTATGATTTATAAAAGTTCTTGCTTCCTGTGGAAGGTCATCATTATTTCACTTTCTCATGACATAATTTAAGTTACCACAAAAGTGTTATTATACTTACTTGGCTGTTTTCACATTCGGAATTATTTTTGAAAAATAATCCGACCATGATTGCGTCGACTTGGGGCAGGTTTCTGCTGTCTGTTTTTACAAAATCGTTGTCCATGGTAAAAGTAGGTACTTGACAGAATTTCTCAAATATTGCCAATAAATAACACAAAAACAAAGAATAATCTTAATAACGTTTTCGAAAGCTAATAGAACTAGTAGGCAAAGCCACGAGGTTTGTACAGTTTACCAGGCAGGTAACGTCATCATAAACTCGACCAATCAAGAACGTTTTGTGTCACGTGATAAGCGTTTAAAAATTTCCATTTTTATTTATGGATTTTTAAATAAATCAATTACTATTTTCAACTTACTTTAATAAATAACCATTTTTAAACTCTTAATTTATAGTGATGACAGCAATTGACAATTTATTTCTCGCATTGTCAAATAACCTATTGTATCAAAATGAAGGGTTTTTAATAGCGGTTCTAAATATACATATAACTTGCAGTTTTAGGCATCTAAAAAGACTGATATAAAAAATCATTGAAAGAAATAAAAAACCCGACTGCATAAAATATACTGCATATAACTAACACTAGATGCTAAGCTCGTCATCTTACATTTCTATGTACCCTGAAAAAGGTTTAGTTTATTGTACAATAAACTTGCCGTTTTAAACTGATTTTTTGTCAATATTTTCTTTTTTGCAAATGTAATGCAAACGTACATCTACATACTTCTTTACTACCTTCTGTGAGCATCTATGTTTGTAAAAAGCGTGACGTTTACGAGTGACTGAAGAATTTTCATTGTTAAATATGGGCCATCATACTGCCTCAATAATGATTTTCCGCCACTTAATTTAATGTAGTGCCTGATTATGTTCTCCGATTTACTGCATATTAAATATACATCCTTGGATGCATAGCATAAACCTCCTACGTCCTTAACGTCCACCAGTTTATGAAACCATTCTTTTTCTGTAGCAAGTAAATGGTTTTTACAGTCATCGCAGTTAATTTTTTTTACCAAATGGTAGACAACAAATCCAGAAATATATCCCACTATTTGGTTAGTCACATCAGTATTCTGTTCTGATACTAATCGTTCGGCGAGATGATTACAATTACTGTCGTAGTTTTCTTCAATTGTTTTCTGATTGCTGCGGTTTTGTAAAAATGTTTTAGAAATGTTTTCTTCGTCTTCATCCTCACGTCGTATCCCATTAGTGGTATTATTTATTTTTGCAATTGATTCACCGCTGTTTAAAATTGGTATGCTTTCCAGTGGTAAACAATTACCGCTGAATTTTTTGCTTAATTCTAAATGGGCCAACAACCTCTTGTTTGCCGATTTAAATTGTCGTGTGTTGGGATTGTTGTTATGACCACCTAGGCTTCTGATTTTGTCAAAGAAAAGTTCAACGTGATCTTGACTCAATTAATACGTAATCAAAAACAACAAAGTTTCAGTCTGAATTAAGGTTCAGTTCAATCACAATCGAGTAAATTTTGACCTTCTCTGGACCGGCTATAGTTATTTAATATTAATTCCATATTATTGAAATACCGCAAAAAAAAAACAATAAGCGACTCTATTCATTTGGTATTTGACTTTGTTCCACTTCATGCTGCGTTGGGTCAAATGAAGAGACGTTTGAAAATAAATTTAAAACAATTATGTTTTTAATGATTTTAAATGCGTATTTTGTCACAAATTCATTTTATTATAAAAATATTATCTAGTACTTACCGAAAATACGATATGCCATCCATTTTCAACGTGGTCAAAGTATTATGTTTGCACTTTTTCACGGAGCACTTTGGCATGTTTACCTGACACCGAATCACGCGTTACTGAGAGCGCAACTGTGCTTAGAAGTAATTTGAGCACAGTTTTGTCGAGACACTTTACAAGCGTTGACGTTGTATCTTGGGTATATTAAATCGATGCAGCTTGGTCGCATTTGTCAACTCCCCCCATGAACTTCTTGTCATTTGAAATAAGTGATTAGACATGGGTTGATAAGGAGTGATTTAATCCAATGATATATATCCACAACGAATCAATCTATCTCTCCCGTCCGAGTAGATCTTTATATCAAACTAGATCATTCTTGTCTTTCAGTCGTGAATGATCGTGCCGCTATAAGGACACGGTATTTCTGTTAAGAAGTGAGCTTTACACCTTCTTGGTTAAAGTGATCAAGTGTAATGTCCTTTGTTTGTCTATGATGTTTTATGTGATAGCTGACACTTGACATCTTTCTATCTGATATGTTCTGTTTGTTTATTTTGAATCTTGTACTTTTATAAATGTACTCGTAATTACTTCCTACATCAGTTTATTATTCGTTAAAAATTTCTCTATTGCTTTGATTAGAAAGAGAAAGTATATGACAGACGCGATTCTTTAGAAAAAGGCGTGCATTTATGATGCACAATTATTGTGGGTGTGAGCAATATTGCTGTTTTAGCAATAGCGATTATATTATAATTTTAGCAAATAACATTAATTTCCAAATTAACGGTTTTTCTACTACAAACTTTCTAGTTCATAATCAACCAATAAAAAATAACTCGATCTGACACTTATTTTTAACTGTTTAATCAATCGTACTTCACTTATTATATGTGAACCATTGCTTCCTGATACATTTCAATTGATCAGAAGACATGTTCAGACATATTTCCATGTTTAGATATAAAGATCTATTTGGATATAAAGATATAAAAGAGCGATATATATCAGCTCGAACAAAAGATCTATTATATCTTAATCACAAAAAGGATCTAGATTGGTCATGTCTATAAGTGATGGTTGAAGGACTAGCATCTTGGCTTTTTTTTCGTGAGACCAACGAGTTTCGGATGTTACTTCAAGATTTTGGAAGTTTGTGGCCACTGTGACAACATTGTTATCGTTCCATTGGCATACGAAGACATCATCACCTAGTCAATAATCGAAATGACCTCGCTCCTCCTACTTGAATTGTTTGACGTCTTTGAGCGTGCAGTTATCAGTGCGATTAGCTCGCTAAGTCCCTGTAGCAAATTCTTCGGTCACTCGTAAACGTCACGCTTTTTACAAACATAAATGCTCACAGAAGGAATCAGTTCAATCATATATTTGAACTGACCAAAGCTACAGTAAAGAAGTGGCATGATGCCATGCTAAGTGAGATAAATTCACTAAGAGAGAACCAAACATGGGATTTAGTGGATTTACCAAAAGGAAGAAAAGCACTACCATGCAAATGGGTTTATAAACTGAAAACAAATCCAGATGGCTCTATTGACAAATTTAAAGCCAGAGTAGTAGTAAAAGGTTATCCACAACAACAAGGCGTGGATTACGATAAGACGTTTAGTCCCGTTGCTCGACTTAGCACTATAAGAGCAATCATAGCAATTGCAGTAAAAGAAAATTTTAAATTACGCCAGTTTAATGTATCAACAACTTTCCTAAATGGAACAGTCCAGGAAGAAATATACGTCAAACAGCCCGAAGGTTTCCAAGATGGAACTGGAAGAGTTTGTAAACTCAATCGTAGTCTTTATGGTTTGAAACAAGCTCCGCGATGTTGGAACTCCTGTATTGCCGATTTTCTGAAAAGCAAAGGCTTTCAACAAAGTGAAGCTGACCCTTGTCTGTACTTCAGAATAAGAGGAAAATCCAAAGTCTTGATTGGATTATACGTTGACGATGGACTCGTAGCGTCTAATACCACTGATGCTGGAGATGAGTTTATAGAAGAGCTCAAATCAAAATTTAAAATCACGACGAAAAATGCGTCCTATTTTTTGGGTATTGAGATAAAACCTGAAAAAGGAAAAGTAACCCTTTGCCAACGAGCTTACCTACAAAAGGTTCTAAAAAGGTTTGGAATGACAAACTGCAAACCGGCACAAACGCCTATAGCGAAAGAAAAAATTGAAAATCCAGAATCCGATTTTAATACTGTTTTCCCATACAGACAGGCTGTTGGAGCTATAACTTACTTAGCAGTGGGCACGAGGCCCGCCATAGCTTATGCTGTAAGCAAAGCATCAAGAAATCTTGAGACTCCAACTACACAAGACATTGCTATGATCAAACGGATACTCCGTTATTTAAAAGGAACCGCAGACAAAGTTCTTGTGTATAGACATACGATGGATTTACGATTGTAAATGTTTCACTTTGTTGCCCGTAAACTTTTCCATTACATTTTTGTATTCTTTAAATTTTTCTAGTACTTCTGACATATTTTTCATAAGGTAGACGCTTGAATATCTACTGTAATCGTAAATAAAAGTAACAGAGTACCGATTTTTACCATCATCACTGTTATTTATTCGCTCTGCTACCATATTAAGTAATTTAAAGTTAAGAAAAAATACGATAGATATGCTAGTTGAAGGCATTTATATATTTTGAGTATTTTATACAGTAAACAGATCTATCAAAATGTTGCTATGCAACGACACTGATCTATGGTCACTTAACATAGATATATCTGCTGCCATATGTAGAAGTGTTTTAATATGAAAATCGAGCAATGACCCAAATATTAATAAAAGTAAATCTTAATATTTATAACTACTTTAGACTTGGCGAGACCTTTGCCGCAAGGCAAGGCACAATGGAGCCCAAGCGAAGCGAGCCCAAAATGTTACTGGGAATAGCACCGACATTCCCAATATACCTGATGTAACCCATCAGATCATTGGGATTGTTGGCGCTGAAAGTGATTTTGGAATTGAAGGGGTGGTGGAAACCCAGGTAAAAATCTCATTTTATCAAATTTTAATATATTTTGCAGCCATTTGTAATAATATTTAAAGATTTTTAATTTGTAGATTGAGTGTACATCCCAGGAGAATATTGCCCAGCTTGATGATGAAATTGAGAACATGGGGCCAATAAGCACACCTGTAGCCATCACCCTGCCTCGGGTATAAATCTCCAAGCACCCACTCCCAGTGGTGCAGCTCAAAGGCGCCGCAGTGGTCATAATAATAATGCACAAGCTTTCCTCAATGCTGAGTTGGAGACACAAAAGATTTTAAGAGTAAGCAATCATTCTTATGCAGTGTAATTTCAGCATACACATTAAGTAGTTATTTAGATGTGATTCAGTGATATTGTTATAAGAGATGTAAATTTATAAGTGCATTATTTTCCAGGATGTTTCTAACCAAATCACGGAAATTGAAGGCCAGCTAGATAGATTTGCAAATGTCTATAACAATTCAGAATTATTTGCAATGCGGGATAGGTATGTATATGCAATGGCTAAGAAGCCTGTTCTTAAATTATTGTAAGGTATTGATTTTGTTTTGAAAAAGAAACTCATTATTTTAATTCCTATTGTGGTAGACAGAGACTATTGAGTGCCACTTAGATCTAGTTATGAAGTTGGTAATGAATGAATTAAAGAAGAAGAAGATTTTAGCATAAATTTAATTTGAAAAATGATTTATGTATGATTTCTTGTCTCTTTTGTTGAGCCATATGTAATATTCCACCATTTTGTTGAGGCAAAACATATTGTTCTTCCTCGACATTCTGCACATAATTAATGAAAGGAATACTGAAAACAGTAAAATAAGTATTAGACATATATTGTGTACGTATATTAACACTTCACTGCATAGTTTTAACCTAAAATAGAACTAACCAGCAATGTGGCCGAAATGAGGTTTAAGACAGGGGGACTGTTGCTGAGATTGATTTTAGAGTAAAAATATACATTAATAATTTCTTGCAAGGCTCTTACTGAAAATGTTTCATTATGTTATATAAAGTACAACATGTGTATATTAGTTTAGAGGCCTTCTGTGGCGTATAATGGAGCCTTCTATCCAAACCCAGGCATCGTAATGTTCCCTTTAAGTAACCATTAGTTCTTTCGATGCAATTTCTAGTTTTGCAGTGCCAATTTGTATAGTGATCTTCAGGGCTGTCTGGAACTGTATTAGTAATAGGCGTCATTAGCCAAGGCTCTAATGCATAGCCTGAATCTCCTGAAAATTATAACAAATCATAATCATGTCATTTATATCACATGATAAAAATTTTGTGTTGTTTCAGGCGAAGAAATCAAAGGCGTCAGAAATTTTAGTGTTTTTTTGTAGATATTTATATAATTGTTAAGCTGTAAATAATTTTAATGGGACTAGTGATTCTATTAAGTTTTCTCTGTGGTTAAAATCAATCCTTGTTTTGTATTGTGTATGCAAAAAAATATAAAACTTTAATAAATACTACTTACTATACTTTTGAAACTGAGAAATAAATGTTAGTTTAGAGATTTAATATACATATGTGAGATAAAGCTTTAATTAATATTTCTAAGGTAGTTCCCTATATTATTATGTATAATAGAATAGAAGATACTTTATTGCACATCACAAAATAATTATATACATAATTTCAGAACAAAAGCATAAATACTTCTTTATGCACTTCAATTTTATATTATATGTGTAACATGTATTAATTCTAATGTACAATAAAGAGTTTTCTATTCCATTATAGCTGAGAGTAATGTTAAATTAAAAAATATAGTGTCTAGTTATTCTTTTGATAATTGAAGACAAGTTTTGAAGTTTAATATATCATCCAAGTTGTGATATGGAAGGCAAAGTTTTATGTAAGTTGAATGTACTGATTGTCTACTTTTTATTTCAAATGAGCTTGTTGTGTTTTATATTTTAAGTATGATTTTTTTGTGTTAAATATTAAAATTTTAATTGGTGCAACAAAGTTTTATTAACCAACCTAATAAAAAGTAATTTCCTGTCCCTTCATCATAGAGCCTCTTCATTTCCCTTTTTATTATATTATTATTAAAAATAAGTTGGTCATGGCATCTTCCTGGGTAGTTGGCATTGACGCTAATAATTCTATAATCAACATCACATACCTAAAAACAATAAAACAAGATTTAAACTTTTATCATTGAGGCACCTTGTAAATCATATTGTTGTATCATACTGACCAACTGTACTTTTATTTACATATCACCATGTCGATTCCTATATTGAGCATTCTGACCCAGGAGGTGGGAATACTTTTACTTGGGTGCAGTCTATTGCACCTAGAATGTTGGGTACCCCACAACCTTCCAAAAACCTATTTCTGGCAGCTCCTGGGAAACTACCCATTTGGGCATGAGCCTAAAAACAACGGCAATTATGTTTAATTATTACTTTACCAATCACATCATTAGAGTTATCAAAAGCAACTAAGGGTGTTGGGGTTTTTAAAGTGATTGTTGGGTAATGTAGCTTGAAACCCATAAGCAACTATCTTACTCAGTTAATCCTATACTATTAAACCTCTTCACTGCAGCATGTGTGATAAAATTTTGAAGAAGAGATTTTTTTTTAAATTATTTTGTAAGATTATTTTAATAATGTCATACATTATATAGTTTTAGGCCTCCTTCTCACAGATATATCACACTAGTCTTGGTTGCTTGAAACAATTATCAAATGTCATCATAAACATGCAAATACAGTTACAGGGAAAATTAATTGATTAACTTACTTTGTAATGACTGCATCAACAAATTGGTCCAAATACTTGGAGACAGTGCGTTGTGCCACACAGTGTTGAGCTTCATGCCCAGTTCCTCGCTGGTAATGGCCATCAAGGAGGAGTTTTAATGAATTTAGAACCAGCAACATTAACAATTACATATTAAAAATTGATACAAGTAGTATAGTAAACAAACTAATTTAAGTGTATATCATTTTATACTCTTACCTTGACTAAAACCGGGTAGCCGAGGCTGTTCTTAGGGGCCAAGTCCGCATATAATTCCTGGCAAAATAAATATTACCATATCCTGGCTAATTTTGTATGTTTCCAGGAATTCATTTTCGGGAATACCGAACGCGGCTCTGTTTTCGCGGACGAGAACCCTTTCCCTTTTTGATTTTTCTTTTTCATCATTACCTAATAAATCTAACAGAACAATGCGCCTTGCCATCGCGTACTTATATAACTAAATAATCAAACTTGCACTAAACTTAATTTACTAAATTTACATTCGACAACAATATTTACAAAACAACAAATTCTTAACAATGCTTATCAACTCTAACATAAAAACTAATAATATTCTAACAATTAACAGTCGCCAAAGTTTTTTTTTAATGAAATGCGTAAATTAATTCCCGACAAACTTGCAAAATAAACCATCTCAGTTCATCTCGCGCTCAATTTTGGCATCGACAAAGATTTGACATTAAATGACAAGCGTCTCAGTTTTATGTCGCTGTCATGCCGTCATGCTCGCACATGTAACTCTGCGCTGCGATGTCTAAGGCGAGTCACTAGCGCTCTCACATCTCAGATGCCTCATGCTCGGGCGTGCGAGAAACGATCAAATATGGCAGCCAATTCGCCCTTGATCGGTGACATAGCGCTATCTCAGAGGCTCTCACACGCCTCATGCTACCCCGGCAGTTTGAAAATTTCGCGTCAGGGGAATCAAATATCACTACAGGGGAATCACATTGAGCAATAATTGTTCATCCAATTAAACTTTTAATTGAGCACCCATGTATGTATCATACCTCTAATAAACTTACGATAATGTTAATCTTAAGATATAGGAACATAATCAGTCTTCTAAATATTATTGGCACATTTCTTTCAATTTCACGCTCTAAAGTAAAACTAAATAAAACTTAAATTAATATCAAAATAAACTTTAAAAAATCAAAAGCTCCTACTACTTTACTTTAATGATACAATAGAAAAGTTCAAAAAATATTGTAATCCGAATCAGAGTCATTTTCATCGTTCACGTGAAGTTCAGACAATATAGCTTTAGTAAAGGAAGTTGACATAACATTTACAATTGTGGACGGTACTTCTGTCCAAAAACTGTCGTCAGATGATACATTAAGAGAAGGTTGTTTTTCATGGCCTAGTGTCGTATCAGAATCTTCATCTTAATCAAAAAACGAGAATCTGGGGAAACTGCCTCGCCTATGAACTTTTATTTTTTGAGTACGCTTCTCCCAAACGCAGCTTCGAGAGTTGAAGCGCGGACCAGTGCTTTTCCTTTGGGAGTACACGATATCCGTGTACTTTCTATGCGGTTCTCGACCACAAGTGGAAAACGGGTTTGTTGGTTTTTCGATTTACAAGATTTCACAGTGTTAGATTTAGTATTACCAATATCGAAATACCCAATATGGTGCCCATGTGGACATGGAATCGTGTCTTGATATTGGGAACAATCGCCGACGTTGCAGTTCAGCTGTCTTATTTCTAAGAGCTCGGGCTTATTAAGGTTTCATATGGCTTGATGAACTCTCATCGTGCCGCGAAATTCTTTAAGTTCGGTAGGAAACAACATTTCCCTTTCCAATATTTTTGACTCCCTCACTTCCTCCAGAATTACCCCAGGACAACTTTCCTTTTGATGCGTAATTAGCGTGTCAATATCTGGAATATCATTTCCCAGAGATACTATTCTATCGGCTGTCCTTTTCAGTACCCCTCCGACGCCATCAGGAGCACCCTTTCCGTGACCTTTCTCGGAGTAGTTCCAGACCACAAGGCGTAAACTTGGTAT
This sequence comes from Bedellia somnulentella, assembly GCA_963576735.1. Taxonomy (NCBI): domain Eukaryota; kingdom Metazoa; phylum Arthropoda; class Insecta; order Lepidoptera; family Bedelliidae; genus Bedellia; species Bedellia somnulentella. The sequence continues at coordinate 5,220,564 of OY755195.1, forward strand.
ATTCCAGTGAAGTTTTGCCAGCACCTAGAACATTTTCCGGTTCCTATACTGGGCGGATGGAGAGTCAGAGAGAAAGTACAACGTATTGACTTCAGGAACTTTAGTCATTATAAATTCCATTACTGGCATGAGGTGCTCCCGAATTGCCACAGCATCATGTCGCAAGCATTCGCTCAATGTGCAAAATGATTGAGATGAGACCTCTCCATTTTGTACATAATATATTACAGAAGTATGTAATGTCACTTGCTGCCTGGAACTGCCAAAATGGAAATACTGTATTTCAGAGGCATACTTCGTGTTATAATTCTCACTGAAATGAAATCGCAGTGAACAATGCACTCTCCGGTTTTCAGGTTTGTCTTCAACTTTTTCATGTAATCGTTTTGAGCAACAATGTAAGCGCAGTGGATCATATAAGGGGTCAACAGACTTTCAAAATAAACAATCACGTCTTTTGGATAGGCCGCCACTTTTTGTTTCAGATTCTGTATTCTGTATAGTTACTTTTTCTTGCCCGTCCTTCCTGTAGGTCTTCTTTGTTTAAGTCCATAATCAATAAATAATTTCGTTAGAATTATCGAATTCCTTGTAATTCAAGTGCCTGTTTTTACAAGAATCGCAGTCTCTTTTCAAACATTTTATATTTTTTGAATCGCAAGACAGAGCATTGATCACATCATACGCATTATTTTCTGCTATGATACCATTTCTGTTCAGAGACGCTACAGCAAGATCCATATTTTCATGGACACTACACAGGCATGTATCACGAGCATTCACGTTAGGGATAACACACCAAAACGGCCGCAGTGTAAAAAAAAAGCTATAGCTAAGTTTATATTCGGGCTGTTAATGATTAAGAAACTTGTCATGCAGTTGATGTAAGGTAAAATTTAGGTATCTTTTTTGTTTCTTCAATTTGTTTCTCGTTATGTATTCTTTTTTACCAGGACAGAGGCGACTATTTTCATCTTCCCCAAAAACATTTCGATGGCTTTTTGCATTTCAGTCTTTGACTTTTTTATAGATTTCTGTTTAGATTCATTTGATGTATTTTCACGATTTTCGAATTGTAAGTTTTCATTTGGTTTCGTTTCAGTATTTTTATTTTTTAATCTCTTCAACTGCTTTCTGTATCTTTCATTTATTCTCATCAAGTTTTGAATAGTTTTGTTCTTTTTTTCAAAACTCTTTTTTGGTCTGATATTTAATTTTCCTTAAGAGATACTTCCAAGGAGATTTCGTCTTAGTCGTCGTGGGTGCTTGCCTTCTTGATATTTCACTGGCACGTAACGAATTCGCTCTGGAATCAAATGAGCTTCCATGAATTAAGGATCTGGTTGTTTGAGGTTTCTCTGCATCGGATAGTGGAGAATCACAAAAGTCTATGTCTGGATTACTTTTGGGAGTCGACGTCATATCAACTCGTTTCTTTGCAGATCAGCGGTGCTAGTACGATAAGTAATGAAACACGTCGGGGCGCACGAGAAAGACGTTTTTGTCGATGCAGCCGTAGAGAAGATCCGTTTCTCGACCGTCACTAGCACAGCATGTAAAAAAAGCGTATGTTCAAGGGCGTGTGACGTCACTGAGCGAATGGTTTCGTGTTTTCTCGACGAGGGTAACGACAACTCCCTTCTTTTGCTAGCACAGTGTTACATTACGCGAAGACATATGTCGACGCTGCGACGACATAGTCATGATATTTCTCGTGGTGAGGTTGGGGTCACGACAACAAAATATAATTACGTAATTTTGTTATAAAGATACAAAAGTTAAATTTTTCATACAATTTTGAATGAGTATTACATATTTAAGTTTAAAACTGTAAACATAGTAAATTTTAATCGCGAAACATTGGTTTAAAATAGCACTACCACGCCTTTTTTGTTATTGTATTTATTTATATTTATTTCACTCTAGATTTGTGAGTTTTAGTTTAAAATTCTTAACTGTATTAATATTAAGGTGCAGTGTATGTTTTAAATACCACTACCTTATCTCATTTCACGTCAATGATTATGGAATATATTTTTAAATAAAGTTTCAAAATGATTTGTTATTTTTAGTTTGAAACTGTACTAAATTACATAGTTTTAGATTTTTTTTGCTGTTACGCTGTGCATCGGTTTAAAAAAGCACCACCCATCTTTCGTGTCATTATTTTGTTTATCAATATTTTTTCTGAAGTTTGAATTGGGAAACATGAAATTTAGTTCAAGTCTGTTGGCACAAGCCAATCACAATGAAACTGTTGCGTCGGTTTTAAAAAGCGCTACCCCATTTCGTTTTGCCAAGTTCGAGATGTTAATACAACTTTCTTACATAATTATTATCGACCAATTTTCGATTCACATTTAATCATTAAATTGTCGCTTGTAAACTTTACCGTTTTTTATTTTGCCGCAATTTTCTAACTCTATTAAAATATGCAGGCACAGCTATTTTACCACAGCATCAGCATTATGCTGGGCAACAAAATTGCCCCAAGGTTGCAATCTATATATTGCTTTAGCAATACACTTGATGGCAATATGTTCATATATATGATAACAGGAAATAGGTATTTGGAATAAAAAACAAGGATTCAAAAAGAAGACATTTATTTATATTATATATATTTATTGTTGAACACATGTAAGGCCACTTTTGTAAAATTGACACAAAGCAATATCTCAAAATTATTCAACAGCAACACATAGTTATAGTGTAGTAGTCTATTAAATGACAATACAAAGCAATGTTTAAAACAAACTACCAAATTAATCTATATTATAGCAGTGCATGCAACTATATAAATATATTTTAACCCCAACCGCACAGCTATACAAATAATTGAGGTAGCATTTTAACTTACACAGTAATAATACAAAACTTTATTAAAAACTCACACATAATAAGAGTTGCATTTAAAGGACTATTGTATCATGCTTGTCTTATTTGATACACTTACTTACAATATGTTACCAATACTGACTAACTAAAATGTTTTTAATTCATCAAGACATACTCATTTCAGTTACACACAGTATAGTAGTTCTCTATTTAACTAAAACTAAATTAACAAAACAAATTTGCAACTGCAACACTTATATACTATTCAGAAGCTTCTCGGTCTTATTAGAGGACATTCAAAGATGGGTATATATATATATGATACTCCTTTTCCGCAATGTTCTGAAAATAAAGAAAATATGCATTAGTTACTTCGGTGATTCTAAGTATAATCTAGTCATAACACCTCTATTCATAACCTTACGATGGGGTACAGAGATCATGTGTACTGCTCAACATGGTCACCTAACGTTCATATTTAGGTGTCTATGCCTAGATGAAGCTTTACTTGTACATACATGAACAAAACATAATTAAATGAACTGAGAAGTTTTGGCTAGATATATATACCCTGTTTTATACAAAATAATGTGATTTATAGCCATGAGTATAGGTATGGTGTGGCATAGGTAAGTATAAGTGTTATGTCTATTCCAAAGTAAGATTGAGGAGTAATATTTAATTTTTGGTTTAACTACTTATTTCATATCATCGTCAATACATACATAGGATCGCGTCAAAAGTTCTCACTGGGGAAGGTAGATACTATCAATCATTACTTTTAGATTCATATAGCATTCTCTATAGGATTTAGATTGCGAATTGTTTCTTTTTTATTTCTTGTACGCTATACTTACGACTTCTAAAAAAGTTAAATGAAAACTTACGATTTTATAAAGTCTCATCCGATCAATATCGGTTTGCCGGATTCTTTGATCTCCGGATGGGCCTCAAGTTACGAGGGTCCACAACTCCACATGGTCTATCCACTTGTGCATTGGAGGGATGAAGCCAAATAGTGGCTAAATCGGGGATGGTGTTTTGAGTTTCGAATACACTGGTCTGTAAAGTTAAAAAAATGCACATTAAACATATACAACACATTTATAATCACTCGCATATTCATAAAGAAACTTATATACTTACTATATCAACAAATAGTACTCCATCCTTGAAATTCGTCTATTTATATTTAAAACCGATAGAAACATAACAAAACAACACGAAACGACCATCTTGTTTATGTGGCAAATAACCCATAGAATGACAACTTCTCTCTGCCAACGTCATCAAAATCTTGAAAATTTCTACCTGTTGAAATTTCGTTTTCTCAAAGCTGTATAAATGGTATATTATCCATAATGTGTTATGAAACGAGAAAAATATAAGAGTGTATTTAATATACCTACATAAACCTCTAAAATGGGTAAAATAATTAGCCGTAAGCAAAGTGGTAGAAAGACACCAACTAATTTTGAATGAACTCAAATACACACTGAAATAAAAAGTAAAAAACCTAATTGACCGACGGAAAGTGAACGAATAAACGTCTTCTCGGCCATGAAAGATTTGTCGTCCTCTCTCGACATACAAGACTGTGCTAACAAAAGTGGGAGGAGTCCGAGAATTTCGGAAGCCACGACAGACGAGATATCTCGACTGTTATTACTTGCTATACTAGCGCCGCTGGTGACCCGTTGTGAAGTCAAAGGAATATCGTTGTTAACTGTTAGAGGCGATACCGAATAGATGAACCTGACGAAATCATACTACTGGGACTTGTACAAATGGATTGAATAGAACTAGGACTATCGAGACTTTCAAGGATTGGTGAATTAACCAATGAACGCGAAACCAAGTTGTTGGGACTTAAGGGGATAGGTGAGTTTGTAGGATGGGTTTGGATAGGTGATGCAGTGAGTGAACGTGGTGACGAAAGAGGGTTATTCGATTCAGAGATCGGTGCTTCGAAATCATTGCAGTCACTATATTCTTCTTCTTGTTCAAGCTCTTTGGATTTTTGTTTTTTCTTCTTATCGTTATGTTTGTTCGAACTTTCCCTACTTTTGTTTCTTGCTATTATTTTCTGTTGCGTACTCATGGCACTAACTGGTACAATTTTACCGAGCTTCATTTTCTTCAAGTACTTTTGCTTTTCTTTTTCTTTGAGTTGGGCATAGAGTACTGGATCATTTTTAATTCTTTCTAACCTGCGTCTCTCAGCAAGCCTTTTTTTTAATAATCGTACTTCCCTGGATTGCTTAGGTGCCATCTTGCTAATCTGAAACCGATGAACCTATATGAAAAAAAATAGAAGTTGTCTATGTCTACTTCTTATACTTGTAGATACTTTACGACCCACGGGTTAAAAAACACTGTCATAACGCATTTATTCCAAGCTTGCGAAATCTAGTCAAGTCCTACTAACATATAACGCTTTAAAACAATTAAAACTATTATTTCTAAAGGGAAAATTCATTCCTCTGGCGCAAATGCCAAGGGAATCAACGCCAGTGGAATCAAAATTCTATACATTTTCACCGGTGAAGGATAATTCAATAAATTATTAATTAAATCATATACAGGGTGATTTCGGGGTCGTGATCCCAACCATTTTTTTCTGACTTAGTAAATGATTGCGATGCTACCTGTATTTATTTTAATTGAAACAAAGATGATTCGTTATTTACTTATTTTTCATTACTGACTCTAAATGCGTGGTCACCCTACTCCTAATATTCTAATATCGAGCGATCAGATATGGTTATGTTTTACTATCAAACACACAACACTACCAGATCAAGTGAGATGTTTCATCAGCGACATCCCAATTTGCCAATACCAACTAGACGTTTGATTAATACAATGGTGCATAATCTTCGAGAATACGGGCAGTTCAGCTTTCCAACCCACGCCCAAGCACGAGGTGGCGACAGGCCAGTAAGGCGAGGCAATCCCGAGAACCTGGATCAACGCATACTCAGATATTTTCTCCGAGATCCGCAACGCAGTACCCGACAGGCTGCTAGAAGGTACAATGTCAGCCAAAATTGACATTGTACATGAAAAAAATTACACTTGACAAAAAAAATCCTGGGAAATAGTAGGGTGACCATGATCTCGAATAGTCGCAGTTTTTTTTTTTGTAAACTTAAATAAGTCGCTGGTGTACTGTTAGTCCTAACCTATCGTGATGCTTAGGAGAAAGTAAGTTAAATGCTTCTTTCTTGCTCCACGACCCCGTAATCATCCTGTATAGTGTATATATTTAGTTTGGCTATACACCCACACATCAAAAACTTAGCCTCCAAGTTTAATGTGTGGTACCTGGATGACGGCACCATTGGAGGCGAGGCAAAACAAGTTATAAACGATTTGAAAACACTAATAGAAGAATTCAAAAAAATTGGTCTAGATTTGAATTATGAAAAATGTGAACTGTATTTTGGCCCCGATTTAAACAAAGAAACTGTTACAGAAATACAATCAAAATTCAATTCATTAGCCCCAGGTATCAACATTTTAAATTCGGCTTCGCTTCGCCTCTTAGGTGCCCCAGTTCTGGGTGATTCTATTCCAAAATTTGTAGCAGAAAAAAATTCTAAATTTCAGGAATCATCTTCTTTATTGGCACAACTTAACCGTCATATAGCATATACAATAATAAAGAATTGTTTGTTTGTTCCAAAATTTACTTATGTTTTTTTTTTTTAATTATTTATTCATTATAAAGGAAAAATACATTATACAATGATTATATCGTGGTCACTTAATCCTCTTTTAAGGTTTAATTGTGAGAATGTACTGAGATGTTCTGGTTTATGGAGGCAAATCTTAGTCCTTTCGGACATAGACAACGTGATTAAAAACACTTTGATCAAAATTCTCAACATTTCCTTAAATGAACGCTGCTGGACACAAGCCACGCTCATTATACGGTACGATGGTATTGGCATCCGCAGCGTTTCAAGTATAGCCTTACCAGCTTTCTTGTCATCTGGTTTTGCTAATAACAATCTTTTCTTAAGCATCATTAGTAACGCTTTAAGTTCGGCAGAGATCATCGATCTCACAGATGCTAAGAAGGTTTGGATGGATATAGTTGGCCCTACTGTCAATGTTAGTCCCATTAGTCTGGCATCTCAGAGGCTATGGGACGAGCCCCTCTGCTGTTATTTTAGTGTCCCAGTCAGATAAGGATAATAAAGACAGAAAAAAAAATACTTAGTCTTTTATTTTTTTATTTTTGACTGTCTTTTACCCCTGGACACTGAATTTGTAGCTTCTCAGGATTGACCCTTATTGGCGTGCTGCAATTACGATCTGCCGAGCGTTGTCAAAAAACTGCAAGAACCAACAACATATGCAGCATCGACGTCAATACTGAATCAGTCCTTTCATTGCATTAAGAATCAGTGACGGACAGTTTTTTTTCCAAGAATATAAAGACTTGTTGTTACATGAAGAGAATTTTACAATTTCTTTCGAATGAGTGTGTCAAGTTTCGAATGTTTATTGAAATAATTTGAATGTTTTTGTTCATGAAAACCTTATTACTAATAAATAAAGGATGAAAAAAGAATTTTATTTCCTTTCCTTTCCACGAATAGACTGTTCTTCCTCTATTTATTATTGTTAATTCCCACATGAAGTTTTCATGAACAAAAACATTCAAATCATGTGCTAGTTAGGCGTTCTCAACATTTGCATTCTACCTGAAAAGGTAGACAAGTTGCCTTCCGAATTTGTGAAAAAATCGGGGATAGGTAACACAAACACTACTTAAAAGTGTAAAAGAAACAAAGGATAGAAGAATTTCGCACTGGAAGCCATTGACACTGTAGCTCAATTGGCTGAGCAACGAAGCGCGTATACCCGGAGGTCTCGGGTTCTATCCCCACCGGTTTCGACATTTTTCTTTCCTTTATTTATTTTTTATTTGTTTATTGAAATCTTTAGAACCATACAAACAGAAACAATATACTAACATGAGGAACCCACTGGAGCCGACAGAAATGCTGGGCATTTCTTAGAGGTTAGTAATGAAAACACATTTTTTTTAGTAAGAATCCTCTTTAATTTTCATTTGAAATATGCAAAATAGTACTATTCGCTGTCTTGAGATGTTTCTCTTGGAGATGTCAATGAATTATAACCTAATTTTTTTCTCCGTTAGAGTGTAAGTACATCGGTAATTTGTTGTAGTATACCCGTGTGATAAAGGCTGTCGAGACGTTTCTTCAAAGCTATATGATGATGATTGTTGGGACGATGTGCCATGCCGCATGTCCGTGAATATTTTCAACACTTTGTTTTTAAACGTCAGAGTTTGTAGCTCTGTGAAATCTTGTATAGAAGGCAAAATACTCTTAAGAAATGACATGTGTCTATTTTCAGGCTCCTTAATAGCTTTTAATGCTTCCATTTCGAAACCATCAACTTGCATAGGTCCTTTGCGGGCGGTGGGCGGGCGGCGGCAGAAGCGGTGTTGGTTTCTTCCACTACGTTTAAGCTACTGTCAGTGTCATTCTGCGACACTTTGGATAGAAGTGATATTTTTTCAGTTGGTTGTAGAAGTGATATTTTTTCAAATTTTTAGCGGCTGAACCAGATTTAGATGCTTCTTGAAACTTTTTAGTAGTAGTTTGTAGGTAGGTAACTTTTTAGTAGGTAGTTGTCCTTAACACTTCTCCACTTTATGACTATATCATTACCAGAAAATTAAATATTAAATCAGTTTAAGATTCGTTGAGGTTTTATTATTAAAAAAAACGTATTTTTTTCAGATACCTTGGGAGTTGAGACCTATTTTTAGCAATTTTGGCTTGTTTCATGGGTCAATTTTTCGAAATGGCTAGATGATCACTACGACAGTTACTACACTTAATTTCTTTTTGATTGTCGCAGTCCTTGTAGTAATGATCACCTGCACATATAGAGAATACTTGGGAATTTTCACATACTTTAGCTGAGTGATTATATTTGAAACATCTATAGCATTGCATCACTGGAGGGATGTAAGGAGTCACTTTAGATCTCCATCTGTCTAAATATACAACTGGTGGTAAAGAGATAGTATAAAAAGTAACATATATTGTTTTGAGCGGGTATAAGTTACCATCCCCTCCCCGTTTCATAAAACGCCTCACTGCTACAATATCTTCGTCACAAGACATCTTTCTAAATAGCTTTTTACTACTCGTTTCTTGGTTAATATGTCTTATTACATCCACTCTTTCAACGAAGGCGGCTGGAATATAAGCCTGATGGTATTATCTTGAAAAAACTTGTCATTATTTAAAAAGTTTTTGCTGCAGAAGCCTGTTTAAATGTTAGTTGCACTTTTTGTGCGTTTACTCTATTAAATACATATTGACTTTTAATAAATTGTTAGAGAATTTATTGGATAAATAAAGGATCTTTATTTCCCAGTTTTTGCTCGTTCGTACTTTCGATAAAGACAGCTAACTCTTTTTCAGAGTTGTTGTCAAGGTAAATCCTCTTGTAATATGCCTTTATAAATATCATCCAATTCATTTGTAGGAGTGGGTTCCGAAGTCGGTTTCTTGGTAACCCGACGCCTTTTCGCATCAATATTTTCAATGCCTCGACTGTCTGAATCTGAAGACATCTTAGCGATATATTTTAATATAAAAAATAACATTTTTTTTACACAAGAGGAAAAAAACACCTTTAACTTTTTCGATTTTTCCGCCGAAAAAAATTATTTCTCTTCATAATGGTAGTGTTGCCATAAGAGTAAATGTAATAAACTACTGTCTTATAATGTCAAATTTCAAAAATTCATTTTGTAACTCATAAAACAGTCATTTTTGTGAAGTTCGATATATCGGACGCAATGCACTAATAAGTTAAATAAAAAGTGCATCTGACGGTGATATGGGGTGCTTAATATTAAATGTATATAATAGTGAGAGATTATTTGTATCTGGTAGGTTTGCTAGTAAAAGGCGGGAGTATATATTAAAGATAACAAAAAAATATGAGAGTGTAAATACGGCGTACGTAGTAATTATAAATTTCGTGTGTATGGCTCGTTAATGAATAATAGTGTAATCTTCTTAGAATTATATAAAATAAAAAATATAGAAATCGTATGCAAAAGTTTATCACATTAGTACAAAATATAGCAAGAAAAATGGTAATTTGAATAGTAGTGCATGCAAAATGAAATAAGTATGTAGTAGAAGGCAATACATTGGGGCAAAATAGCCACATGTTTTGGTCTTTCATACGGCGTAAGTCTATGTCTGATTTAATGGGTATGGGTGGTGATCCTTCTGATTCATGAATGTATATTGTTTGGGCTTTTTATGATATAATGATAGTTCAATGATACACTGCTTAAACCCAAATATTCTATTTATTTATTTAACTATGATAAGTTGATGAAAATGATAATGATAGGTGAATGTGACCAGTAAGTACGATTACGGTAAACACACTGATTTATTCTACATAATTACTAAATAATTAATACATTGTAATCCGAGCGGAGCCGAACATGACCGACAATCCACGAGTTCAGTGTTAGGTGATATTGCACCGAACATGCTCCCGGATACGAGATAAGAAACCATAAGGATCATGAAATGAAATGCAGCTGATGACTAAATGATACAAAGTGATAAACAATTTTTCCTTAAAATTAAGATGAAGTTAAAACTTTAAAATGCAGTCTAAAAATATAACCACTTTTTTTTATTATTATTATTTGTATATCACACTATTATACTACGTTTTTCAACTACCGGGGAGGTCGCTACACTTTTCACTTTAGACACTGACACTTGATCACTGTTGCACACATTAAGTTCTATCGAGTCCGGGTTGGCGACGTTGATGTTTGGTAATTCTAGCCGTCTACGGCGTCTACACCTTCTCCACACGAACACCGCTGCTGCAACCACGGCTTCTACCACTAATCCGTAGCTGATACTGTATTGGTGGATGTCATGGCTAGATAACTGGTTCAAATTGATATCAGCATCCTTCATGTCCTTGATCTGCTTGCTCAAATATGATAACGAAATATTGATGTTGCTTTCTGATTCCATATTATAAATATATTTTGGAATAGAAATATTGAAAATGTTGTTTATATCTGTTATAATTGGAATATTGATATTTGGTTTCATATTCAATATATTTAGTTTGTAAGGATACTCGTGTGTCGTCAGAGTGAAATCCTTTCCTTTAATTTCGCAATTTTGTTCTAGTGATATTATGCCCGTCAATTTAATATTTTCAGTTGATATCGGTTTATGTTCACATAAAACAATAACGTTGGTTGGTGAGCAGACAAAATAGAGGTATTTAACCATGTTTGACAGTGGTATCCACTTATTCTCACATACAGTCTTCTTAATCTTACATTGCTCATTACTATTCAGTTCACAAAACTTTTCATCGGATGGTAAATGAAATATGGGCTTTTGCAAAGCGCATAAAACATACTCAGCATTATCTGTGCATGATTGCAATTCGTCTATTGATAGGGTCAAGTATTTGTCTTTTCTTAAATTAATTGCTAAATAATCAGTTTTGGTATAAACCTCAATCACATAATTCTCGTGTTTTTGCGGGATCGCTATTAATTTATATATTTCATAATCATCTCTGCTTATTAATGGAAAATTCAATTCAAACAGTAAGTAATCTCTCGTCATTCTTGATTTTATTTTTAATAATTTGTAAATTTTGGATAGATCAGTATGCAGGTTATTGATAGGAAGGGAAAGTTCTTTTGATATTTGACCTGATATGATATTTAATTCATTCTTCAACTGCTCGGGTGATAATAAATGTAGGTTAAGTTGACCTTGACTCACATCGGTTATGGTGTATAATATAGTATCTTGTATCTGTTTTAAGTTGTTCAGCAAATTTTGTGCAGCAATGGTCGCTATAAGGAAGTCTTCTCTTTGAGAAGTACTCTTCATTTGTTGATTTAACGTAATCATTACGTGATCTAAGGAACTAAAATGTTCTTCTATCGCTTTATGTTGTTGAGATATATTTTCTTCTATTCGCTTTAACAAACTGTATTGGGATTCTATAATCGATGTCTGATTGCGCCATAAGTTTACAAGGTGTAATTCATTGTTACGAACTAAGTTTATATCATTCGAATATTGCTCAGCAAATCTCTCGTCCAATACTCCGAACAAGGAATTGGCGATGTAACCGACACCGTTGATAAGGCCTCGACGCCCGCGCCGTGGTGTCTCGCCACCGCTTCTCAATTGTTTACTACATAGTATCTCATCGTAATATTTTAATTCTTCGTAGTTATGAGTCATTTGTAATATAATCATATCACAATTAGTTGTAGTTTCTATCCGTGAGCATATAGTAGTTAAATGACCAAATATTTTTTTAAATGCAGTTTGCCCTTCCCAATATGGTGCCATATCGTAATAAACTACCAATGTCCATTTATCTTGAGTCAGTTGCATTTTTGTTACATGGTCAAAGTATATCGATTGATTTGGTTTCATGTTTGATATATTTAGAGAAGCTTCGGTACTGGAGAGTATTTGTAGTTTAAATTAAAAAACAGCAGATACTTTCTTGGAGTTTTATTGTAACTTTACTTAAGATGAGACACGACAAGATTACAAGTTTACAGTGCTACCACAGAGACAATCACCCAATGTTACCAACTTAAATATAATTACATTGTCTATCATAGACTAATGCCAACACCCCCCTTCAATGTAATATTAATTATTCTCAACTTTAAGTCAACAATTACTCTCTTAAGTTACACATACAAAGATTAGCAAATTTTAATAGTAACAAAGCATTTACTGGCTTAGTTAAGGCATCTGCCAATTGATTCTCAGTCTTGATATATTTAACAACAATCTTATCTTTATTTATTAATTCTCTAACATAATGGTAACGAATATCAATATGTTTTAGTCTTTTAATACACTCAGTACTGGCTACCTTAATAGCGGACTGATTGTCACACATAATAGTGACTGGACACATATTTACTTTAGGAAAGAGATCTTTTAATATGTTTATTAGCCAACATGCCTCACCTGCAGCCATACTCATAGCAATATATTCGGATTCAGTAGAAGAAAGGCTTACTGAACATTGTTTCTTGGAGCACCAAGAGACTAAACAATTATTTAATATGAAACAGAACCCAGTGGTGGATTTCCTATCAACTAAATCTCCACCCCAATTAGCGTCACAATAACCTATTAGTTTACAGTTATCATTGCATTTATAAACAAGTTTATAGTCTATAGTATGTTTTATATACCTAAGCACTCTCTTCAATGATGACAATAACATATTATTAGCTTTATTTTGATACCTACTAAGAATAGATACAGATGTACATAAATCAGGCCTTGTACCACACGCTGCATACATAAGACATCCTAATATCTGTCTACACAAGTTTTCTAAATCTTTATCTGGCTTTTCATCATAGTTCTGATTAAATACAAAATTCTGATCAATAGGAGATGATACAGGCTTACAATTTTCCATATGAAAGCGCTTCAAAATATTTATTAAATACTCCTTTTGTGATAACTCAGTTACACCTGTCTCTAAATTTTGTTTAACATTAATACCAATGAAATCTAATATGAAACCTAAATTCTTCATTCTAAATTTACTACACAACATATTTTTAAACTCATTTACACTGGTTTCATTTGTACCAAATGTCAAAATATCATCAACATACAGTAGTACATAAATTTTACATTCATCATTGTTCTTTACATAAAGACATGAATCAGCTTTAGATTTTACAAAATTTTCCTGTGTCACTACTGAGTTAAATTTGTCATACCAGTGTTTAGGAGACTTCTTAAGACCATATAAAGACTTATGTAATTTAACAATATTATTATTACCATTATATGCTCCTTCTGGTAGTTGTAAATACACATCATCATTAATTTCACCATACAGAAATGCGCCAGTGACATCCATTTGATGGATTGGTAATTTTAACAAAGTAGCAACAGATATAAACAATCTAAAGGTGGTTAACTTTGCCACTGGTGCATAAATGTCATTATAATCAATATCATTGTTTTGTTCAAATCCCCTAGCTACTAATCTGGCCTTGTATTGCTTTGCCCCATTAATATATTTAATTTTGAATACCCATTTACTAGAAATTACCTTACTATCACCAGGCTTCTGACAAAATTCCCATGTCCTATTTTCTGCTAGTGTATTCAGCTCTGTTTGTATTGCCTTTTGCCATTCAGATGCATTTTCATGCCTCATAGCTTCTTGGTATGTTCTCGGCTCATCCTCCTTTAACAAAACTACATTATTGCATTTGTAGAATGATGTTTGCTTTTTCTTACGCTGACTAGGTTCTCTTCTTAGTGGCTCTGCTCCGACCTCCACATCATCATCACAGTCACTAGTAGCTGGTTCATAAGTGCTATCATCATCACAATCTTCAGAACTTGAATCACTGGATTTTTCTTTAGGTGATTTTAATTCTACATATTGACTAGGCATTTCTCGTTTGTCTTGTTCATCTTCCAATACAATATTATAATCTATTTCTTTTGAGCAGTTTAAAAATGTCACATCTCTTTTTATCTGAACAGTATTGTTTTTCTCAAAAAATATTCTGTATCCTTTTGTCTGCTCTCCATAGCCTACCATAATTCCTTTTTCACCTTTAGAATCCCATTTTGCTCTCTTTTCTTTAGGAATATGGACAAATACAGGGTTTCCAAAGATCTTTAAATCATGTATGTTATAATTTTTGCCTGTCCAAACCTCATATGGAGTTTTCACTTTATCAGTACTCAGTCCTGTTCGGTTAAGTACATAACATCCAGTATTTATTGCCTCAGCCCATAATTTCTTTGGCAATCCCTTGGCATACAATAGAGATCGAGCTGTTTCCACTAATGTCCTATTTTCACGCTCGGCTCTTCCATTTTGCTCTGGAGTATATGTAACTGTTGTCTGATGTATAATTCCAAACTGAGCAAACATTTCTTTCATATTTTTATTAATAAACTCCAAACCATTATCACTTCTAAAATATAAAATTTTCTTGCCAGTCATGTTTTCACTGAACTTTATAAACTTTTCAATGTAAGCTTTAACTTCATACTTTCCTTTCAAAAAATAGACAGTTCTGTATTTTGAAAAATCATCTTTGAGCAGAAGAAAATACTTGGCTCCTCCAATGGAATTCTCCTCCATCGGGCCGCATACATCCGCATGGATTAATTCACACACTCTTGAAGTTGTTGTCTGACTTATAGAAAAAGGCAGGCGATGTGATTTTCCCTCTAAACATCCTTTACAGTTGTTAATAAAGTTATCAGTAGCTTCATTTTATTCTGCGCTAGTACCTTTTTTACATGCTGCATATTTTGATGTGCTAGTTTTTCGTGCCATTCATTTAAGTCAGATTGCATCTTGGCCACATTCGCTGTAACATGTTTGTAATGCACCTCTAATAAATACATATCCTGATTACGATAAGATACCGCACACACTTTGTTTTTCTTTGAAAATTTGCATATGTTCTCATTTGTAACCATAACATAGCCTCTATCCATGATGCATTTGACAGATAGCAAGTTTGTTTTTAATTCTGGAACGAATAACACATGATCAATGGTTGTATCAATCCATTTTTCGCCGTTGTCAACTTGCAGCACAATCTGTCCGGAACCATGCACACTACACAAGTTACCATTCCCTACAGTAACAACCGTGTTTGATGTTGATGGAGTATATGTGGTAAATAAATCACGGTCACAACACATATGGTTACTCGCACCTGTGTCCACTATCCACTGTGCTTTTTGAAATTGTTCACTGGTACTCTGGGTTACAAAAGCATTATTATTTTCACTCTTGTCTTTATTCTTTCTAAACCAACATTCACTTTTTAAATGTCCTAATTTCTTGCAGTAAAAACACTTTTTATCTCGTTTGTTATCATTTTCCATTTTATTGCTTTGTTTATTACGGCACTCACTTTGGAAATGTCCTTTATTATGACACTTATAGCATTTGACGTCCTTTTTATCAAATCTTCTAGCAACAAAAGCCACGGACGATGCTGATTGCACGGGTATTTCCTTTCTATCTCTCAACCTTTCCTCTTCTATCAATAATCTTGCCACTAGATTATCATAGGTTTGTTTATCATCCGGTGCAGATTCCCATGCAGATACGAAGTGTTTGTAATAGTCTGGAAGTGACATTAGAACCTTTGTAATGACGAATTTTTCTGAGATATCTTCTCCCATTTGCTTCAACTGATTTTTCATCTCTTCTATTTTTGACAAAAATGAAGACATCTCAATTCCATCTTCGAACTTAAATTGAAAAAATCTTTGTTGTATTAAGTGGATACTTGTATCGGATTTCTGCTCATAAACGCTCTCCAGTTTGTTCCACATTTGCGCCGCCGTAGTGCAAGTTATAATATGCATCATTACATTTTCGGAAATCCTAGTAACGATCCATGTTTGAGCTTTTGCATCACGTCTGTTCCATTCTGTTATTTTAGTGGCATCACTCGGCTCCACTGAGATTCCCTGCACCACATCCAACAGCCCATGACTACGAAGTAATATGGCGGATTGGAACTTCCACACATTCCAATTTGATGCACCCTCCAATTTAATGCTTGCCTGCTTGTTTTCTTCCATATTGTAATAGAATAACTGCCTGTTCGTCCCGTCCTTGCGTTGCAAGTTTTCTTTTACCAAAAAGTTAACCTCAAACAACTTCCCGCGCCACGTGCCGGTGTCGCCAATTGTTTTTCTTCGACGAAACAGTTTTTTGATCCAAATGGTTTGCTTCCTTATTTTTAAGTTATGTGTCTGGTCCCATAACCTGTAGTTTAAATTAAAAAACAGCAGATACTTTCTTGGAGTTTTATTGTAACTTTACTTAAGATGAGACACGACAAGATTACAAGTTTACAGTGCTACCACAGAGACAATCACCCAATGTTACCAACTTAAATATAATTACATTGTCTATCATAGACTAATGCCAACAGTATTGTCATCATGAATAAAATAATACAAAATGCTTTTGATACAAAACTTGTTTGAGATTGATAGGCTGTCTTTTCAGTATTATTATGAGTTATTGGAGTGGCTTGATTGATATTGTGGGGTTTGTTTTGGCTTTGCTGACATGAAGATCGTAGGGGTAAGACTGATAATTTAACAATCGGTCGTGTCAGAAAACCATTTTTAGTTTTTAGGGTTACTACTCTTACTAAGTTGTCCTTTCCAGGATGTGTTTCTGTTACTCTACCCATTAACCACTTATTGGCTGGTAGGTTGTCTTCATGGATAATTACTAAATCGTCGATCTCAATGTTTTTTCTCGGCTCCAACCATTTATTTCTTACCGAAAGTTGTGTAAGATTTCCAACGGCGCCAGATGTCTTTAAATATTCTATTTATGTGATGCCAGCGTGTTCTAGCGTCTTCTGCTGTTTCAATAACTGATAACCCGGGGCGACTTAATAGAAAATGGTTAGGTGTCAGAAAGTCTAAATCCTCAATGTCCTCTGTTAATGGGCACAGTGGTCGACTATTGATACAACTTTCAATCTGTGCTAATAGTGTGGAAAATTCTTCAAATGTCAATTTTTGATTACTCAGTACTCGTTTTAAATGATGCTTTAAAGTACCCACCATTTTCTCCCAAATTCCACCTGCTTGGCAGTGGGTTGGACTGTTTCTATGCCAGACTATAGCCATATCAGTTATTTCATTATAAAAAGTATCTGTGAAAATTTGGTGAATTTCTAAAAACGCTTCTTGAATGATTCTATCGGCTTTAACAAAATTTGTTCCGTTGTCACTATACATATGTGATGGCACCCCTCTCCTGGCTGCCATTCTTCTTAATGCTGCTAAAAATGCTGAACTTGTCATATCGGAAACTAATTCTAAATGTACAGCCTTAGTGACCATACAAATAAAAACAGCTATATACCCTTTCGTAGTTTTGATACCGCGCCCTTTGTTACATTTTATTTCTACGAATCCTGTGTAATCAACACCCGTATGCTCGAATGGTTTTGCCTCGTTAACTCTAGACGGCGGGAGATCGCCCATTAATTGATATTGAGTTTTAGTGTTTTGCTTCGCACAAATGATGCATTTTCTTATTTCCTTTTTAACTGTTCTGGTACCTCCAATGATCCAATACCTTTTCCTTAAATATGATAGGGTAAGGCGCGCTCCTCCATGATAAGTAATACGATGCGCTTCGTTGATAAGAAGATTTGCTAACTGACTGTTTTTTGCTATGATAATCGGATGTTTCATCTCAGGAGTTATATTTGCATTTTTCAATCGTCCTCCGACACGTAAAACACCTTTAGATAACATGGGATAAAGATTACGTAATTGGCTCTTGGAGCTTAACTTGTTATGTTTAAGTATACTTTCTATGTCTGAAGAAAAATAAGTTCTTTGTTCATATTTAATAAGTATGTTGTTTGCTTGCTCTAATTCAGATAAACTCAAGTAGCTTGATGGGGTAGATACATTCGAAAATAGTATTTTACATGCTCTTAGAATCCACGCTATCTTTCTTTTTATTTTATTGATATCATTATGCTGATTTAATATCTGTTGGATAATACTCGTATCTTGTTTTTGAGCTACATTTGTATGTTTTGTTTTTATTTCTAGGTCAGTATTATACACTTGTTTTCTGTCTTGATATTGGTTATTTATACTTTTAAGCCATTCTGGGCCTTTCCACCATATGTTATGTTTAATAAGAAGTGAAGCTGTAAGACCTCTACTAGCACAGTCAGCAGGATTTTCATTACTTTTTACATATTGCCAATTCGCAGGGGGTATGATGGATGTAATTAACTTTACTCTGTTTGATATAAAAGTCTTCCAACGGCCGGGATCGCCTTGAAGCCACGCAAGGACGACCTTGGAATCACACCAGCCATGAATTTGTAAGAGATGATCGGGATAGCTGCTTGTTACTTTTTTCATAAGTTTTGCTAATAATAATGATCCACATAACTCCAATCTAGGTAATAATATAATAATAATAATAATAAACGTTTATTTTCAGAAAACTTGTTCCATACATTTTGTTAGTACAATTGCAAACTTAAATGATATCGATTTATTAGTGGGGACTATTCTAGTTTTTGATGTTAATAGAACGATGTTATTATTATTTGACTGGCGAACCCGGGCATAGATAACTGCTGCATAACAATTAATAGAGGCGTCTGAAAAACCATGTAACTCAATTTTATCATTCTCTTGGTTTCCTAACCATCTTGGTATCCTTATGTTTGATATTTTAATAGATCTCTAGTGATATTTGTCCATTCTTTCTTTAAATGTATTGGTACTTCCTCATCCCATTTTATTTGTTCACTCCAAACTTTTTGAAATAATAATTTGAATTTCGTGGTGATAGGGGCTACCCAACCAAGCGGGTCAAACATTTTTGATATTTCAGCCAGTAAAGTTCTTTTCGTAAGTTTATTTATATCGTGCGTTATGTTGCATTGTATTATGAATTTATCTTCCACTGCATTCCAATACAACCCTAATGTCTTTGATAAGTTTTCTGATTTAAAAATAAACGAGTCTGATAATAAATCTTGATTTGATGTAACATTTTCCAATATTTTAGGTTGATTTGAAACCCACTTTCTCAACTTGAAACCGCCTGATTGAAGTAGCGATATGAGATCTTTTATAATCTGCTTACCCTTTTCGATGGAATGTGAGCCGTGAACCAGGTCATCCATGTAAAATGAGTTTTCCAATATGATGCTTGCTTCTGGGTACTTCTCTTTTTCGTCAGTTACTAACTTTTTAAGTGTCATCATAGCTAAAAAAGGAGCTGCTTTAGTACCATATGTGACTGTGCTTAATTGATATGTCTGTATAGGTTTTTCTTTTGACTCTCTCCACATAACCTTCTGGTATTTTTGATGTGACTTGTCAATGATAATTTGTCGATACATCTTTTCTATGTCACTGGTAAATGCATATTGATATTGACGCCATGATAAAATAAGTGATTGTAAATCTTTTTGTAAGTTGGGCCCTTTACACATTACATCATTTAAACTAACTCCCGTGGACGTCCTTGCTGACGCATTAAATACCACGCGTAGCTTGGAAGTAACGGAATCAGCACGAATCACTGCATGGTGCGGGAGATAACAACCATCTGTGCTATTATTGTTTGATAATATCATATGACCCATATCTCGGTACTCCTGCATAAAAGTCTTATATTGCTCCGCCAATGTTTGCTGTCGTGTAAATTTTTTCTCAATGTTTTTAAACTGTGCTATAGCTATTTCCTTTGAAGAACCGAGTTGTTGCTCAAAATTATCTTTAAATGGTATTTTGACAATATATCTTCCACTTTCCTGTCTTTTAGTGCTTGACAAGTAGTAGTCAATACATTTTTGATCTTCAGATGTCAGATCGTTCTCGTCGTTTAGCTCCTCCACTTCCCAAAACGATTTTAAATCCTGTACATTGTTTACAATAACGTTGAAGTGAAATGATTTCACGTTACCACATAGCAACCACCCTAATTGAGACTGTTGGGCTAGTGGCTGATCCGTGTTCTCTCCTTTAATAATACCATTTAAAATTATTGTTGAATATATATCGGCCCCTAATAATAAGTCAACGGGTCGGCTGATATGATAATCTGGATCTGCAAGGCTTATATTTTCTAAATATGATAAGTTCGGCTTTGATATTGTATTATTGGGCAAGTTTTTTATTAGATTGCTCATTATAAGCGCTTCTGTATTAAAAGTAAAATCGTTGTGTAAAGACGAACATGCTATATTGAGGACACCCTTGCAGTTGTTCTCATTCTGGCCGACGCCTACTACAGTGCCATTATAGTGACGTCTCTTTAAACCCAAAATCTGTGCGGCTGCTTCTGTTATAATTGATATCTGACTACCTTGATCGATAAGTCCTCTTAACACGTGGTATGATTCATCTGCGCCCTTTACTTTAATAAGCGCGGTTGATAAAAGAATTTCTCCCGATTTTGATTGAGTTACAAGAGAGGTATTGCCTGACTGCCTACCCCCTTGCATATTAATGCTATTATGTGGTCGTTGAGTGTAAGCCTCGTGCAAAAGTGTATTATGACACTCTTGACAAAGGCGGCATCTTCTTTTTGATATGCATTCCTTACCATTGTGGCAATAAAGGCAGTTTTCACATAATTTTAATTTAGCAATAGTTTGCAGTTTTAATTCATTCGTCATTTCTATAAATGTTTTGCAATTAAAGATGCCATGTTCGCATTTGCACAATGGACATTTGATTCTTCCACTCACCGCCAATGATACTTTGTTATTCGCCGCTTGCTTTTGATATTGATTATGAAATTGCTTATATACAGGTTGATACGACTTTTTATATGCTGGTGATATGTGCGATGATGAACGATTATGCTGATTATTAAGTGGATATGGCTTTGATACAAATGTCTCTGGTTTTCTTCTAGATGATTCTAAACATGTAAATTTTATTTCTAAAAATTCCAAAAACTCTTTAAGTACCGGTAGTTCTTTCGAGTTCTTCAACGACTCTATATAATCTCTGTGACTCTCGTGATCTAATTTGCTTGATAAAATATGGACAATGATAGGATCCCATGTTTCTATACTGACTCCTAAATTTTTGATGGCATTTAGACATTCCACACTCGTGTCATGCATTTTTTTAATGCTTGTTGCTGATTGCTGAGCTAATATTGGGAGACGCATAATGGTGTCCATGTGGCAAGAAAATATTTGTTTTTTATTATCGTAACGATTATTTAAAATGTCCCATGCATTGTTGTAATTTTCGGTAGATATTTGTAAATGCTGAATTAACTTTTGTGGCTCACCCTTTATCTTGCCTTTAAGAAATTGCATTTTTTGGGCCGGTGATAATGATGGATTGCGATGAATGATTTCATTAAAAAGATCTTTGAAAGATACCCAAGAATGAAAATCTCCAGTAAACATTGGTATTTCCATCTGAGGGGTGGTGTTTTCTCGATGCTGCATGGACCAAAATTTGGTATTTATTGATTTTTTCAGGTCATTATATATCTTTTCATGTTTTGTAAATATATCTTCATAACCTACATCAGTTTCGTCTAACTCTGTAGCTATCTCCCAGTGGCTCTTGTCAATGATAGACCATCGTCTCTGCAATGTATTAAGCGCGTCTTCGAATTCCCACTTGTCATTGATATTTTCGAGGTTAATGCTATTTACTGTTCTCATAAATGCTTTGAAGTTAACAGATTGTTTTTTCATGAGGTCGTCATACTTGCTAAATACGCCCTGATCTTTCAAGTGTATATCCTTCTGTGACAAGGGTGGTACGAAATCCCTATTCTCTTCAGTATTATTGCCACTTGTCCCTGGTTTTTGAACGTCAAATATTTCGTTAAACTTCTGTTCCATGAGATCCCGGATGGACTCCATAAGTTTCTTAGTCTGCTCATATTCATAATTTGCAAAATAAGGATGCCTTCTGTCATACAATTGATATAAATCGTTGTGATTAACTTCATATTTAGCCCATAGCTCTTCCAACTCTGAGAACCTCTTCTCAAAGTAAGATTGGGTCTTACGGGATTGACCGTCTTTTTTGAAATTTTCACCCAATGATTTGATACTTTTAGAAATAAGTACCTGCTTTTCATATAATTCTTCCATTGTAACGGTTAACTGAATAGGTAAATAGAAAGAACAGTCTTACTTGGATATATGCTGCGTAATTAATTAAAGATGATACGTAACCCCAGTTGCTGCTCCTTTAATTCAGATGCTGACACACTTGCTCTCCAAACTTTATCACTAAACACTTTCCCGCAGCACTGTTGTACTACACTTTATTATAGTCTGTTCTTAAGTGATTGATATTTGATAAGTCACTCGCGAGATGAGTCGGACTGATGAACAAATCGCGCTAGGTTCTTAATTTTTCGAAGGACCAAAAATGTTTGGGCTTTTTATGATATAATGATAGTTCAATGATACACTGCTTCTTATAATTGATCGTTGACAACTGTTTGCCTATAAGGCAAAACAATATTCCAGCTAAGGCATAAACTTCACTTGTACCTACAGACTCTACTGAGTCATCTACTAAGACATCAATGGATGTATCAATTCGGGAGAGGTATTCTGTTATAGTGATTTGCTCATTTTCATAACCATATACTTTTAAAATGTGACTGGTATTTTTCTTGATGGTCGGTGCAACAATATTTAGGAGATTCAAATAGCAGGTTAAGATCAAGTCGTCGTCATATTCTGCATCATCTTCACCTAATACCTTCAATAAAGCTATGGCATATTGAAGATTGGTCTCAGGGTTTGTATTGTCTTCTGGAGCTATCCATGAAAACTGAGTTGCAGGAAGATGGGATCTTTGAGTCGATGTAAGCGGGATGTTTCCCTCCCTACTCAAAGGAGTAAATCCTTTCGCTGTTTCAGTCTGCTTTTCTACTATACTACATAAATTATGTGTTTTGTTATTCTTCTCGGTTGTGTTATGAATTCTTGTGACCTCACGACGTACAATCTTTTTTGTCTTCTTAACCATTTTAATATGCTAACCAAATAACCACGATATAAAAATTGTTATGATTTAAATGTTATCACACAAAAGTTTTCAGAATTAACAAGAAAGTTAACAATTATCTTTTTATTTCTTAACTTTCTTGCTTTGTGAACTAGTCACGCCCCACGTTGGGCGCCACCAAAAATGTTTGGGCTTTTTATGATATAATGATAGTTCAATGATACACTGCTTAAACCCAAATATTCTATTTATTTATTTAACTATGATAAGTTGATGAAAATGATAATGATAAGTGAATGTGACCAGTAAGTACGATTACGGTAAACACACTGATTTATTCTACATAATTACTAAATAATTAATACATTGTAATCCGAGCGGAGCCGAACATGACCGACAATCCACGAGTTCAGTGTTAGGTGATATTGCACCGAACATATATTTTTTTTCTTTTAGACTTCCAGCAATATTTATATGAGTTAGATTTCCCAAAATCTCTGGCCAAAAACTAAAGTAGTTTAATTTTTGACGTTATTTTTTTAAATATATGTAGGCTTTTAAACCCCTTATATTTTTAAAGTTCAGTTGTAATTTTTCTGTTTATACATTCTTAAATTATTATTTTTCATAAGAACTTAAGTTAAGTCAACAATAATTGTGGCTTTTTCGGGACAAGTTGTTTTTATTCGGAAAATGTCTTTGATAGTTTCAAGTGTTGTATTCAAGGCTTTCGATATTTTTTGAAAAGTGTTAATAAAGACTTTTTAGATTCTGGTTTTTCCAAGGTAATGTTTCGTATTTCAATTCAAGTTGCACGTTTATTACGCTAGTAATTTCCAATTTTACTTTCCAGTAATTTTATACGCTCGGAATGTTGTTGGCGTTTCGATTCAAGTTTGGCAAATTGGAGTTTTAGGTCTTCATATTGGCTTAAGGGCCTGGACACATGTCGCCGGTACGTTGCTGTCTACAGTTTCACCGCGCGGCGGCGTCAAACGGCGTCGTGCCGAAACACGGTGCCGCGTACGGTGCCGAAACGGCGTCGTGCCACGGCGCGGTTCAAATATACAAAACAATTATCGTTTTAAACGTATGCAAGTATACAGTTTTTGCCTTGACATGGACCAAGAAAAACGTATTCTCCTGTTCCTACTGCTAAGACGACGAATGAAGAAAAAACAGAAACGAAGATATTGGGTGAATCCATACATGTCTTTAATGAACCATGATGGAGATGATTTTAAGAGAAAATATGAAGCACTGAAAATATGTGGGGATGACAAATTCTACAAGTATTTTTGAATGTCCTTATCAACTTTTGAAGAACTGTTATCTAAGATAGCGAGTCGTATACAAAAGCAGTACGAATTCAGAAAACCTCAACAGTTTTTCTAAATAGCCTTTAGCATAGAATCAATTCAGGCCTTTGGAAATGGTTGGATTAACTATAAGGTAAGAAATAAAATAATTAGTTACACATTGATTTGTTTATTTTTTTAAAGGAATAGTAATTTTTGTGACGTTAAGAGAAGTCGTATTCGGATTCTTGTGTATCTGTGGAATTCGATAGAATCTGATCCAAATCTGGTGAGGTTTCGCGGCGGCGATTTGTACTTGACGTGGATTGATAGTTGGTAGCTTGTGCTCGATAATAATTACTATCGTAAGATGTTGATGTCTGATACCCACTCTGTATGATGGGCACGGTGGTAGATTAAAATCCGTTAAAATCTTTAAAACTTCACTTTGAAACATCAATGTCTGCATTTGACTTGTTTTCTGGAGCGGCTAATGTCTATTATTCTAATCTATTAATTATTGTCTCAAATTCATCGCAACTTGGTTTTCGTTTCCGCGTTACTGTACTTGTGGGTTGATATCGTGATCTCGTGTTTTGATTTTGAGATACGTCTTCTCCTATAATAGAGTCAGTTAAATTTTGGTGCATTTTTGTGCAAAAACATGAATTGTTTGTACAAATGATATTCTTTTATATACTTGGCACCAGCACCAAATTTCTTTGAAAGTTCCACCGTCTTCATATATTTCGTATAATTATCTTTAACATTGGTCCATTTCTGAACTATTTTATTACCTGTAACAATCATAATAAAAAAAAGTTAGAAATAAAAAAAAAGTAATTACCTATTTATTTTTTTCAAGTTTTGGTAACGGGGAATTCATTTCGAGGTATGGAATTCACAGATTATCGTGGAAAAACTACAATCGAGAAAATTGTACGAGAAGTTTGTCGTGCTATATAGGACATCCTTTCAAGTGAAAGCATGCCGAAAATATCCACAGAGCTAATGAAACAAATAGCTAAAGATTTTGACATAAAAACTAATTTCCCCAATTGCACGCGGCATTGGATGGGTGCATATTCGAATTTACTGTTCTGCTCAAAGTGGATCTCTTTTTTACAACTACAAAAGCTATTATTCTATAGTCTTGCTTGCATTGGTGGATACTAAATATAGATTTGTAAATGTCGATACAAGATCTTATCGATTGCCAGTACCAGCGTCAGAGCCTTTACCTAGACTTGAAAAATCTATTCCCTATGTTTTCGCTGATGAGGGCCTACCGGTAATGAACAATCTAATGCATCCGTATCCAGGAAAACACCTGCCCTGAGAACAAAGAGTTTTGGACTATCATTTGAGTCGAGCAAGAAGGTATGTCGAGTGTGTTTTCGGCATCTTCGAAAATAAATGGCGAGTATTTCACCGATCCTTAATTGTTCAATATAGTCTTGTGACAGATGTTATCAAAGCATGCTATATTCTACACAATTTTGTTGTATATCGAGATGGAATAGGAAAGTCAGAGGAGTTATACATTGACGACTCCTTATTAAACATTCAACAAACAACGGATAATGTTTCCTTAACAAACCCAGTCAATATACGAGACGAATTCTGTAAATATATCAACAGTGACGCCGGTGCTCTTAGTTGGCAACTAAACAAAATATAATTGTGACAATGCATGGCCACTTATCCTCAAATTTCTTCACCTCTCTAGATCTAGAAGTTTGTCGAAATTTTTCTTTCCTTTATTTATTCTTTAATTATTAGTAATAATCCCCACATGAGGTTTTCATGAACAAAAAAGATTTAAATTATGTGATAGTTAGGCGTTTTCAACATTTGCATTCTATCTGAAAAGGTAGACAAGTGGCCTTCCGAATTAGTTAAAATTCGGAGGTAGGAAACGCAAACACTACTTAGACGTGTAAAAGAAATAAAGGATAGAAGAATTTCGCACTGGCAGCCAATTGACACGGTGGTTCAGTTGGCAGAGCGTCGGGGCGTAAACCCGAGGTCGCGGGTGCGATTCCCGCCTGTGTCGAAATTTTTCTTTCCTTTATTTATTCTTTAATTATAAGAAAATTATAACCGATGTTATCTGGCTATTATTTCAAGACATCACATTTACATTTATTGTTTTCACGTTATAATTATGTTATAAAAAATAATATAAGTATACTAAAAAATATATAAATAGTCTTACTTACCGATTTTATTTTTTATCCTTTTCGTTGAAAGATGGAACAATATTTTAGCAGACGTCTTTCCAAGCTTCTGTTTTTAAAATTTTATTTTCATACTCCTTCGTCTTGTCCCAAAGAACAGGACGAGCTTCCATAGTTTAGGAGTTGCAAAGTATTAATGGTGAAAACAATGAAAAACAAATTTGTTGGAACCACTTTAATTCTTAAAAAATATAAGTGTTTCACCTTCATCATCTTTATCATCAAAATCGATAAGGGCTCCATTAGTACAAGCAAACCAACTGCCTACTAAAATATGGGGTTGGAAGCGAGGAGACAATGGAATCTTAGAACCAATCACGACCTTGGATCCTCCGGCTCCTGACAAGTTGTTAAATTCAATGTTTTGTAAATGTAAAAGTGGATGCCCCGGAAAATGTAGTTGCCGAAAAGCGGGCATTTAGTGTAGTCTTATCTGTAACGGCTGCCTAGAAGTTTGTACTAATGGAGCCTTTATCGATTTTGATGATATAGATGAAGGAACACAATTTAATTAATAAGCCGTGAAATCGTATTAACATTTTTTAATAATTGAAGTTGGTACAACAAAGATCATTGGGCAACATAGTATGAAATGTATACCCATGGCGTACAAGAACAAAATAGGGTAAAATGGATAGCTAAGTGCCTCCAGTTTAAGATATAGGGCGCATTACTGTGGCTTCTGTCATGAAAAAAAAAGACAATATTTAGAAAAAGTATTTTTGTAATTAGCTTCTAAGAATAATACAATTCACTTTATGACAGATTAACAAATACATTTTTCAAATACTTAAAATAAAGAAAATCATTTTTTTAAGTTTTATTCTACATAATCAACGTCTATGGGTACAATTATCTGATCTTAAAATGCCGCAGGTGCATCTGTTTGTTCCTGGTGTCTGGCCCATGACAAAAAATAGACCACGCTGGCGATATGCGCGCAGCTACCAATTGTACGACGGCCGTGTATGCAAGAGCAGTAATAACTTTCGATACTACGTCTACCTTGTTCTGTTGGGTTCACCAATATGTATGTATAATACTTTAAATCTTTTTTGTTCATGAAAAACTCATGTGGGGATTATTACTAATAAATAAAGAATAAATAAAGGAAAGAAAAATTTCGACACAGGCGGGGATCGAACCCGCGACCTCGGGTAAACGCCCCGACGCTAGGAAACGCAAACACTACTTAAACGTGTAAAAGAAGTAAAGGATAGAAGAATTTTGCACTGGCAGCCAATTGACACGGTAGCTCAGTTGGCAGAGCGTCGGGGCGTTTACCCGAGGTCGCGGGTTCGATCCCCGCCTGTGTCGAAATTTTTCTTTCCTTTATTTATTCTTTATTTATATGTAACCGTGATAGCCCAGTGGGTAGAACACTCGGTAATCGTGCAAACGACTAGTGTTCAAATCCTGGGTCGGGCCTACACCAATTTGTCTTTTCTAAAGACATATGTGTGGTTAATTTATCATGGTTGTTAACGGTGAGGGAAAACATCGTGAGGAAACCCACATGGCT
This sequence comes from Bedellia somnulentella, assembly GCA_963576735.1. Taxonomy (NCBI): domain Eukaryota; kingdom Metazoa; phylum Arthropoda; class Insecta; order Lepidoptera; family Bedelliidae; genus Bedellia; species Bedellia somnulentella. Next base: position 5,249,098 of record OY755195.1, read on the forward strand.
GAGTTGTACTTAGTCATGTGACAGTGTATTCGTACAAAACGGCGATAGGCCTGCCCCCTATCACGTGAGTACACTGTCTAAGCAAAACGTGGGTACCTTCTCTGGTAACTAGATGGCGCTTGCCATGTGAGTTCAGGAGTATTGGTACCTCTGCCAACCCCTTCGGGGATAAACGGCGTGAACGTTTATGTTATGTTATGTTTATATGTATAATACTATTTGCTTTTAACATGTCGTGATTGAATTCTTCCTCTGATTAATATTTTATTGTTTATCAGTTATTGGTGTCGATACAGTTCCACAATGTATAGACCATTTTCTTGCATGTGCTCATGGCAATATGATGGAGCTATCCGTAAATGATATGTTCCTAAAGTAAAGAAAATTAAATCCTCGATAGTTAATCTTTGAAAATCTTCGAAAGCGGCATTATTAGTATCCATTGGCATGAAAGCCACTCTTTGCCTATTTAAGTTATGCTCTGTTACAAAATCAGCCAGTTCATTCTCTCTATTTATATTTTCTGCTGTCTTCGTACGGATGCCGAGTTGCAGTTATGATTGCTGCTGTAATTCGAAAGTCCGTCATCATGTTAGGCAAAGAAACATTGAAATAGACGTGCCGAACGATTTTGAAATCTTTTTTAAATCGACCATTTATGGTCTCTACTACCCATCTAACCATTGTAATAAGTCTTGACTTATTCGCGTCTGCTGTTGTCAACTGTTCTCCTCTAGACCTTGTTGTTGGCATATGAGCAATGTAGCCACATTCTTCAATGCTGGGAATGGAGTCCCGAAATCCACGGTCAAGAATAAAAACGTCATTAGGTCTAAGAAACCCATGCCATGGAGAGTTTTGATCTTCCATCAGGCTACGCATAATAGTGGCGTCTGTTGTTGTTGCAGCATAGGGCCCCATCACATCTAAAATGTACCCATCCGTACAGACTACTAAAAAAGGTTTGACAAAGTTTCGATATTTGTGAAGGCTGTATGTAACCCTTTGAAATAAGAAATTGGAGGATTTTTGTACATACAAATATGTACCATCAACCACTAAAATGGCTGAGCCTTGGTCGCCTTTGAAAATATGAGCGGGGATGGAAAGGTTTCGAGCAACCACCTCTTGTCATATGATCTATTCCCAAATAATGAGGCACAAAGTCTTCTGTCAAACATTCTCGTGCTATTTTTAACTTTCTTTCTAACGATCTTCTTGACATGTTGAATGTTGTAGTCAAACGTTCATCAGAAGAACTAGTTCTTATTTTGGATAAATAAATTCCTAAGACTGCGGCAGGAGTATTAGTTCTGTTATTTAGAGATGGCGTTAATCGTAAAATACTGTTAAACTGAATTTTAGTTACAGAGGTCCAGAAGTGCACTTCACTGTCCTTGATTTCATCAATATTCTCGAAATTCAATCGATTTTTATTTTCTAACCCCCACTTATAAAGATTGATGATGTCAAGTACATAAGCACTATTGAATTGCGTAAGCAGCTCAGCGAGTGGAACTCAAACCCACGAGACGGTATAAAATAAAATAAAAGATAATTGTTAAGTCATTTCAGAAGGGCAAGCACGAGCGGTGTTTAAACTAGTTATCGCGTGAGATAAAGCAGCCATCTTTTACGCACTTACTTAGCATCGTAATCTGCCATCTCATTCTAACCGTTATCGTGTCGATAAAATAGCGCTCGTGCTTGTGCTATTTTATGTACTAGGAAATCTGTTATAGATATCTTAAAGGATGGCATTTCTCAAGGTCTATTCTGTTTGATTATTTAGAAGTGAAGTGAATAAACAACAGAAAACTTGAATAAATAAGCTAATATTTCTATTATAAGCACTAATAATTTAAATCCTTACATATCCACTAATTCAGGTCACACTTTTTCTACGAACTAAAACACAAACATGTAGAATAGAATAGAATAGAATAGAAAACTTTTTATTGTACATCAAATATGGAAAAACAATTACAAATACACAGAATGAATTAACAAAAGTACAATTGGCGGTCTTATCACTAAAAGCGATCTCTTCCAGACAACCTTTGAATGGAGAGGTCAATAAATTAGAGTCATGTGAGATAGATGTACAACAACATGGTGAAACTGATGACTATGCGTTAATATGCATAAACAATACAACAATCCAGTCATACTTAAATCTAGTTATAAAATAATAAACTATTAACAAACATATAAATACTATGATACAATAAATTAAAACTTCATACAAATATTATGATACATATTTTTATTTATATACTTAATATATATAATTTAATTTGCAACAGTATTATAGCGTTTCAGTGAGGTAGTGCTTTTTTACCATATCCTTAAAAATAGATTGGGATTTAGCCTGACGAATCTCTACCGGAAGTGCGTTCCACAATTGAACAGCCTGCACAGTGAAGGAGGAGCCATAGTAATTGGTTGAATGGGAGGGAATGCTTAATAGAAGATTATGTTCAGAACGTAGATTAAGATCGTGGGAAGAGGAGAGAAATAGAGTAAAGGAGAGAAAGTGTATGTGCATTCCGGCGGAGACGAATAGGAAGCCATTTCAGTTGAGTGCGATATACAGATACATGATCATATTTCCTCAATCCAAAAATAAACCTAATGCAAAAGTTTTGGAGGCGCCTAAGTTTATTAAGTTGCTCTTCAGTTATATCAAGGTAGCAGGTATCAGCATAGTCAAGAAGGGGCAAGAGAAGTGATTGAGCTAACGCAGTTTTAGTAGCAGTAGGAAGAAAATTACGCAATCTTCGGAGGGATCCCGCTGAAGCGAACATCTTTCGGCTAATCATCTCTAATTGTGGCACCCAAGATAAGGTGCTGTCTATCATTATCCCTAGGTTTTTTACTGTTGGGCTAAAAGGAATTGATGTTCCGTCGAATAATATAGGCGGTAGTGACTTATAGTCGATCCTAGAAATAATTCGAGAACTACCGACTATAATTATCTGTGTCTTATTTGGATTCACTTTTAGTCCATATGCTTCACTCCATTTCAAAATCCGCTCCAAATCAACATTAATCAAGTTTATGGACATATTTAATCGGTCAAAATTAGCCTGCGTGTAAATCTGAAGATCATCTGCGTAAAGGTGGTAGGAAGAAGTTAGTTGAAGAGAAATACTATTAATAAATATAGCAAATAAAAGAGGAGACAACACACCACCTTGTGGAACACCGGCAGTTAACTCGCACCAGGGAGAGTAAGACTCCTCGATGCAAATACGCTGCCGCCGTCCTAGTAGATAACTACGAAACCAGTCAATCACCGTTGGAGATATGTTAAGAGAACGAAGTAAAGCTAATAATATTTCGAAGTCAACTGTGTTGAAGGCACTACTGAAATCTAGCAATGCTAGGATAGTCAGCAGACCCTTATCCATCCCCAAACGAATGTCGTCAGTAATTTTGACAAGAGCCGTGACAGTACTGTGAGAAGGACGGAAACCAGATTGAAAAGGATTAAGGAGATCATTTTTAGTGAGAAAGTCACTGAGTTGTCTATTGACCAGTCGTTCAAGAACTTTAGAAAGGAAAGGGAGGATAGATATAGGACGATATTCAGAAAAGGACTTAGGATTGGCTTTTTTAGGAATAGGGGTGACTTGGGCTTCTTTCCATATTGTTGGAAATGATCCTGAGGATATGGAATTGTTAAAGATTTTGGTGATAACGGGAACAATTATGCCAAGAATAGGCAATATCATTTTACGGCTAATACAATCACCGCCTACTGCGTTTGATGTTATAGATATAATGTTCTTCTTAACATCACAATCGGAGAATTGACACATATTAAAGGGTGGATGATCCGGAGTTGGAAGTGCAGAAAGATAATTTAATGTTTCAGCCTTTTGAAAACCTCCAAAGGCAGAAGATGAGGAAAAATGATTGTTAAGTAACTTGAGGTCAATGTCTTTTGGGATTGAATCTTGACGAGATTTTCCAACTCCTAAGGATCTAAGAAACTTCCAGATTTTAGCTGGATCGCCATTTTCAACGGATTCATGAATGTGGTGTCGTTGTGCATCCCTACACACCCTATTGCAATGATTTCGAATTAAAACATACTTTTCTTTATTTACATCAGTTGGTCGAGATTTAAACTTAGACTTGGCACGTGCTTTTTTAGTCAAAAGATTTTTAATATCAGTACTGAGCCATGGTGCCGGTAAATGTTTCATTTTCACCGCTTTTATTGGTGCATGAACGTCATAAAGTGCTGTTAGTAGAGTATTAAAAGTGTTCACCTGTTCATCGACAGTATCCGCTGTAGTACATGACGTCCAGTCAATGTTCGAGGCATCATGTCGCAGCCTATCCAGATCTATACTACCAAAACTGCGTTGCAGAAGAATTTTTGACTTATTTTTAGGAGGGCGAAGTTTATAGGACAAGTACAGAAGATCGTGATGAGAAAAAGCATCAGCCGGAGTTTGTCCATGAAGAGCAACATGATTGTGAGAAGAGACAGCTATAAGGTCTAAAAGAGACGGCGTACAATTTGGTAAGTTATGAGTGGCATCAAGAGGTAGAATATGAAAATTACTACTTTGGAAAATTGAAACTAGGGATTTAGAGCGGAAATCTCCTTTTTTAAGACAAGTGTTAAAATCACCCATAATAATGGAGTGGTCGTACGAGGGAGTAAGGTCTTCCAAGAGCTTCTCAAACGAAGGAAAATAATTTAAAAGTAGGGATGGACTATAGTAAACACCAAGTAAAACTTTATTGTGACCTAAAGCGAGTTCTATAAATAAATGTTCACCTGCATTGGAGGGAGGAGGTTGCGATGAAGTGCTAATAATGGAATAAGGAATATGGTCTCGGAGATAAATAGCAACACCACCACCACGACCGTTTACACGATCGTTTCTGATAAGTTGAAATCCTGGTAGAGTGTAGGAGGCAGAAGGAAGACAAGGTTTTAGCCAAGATTCAAAACAAGAATAGCATGAATACTTTTACTGTCAAAAGAAGACAACATATCTGTAAAGTGAGCTGGTATGCTTTGAGCGTTAATATGAATGATATTTAAATTACTCTGAAGTGCAGAAAAGTGAGCATCCAACGTTTCGGCTAACGAAGGGATACTATAAAAACTACCACTAGTGTCTAAATCGTCGGAAGAAGAAAACGATTGGTAATCGTCACGCAAGTCATTATCACATAGGTTTTGTTGCATTATAAGTTTCTAATATAATAAATAAATATGTCTAAACTAATATATACCGTTATAAAATACCCTAAACTATAATTATCAAACTTAGTATTAAAACAATAATACATACAGTGAACCATCACCTGCCAGCAGGGTGGATGGATAAAACAAACAATATTTATATGCGAACTGACACGTAAACAGAACGCATTGTGGCTGCACAAACAAATTAAAAAAGAAAGGTATCTAAACAACAAATAAGAATATTATGGCTTTAAGGAATTTAAATTGCCGAAAACCTAAAGTGCATAGAGAAGTCGCTCATTATTGAATTCAGTCTGTGTCTGCCAGGCAAGTAAATGAAAAACAAACAAATTGGAATAAACAGAAGACACTGGCGAAAATAATGTGACTACTACGTAGACGCCATTAACCAAAAATGAAAGATTACATTATTATCACAACAAACAAACAAAACACAACAAGCAAAACTGAAAGTTTACACAAATATAATTTAATAAAACAATGTAAGTATTAATAGAGGTATACCACCTTCAACATATGTTATGACTTCTTTGATATTTGGAGCTTGCTGTTCTCCATTTGTAGCGCAATATGTCAAAAACAAAAACGCCATACTGTATGAAAAGAAGAAACCACGCGCTGTTAGAAGCATTGTGTATAATCACTACGTAGATGACATGATGGATAGTATTGAGACCGAGAGTGAAGCCGTTCAGCTTGTACAAGATGTCAGGTGTATTCATAAAGAAGGAGGATTTGAAATACAAAACTGGACTAGTAATTCTAAGACAGTTCTTGAAAGTTTGCCGAAAACAGATTTAGGCCCGAGCGCTGTAAAGTTATTGGAAGGAACAAGTGAGGGTGAGCGAACACTAGGATTGTATTGGTATCCAGCTGATGATGTATTACACTTTGTTACGGTTCGAATACGCTGATTCTAATTATTATACTAGAGTTGATTTTGGGAATAAAAATACTAGGGAAGAAATAAATGTTAACGCGATGAAGGTGAAAATCAAAGTATATTTTTTCAGTTATTATTTACACAAGTCAAATATCATAAACAAATCAAAAACTGAACACAGGATAGAAAAGAGTTCTTAACATTCTTCCCCCCTGGAGTTAGAAGGTAACAACACTAGCCGCATTGCAGAACGACGGCTTATTGTGCCGCGGGACGACTTCACGTCGACGACTCTAACTCGACCATCTGACCCAGGGTATACGGTTTCCACTATGCCACGAGGCCAGCAGCCTCTCTCTGTGTTTGGATCTATAATGAGCACCACATCGCCAACCCGTAATTGCCTATTGTCACTAGTATTACTCATTGTTCTCATTTGTAAACAAGGAAGTACCTCCTTCAGCCATCTACCCCAAAACATATCGGCCAACCTTTGTGCCACCCGCCACTGCTTTCTAGAACATAAATCTACTGTATCTGTAGGACTAATTGGTAAATTAGATGAAGTACCTACTAAAAAATGAAAAGGTGTTAAAGCAAAAGGATCAGAGGGACTCACAGACACATGTGTTAATGGCCTGCTATTGACTATCGCTTCAACCTCACATAATAACGTTGCAAGAGTCTCATCACGAGGCGTTCTTTCTTTCATGATAACTTTTAGTGTGGTTTTCACGCTGCGTATAAGCCTCTCCCAAGCGCCACCCATATGAGGACTGAGAGGAGCATTGAAATGCCAGCGCACTCGATAGCCGGATGTTTCAGTCTGTAAGGCATCAAGTTCAGTGCAGGCTCCGCGCAAATTGGTACCGTTATCAGAGTAGAAATCTGTAGGCCAACCCCGTCTTGCAGCCATTCGTCGTAAAGCCATGATCAAACTATCGGTAGAGAGTGAATTAACAATTTCAAGATGAATGGCACGAATGGTCATGCATGTGAAAATAACTCCGTATCTTTTCTCCCGCCTTCTACCGATTGCAACGGTAAAAGGTCCAAAAAGATCAATTCCACAGTGTGAAAACGGTCTACAATGGTGGGCAATTCGACCCTGAGGCAAATCCCCTTGTCGAGGCACAATAGGCATCGCTTTTCTAATACGACAAACTAAACATTTTGAGGAAATATTCCTCACTGTTGGACGAATGCGTATTATCCAAAAACGTTGTCGAAGCTCATTAATTACAGTCTCATTATTGGCATGAGCGAACAGTTCATGGTAATATTTGATAAGCAAATGAGTAATATAATTACGTCCATCTAGAATAGCAGGTCTCTTCGTTTCTATTTCTATATTTTCTGCGGCATCAATTCTCCCATGAATACGCAGAACTCCTTCGGTGTCTAGATACGGCGACAATTTTAGAAGACGACTTTTTCTAGGTATGTGCTTATTGTCTTTTAAACACATTAATTCTGTCAAAAATGATTGGGCTTGTGACTGTGTGACTAACAAATTTTCTGCTTGATTCAACTTGTTAGCGTCAACTACGGCATGTTTTTTCATAAATTTATCAACAGCAACTAAATATGTGGCTGTTGCACGTAATAGTCGCATCCAAGATGAAAATCTAAAAGGGTCAGGAGAAGTAAAAGAAGTAATTTCAGATGTTACAAGTGTCACCATAGTTTCTTTTTTAAGCTCCGATTTCGTATCATTTGTTAATGATTTTGTAAATTTATTTTCAGGCCACAAACTTTCTTGCTGGTTTAAAAAATCAGGACCGCTGAACCAAGGGTGTGTAATTATAAGGTCATCAACATTTTCTTTAGTAGCAAAATCAGCGACATTTTCATGTGTTGGAACGTACCTCCATTCTTTAGGTTTTGTAAACTCGTCGATTTCTCCAAGGCGGTTAGCAACAAATGGTTTGTAAATGCGTGCATCACTCAATATCCACAATAAGACTGTTGATGAATCTGTCCAAAAATACCGCTGATCAGGTTTAATTGTGTGTTCTTTTTCTATAGTTAAAGCTAATCTACACGCTAAAACTGCTGCTTGTAGCTCTAATCTTGGTATCGATACGGGTCCTAAGGACCACTTTGTTACGGTTCGAATACGCTGATTCTAATTATTATACTAGAGTTGATTTTGGGAATAAAAATACTAAGGAAGAAATAAATGTTAACGCGATGAAGGTGAAAATCAAAGTATATTTTTTCAGTTATTATTTACACAAGTCAAATATCATAAACAAATCAAAAACTGAACACAGGATAGAAAAGAGTTCTTAACAGTAAGGATAAATAGAACGGTTTCAAAAAGAAAATGTAATGTACTATGAGCGGCTCATATTTAACCTTTACACGTAAATTTTATCAGTTCTATAATTGGCAATGTATGAAGAACTAGTTTAAAATCCTACACTATCATTTTCGTCCGGTACGCACGGGCCTGGTTGTTGCCGGCTTCTGAGTTTTCGGCTTCTTAGTAGGAGCCCCGGCAGCAGCCGCAGCGGAAGCAGCTGGTGCTGAACTGCTCGGAATCCTATTCAGTTCAGCAATCGTCGTGAGGCGATGACGCGACCCATCCGGAGCTATGATATGAATGAATCCTTCGCGCGTCCAGCACTGCGCCACTCCAAACTTCTGCCGTGCTGCAATAAAGGCATCATGCCGCCTTTTCGTCAAAAACTCTGACAATGTTGTACCAGTGCCTTTGAGACGAGTCTTGGATGACCATACCTGGTCCCGAACATCTAAGTTCTTAAACTTCACAAGTATTGGTCTAATTCGATCACCTGCAGACCGTCCCATTCGATGACAGCGACTGATATCACCCGGAGCAAAGTTTGAAACACCAAGTTTCTCCACAACCAGCTTGGTAGCGACTGTGGCAGTATCCTCGTCCTTGCTCTCTGCCAAACCATGTATCAGAAGCATTTTGCGTCGACTTCGCATTTCAAGTTGATCAGTTTGACTTGATATAATGGTAACCTGCTTTTGCAAATTAGTCAATACTTGACTAATGAACGAGCGGAATGCAGCAAATTCTGCGGAGAGATCAGTTGAAGTTTGTGTAGGTGAGCCGGATTGCTGCATCTTAACTTCAAAGGCATCCATTCGCTTATTGAACGAGTTTGTCAAGTCATCCAGTGATTCTTGATATTTATTAGCCTCCATTGTTAAATCAAGAAAAGTGAAGTGCGGTTAGAAAATTGTGATTTCACTCAAAACTGTTGCCACTCAGGAAATAATAAATGCTAGCATGTGGTAGTTCACTGTGATAGATTATAACATTAAATTACTGTATTGTAACAAATATTTTAAATAAATTTTATTACTTAAATTAAGAGCACACTGTTTAGTTATTAACATCTACCCACCTACCCACGATTACTACCTACACATCACATAAAACACATCTATTAAACCTATCCATTAAAAAAAATCCAATCCAAAAAGCAAAATCAAAACGAGTATACGATAGGAACAATAAAACACAAAAATAACACTCATATCGCAACCACAAATAACGAGGGACTGCAATGCAAATAATGCAATACTCATCAATCAGTAATAATCAGTAACAGGTTTCAACGTGTCTGATGTGCGAGAGAGGCAGTAAACAATACTAGCTGTACAAAAAGTCTATTAGTTAAAAACATGACTTGATTTATAAATGAGAGTTAGTCACGATATTTTAAATAAGAATTCCTATTTTTTCATTCCGTTATATTATAACTTACACACAGACTTTCTTTAAAAAAAAGTACCGGTTACAAAATGTGGGATGTAACTTAATAATTTAAAATAAGTTTGGTTTTTGTACACAAACTTTCAGTGAGCGGGTCAGATTTCGCCCATTGACCTTTGCTTCTCTGAACTCCTAAACCATTGATCGTACAGCAAAAATATGCAGGTATAATTTGTAGAGAATTTAGTCTAGATAATTATTGTAGGAGTCACTAAAGTGATATTATTAATAGTTTTTGAGTAAAAAGCAAAAATCTTAAAAAAAATATCTTTCCCCCCTCCTCCACCGCCCCGGCTCACGTCCCTCGCTCGGGGTCATTTATATAGCGGAGTGGTATCACTACATTTAACGGATGGATGTTATTCCAATGGCAATCGGTTGCCATTCCATCGGAATGGTATGGATTGGCATGGCGGCCAGCGGTGCGGCATCGTAATCTATGCAGGGATTGGTTGATTACATGCTTGCCGTTTGACAATACTCAATACCTTTTGATTTCAGGTATTCTTCCATCTGTTGTGTGCAGAATTCTCCTCCGTTATATGTCCTTAGACTTTTAATTTTATTTCCAGTTTGTTTTTACTGTGTAGTGTTGGCTTAAAATAGCACTAGCCTATTTCTGCCGGTGGGTGTTCGTAAGAGGCGACTAACGGTATTGGAGGATTTAAGGGATTTTTGGGCGATGCGGTTGGAGACCCATCACAAATAACCTTTATTTTACCATCTTTACCCCACTCAACTTTCCAAAAGTGGCTGTAAATTCAAAACTTGAATTGATCTCCATTTATTTTTCGATATATTCCATAATAGTTAAAATCTTAACGTTAGTAAATGTGCAGCTAAGTGCACAACAAGCTTTACAATGCATTGTTATGTTATTCATTGCAATGTTATTCAAATATTGTTCTCAACGCAAATAATTACGGCTCCTCATTTAAGAACCTTTATTTGAGTGTGCATTCAATTATATTTATAACCAAAACGCTAACGGTATTCATCCCGAAACATTGGGTTTTTTTCCATACAAGTAATGTACATACAAATAATATATTGTAATAGAAAACACTACAAACGTTATGAAAATACATTTAATTCTATATTCCGAACATTAAATGCATCAATTCCGAAATCCCGAAATCTTCACGATAAAGAAGTGCTTTCCATACTAAGCCGCCGGTCAACTTTAGGTAAATATGCATCCGATTATCCGATCTATGCACATAAGTCTGAATGGACAACTTCTAATAATATTTCACTTTTTTCTGTGAGAGTGACGGCCGATTTCACAATTGAGAATTTAACGATAAAAAGTATCTTAAACCGTATTTAAGTGCGTACTTACCAAAATTACGTTTCTGAATTGACCAAAGATTGTAATTTAATCAAATTTTGATTGTATGATCAAAATGTTGAGCTTCAATCAATAATTCGACAAAAATGTTGAAATTTGCGTTTCTGAACTCGTTTGACAATACTCAAACGGCAATCATCGCTGATTTGAGAAGATGAGAGTTAAGTTGTCAAATTCGGCGTCTTAAACCGTGTTCAATTGAAAATTTGTGAAGGAAACACATTGCTTTAGACAATTTTCTGGACATATCTTCAGACACATCATTATAGAAAGAAAGAAAAATCTTTATTCTCCTCTTGAGGACACAAACAATATAAAAAAAAACAATAAAAATAGACTTAAACAACTTATACAACAACAAAAAAAGAACCTATAAACTAGAAAAAAACTAAATAATAATAATTCATAAAACACAAAACTTACAATTTACACAATGTGCCCTCATTTGGCGAAAAGGTACCTGGCTCGGTATTTTGCTATTGTCACATAAATTGACAAAAGCGCCGATTTTCAGCCAGTGCCTACTTAAAAATACTTTTTTTTTACACTATCATTTTCGTCCGGTACGCACGGGCCTGGTTGTTGCCGGCTTCTGAGTTTTCGGCTTCTTAGTAGGAGCCCCGGCAGCAGCCGCAGCGGAAGCAGCTGGTGCTGAACTGCTCGGAATCCTATTCAGTTCAGCAATCGTCGTGAGGCGATGACGCGACCCATCCGGAGCTATGATATGAATGAATCCTTCGCGCGTCCAGCACTGCGCCACTCCAAACTTCTGACGTGCTGCAATAAAGGCATCATGCCGCCTTTTCGTCAAAAACTCTGACAATGTTGTACCAGTGCCTTTGAGACGAGTCTTGGATGACCATACCTGGTCCCGAACATCTAAGTTCTTAAACTTCACAAGTATTGGTCTAATTCGATCACCTGCAGACCGTCCCATTCGATGACAGCGACTGATATCACCCGGAGCAAAGTTTGAAACACCAAGTTTCTCTACAACCAGCTTGGTAGCGACTGTGGCAGTATCCTCGTCCTTGCTCTCTGCCAAACCATGTATCAGAAGCATTTTGCGTCGACTTCGCATTTCAAGTTGATCAGTTTGACTTGATATAATGGTAACCTGCTTTTGCAAATTAGTCAATACTTGACTAATGAACGAGCGGAATGCAGCAAATTCTGCGGAGAGATCAGTTGAAGTTTGTGTAGGTGAGCCGGATTGCTGCATCTTAGCTTCAAAGGCATCCATTCGCTTATTGAACGAGTTTGTCAAGTCATCCAGTGATTCTTGATATTTATTAGCCTCCATTGTTAAATCAAGAAAAGTGAAGTGCGGTTAGAAAATTGTGATTTCACTCAAAACTGTTGCCACTCAGGAAATAATAAATGCTAGCATGTGGTAGTTCACTGTGATAGATTATAACATCAAATTACTGTATTGTAACAAATATTTTAAATAAATTTTAACATAAACATAAACGTTCACGCCGTTTTATCCCCGAAGGGGTTGGCAGAGGTACAGTCGCCATCAGATATATCGGAGCGGCCGAGGTACTCAAATATATCTGAGCAGCAATAAATTTCAATAAATTCTTTACGGTAAATAAGGTCAATAAGATCTGAACATCCAATTCGCCACAAATATATGAGCAGTGGTTTTTCAATTAAATCTGAACACTCAAAGAGACAATAATATCTGAAAGCACAACTCGTCAAAGTTATCTGCTCAGACAGGGTGATCATAAATATCTGAACATTTAGGGAAAATATACCTTAAAGCACTAGGCATACAGTTTAAATGTAATCGTATCAAAATGAGTAGGTATACAAAATAGAAATCTGCGTAAAGCAACTTTACAGTCTTGTAACAAGAAACACATTTAAAGAAAATATTTGCCAATTTACAAAAACGATAACATAACTGTCATTGCATATAATTCACTGCATGTATTTTATCAAATACTAGTGGTCCGCCCCGGCTTCGCACGGATGGTGTAAAGTTTTTATACTGCTTACTCCCTACCGATATATGATATCTATACTTATTATAAATCTGTAGAGAGGTCAATTCTGTACATTAAATATATTTTCAAAATAACTATCAGGGGGTGATTAGTGATCGATACTGATGCCAAAAATGCAATCAGTAAAATTTTGGTCTGTCTGTCTGTCTGTCCGTCCGTCTGTCTGTCTGTCTGTCGGTTTGTATGTTCCTTATGGAAACAAGAACTACTCGACGGATTTTAACGATACTTGGTAGAATTATTCTTCATACTCCTAGGCAGGTCATAGTGTACTTTTCAGCAGAGTAGTGAAGTGAAATTTTGGGAAAACGGGAGAAGTTACTCCATTTTTTAAGCTTCTGTCGCGTGTGCAGCGTTAATGGATACAGTTACATAGAAATCATGTATCACGGAAATATTTGCCATAAAATTGTCTAAAAATATCATATGTCTATCTTTTATGGTTGACTCACAATAACACGTGTAACTCCTGATAGCTTAGCAGTTCTGTGCATCCTGATTATATTTATTTACTCTAACATTTATAGTTCTCTCATTCATCTATTATTTCAAAAGTTTACATTATTACCTATTCAATAAAAAAAGAATCATAGAAATCGGTATAGAAACACCAAACTTATACATGAAATAAGCCATCGCGTCCTGTCGTCGCACGTGAATACTGAATAATGCTGGATTATTTTTTGGTAATGGTTGCGCGGGCAAAAAATAGCCGTGAGTATATGAATGATGTATGCAAAGTTTGTAACTCTGATTGTTTGTTTGCATGGTTTTATTTTCGGAGATACTGAACCGTTCATTAAAGCGCTTTCACAATCACAAAGCTAAACTATCCAGGAGTGCTATAAGTGGTGCTAAATTTCACAAAGGTTGAGCAGCGATTGAAGAAACCTCAGATATTTTTAAAACTACGCTACCCGTGTAAAGCTAGGCCAATCCATTAGTATATCCTATGTCCTTTTCCTGGTTCTAAGCTACCTCTCTAACAATTTTTAGCCAAATCGGTTCATCCGTTCTTGAGTTATAAATAGTGTTACTAACACCACTTTCTTTTATATATATATAGATTCGCAGATTTATTATGCTATAATTACTTATATAGACTGGCAATACTAATACGACAGGCGAGACCAAAAAAAAGTACAACGGTGTGCGTAAATGAATGTGTGTGCGTGACATTAGTATGGCGGATCCCATACTAGCCCTATTAAAATGAATAAAAATTCACGTATTTGTTATTTTTGCCCAATTGTAAACTTTACGGTAATTGTAGTACTATGATGACACAAGATATTTTTAAACGGTTTTATTTAGCTCACCCCGTTTGTTTCTTTATTCTTGGGTCAAATTTAGTAATTGAAATTTCACCCTCTTCCTATCAACCGATTAATCTGAAATTTTGTATACACTTTGGATTTTGGTGACAATACAATTATATTTATTCATTATCATTATGAATTCAAGATGGCCGCCGCTGCAAAATGGCGGATAATTTAGGTTTTATTTATCCCATCAATATGGGTATCAAATGAAAGGGCTCAACAAGCAGAATACAATATACTATAAAAAAAATGAAATCCAAGATGGCGGCTGCTACAAAATGGCGGATAACGTAGGTTTTATCAATCCCATCAATATGGGTATCAAATGAATGTGCTCAACCAGTAGAATACAATGTACTATATAATATTAAAATCCAAGATGGCGGCCTCTACAAAATGGCGGATAACTTAGGTTTTATTTCAATCCCATCAACATGGGTATCAAATGAAAGGTCTCACCAAGTAGAATACAATTTACTATGCAAAATTAAAATCTCAGATGGTCGCCATACCAAATCACTATTTTAGATAGGCGCAGCCACTAAATGGGATATAATAATAAGATTTAAATTTGGAAAAGAATAATGTTGCCTTTAATACTATCATCTTCTACAATACATAAAATGCAGGGCAGCACTGTGGATTACGCAGTCGTATACTTAGGTGCGAAACTGTTTGAAGAAGGTCAAGCCTACGTGGCTCTTAGTAGAGTCAGATCTTTGCAGGGACTACGTATAGAGGAGTTGGACTGCAATAAACCAACGGGCAAGACACCTTGCAATAATGAAGCACTATATGAATTAAACAGAATGCGAAATAAAATCTAAAAAGTAGAAAATAAAAATAGGTAAAAAAACTTTTTAAGTTAAACGGTTTTATTATTAACATACAGAGAAATGTTTAAGATAAATGTACTAAAAACCTAAAAATAATAATAAAATAGATACAGTCGTGGGAATTATATACATATGCATAGACTAGACTAAAATAAAACCGTGGGGCACGTCAATTGTCTACAAATTATCGACTTATGTGCGATAGAAGAAACGTTTAATTCGTCCTTGGGCAATTGGCCCGCAGACGATTTTTATTACCGCAGAAATTACTTACTATTTTCTTGCTCATGGAAATTCCAATAGTCATACACTCCATGTAAATAAAAGAGATGTTTCAACTAGTTTCTCGTTGGAAATTTACACTGCTGGCTGGCGATGAATCGGATTACTGCTTGCAGTTTGTCTTTAATCGATAAAACATATGATAAAAGTACTACTCGCTCAACACTATGAAACCCTAAAACTCGCTTATAATCGCGCTTGCTAGCTTGTTTTCACATTCTGCCCTATTTATCACATGTCCATCGTTGTCGGTTGAACAACTGCCCAATTATAGTGTAACATTACAAAACAAACATTTTAATCAACGATTGTAGACAATTGACGTGCCCCACGGTTTTATTTTAGTCTAGTCTATGCATATGTATATAATTCCCACGACTGTATCTATTTTATTATTATTTTTAGGTTTTTAGTACATTTATCTTAAACATTTCTCTGTATGTTAATAATAAAACCGTTTAACTTAAAAAGTTTTTTTATTTATCATATATTTGCATTGAAAACTTTGGTTTAAGATCATATAGACCTATAATTATTTATTACAGTCTTAGTTTGGACATAAATGGCTAATAATTTTGTGTTTGCCAAAGAATATGTATTGATTTAGATTTTTTTTTTCACTTTGATTAAGTTATTAAATATTAATAACTTAATCAAAAAATCATTAAGGTTAAAATAAGTCCATTATTTTCTTTCATGTTTTATGTCAAAATCGTTGTAGGCCTTTATCGTCTCTGAGAGGTCCTGCCTTTGTTGACGTTTATGCTATGACGTTTGTCACTTACTGCTAATCCATGCGCTTCTATATCTATGGTAATATAACAGCTGCCAAATTAAAATAAGTACGAATGCTTTGCAATATTTCATCCACTTTCGTGTCAGTCACCATGGCCAAGCGGTTAAGCGAATAGAAATCATAATTGTAATCCGTTGCGTCAGGGTTCAATTCAAATCCTAACTTGTATTAATTTTTATCAAGAATTCATGTTCTTTTTTTTCTATTTTATTTATTAAGCCTTTAGATTTATTGTCCTCATTTAATATAATGCTATATATTACGTTATAATTATATATATATGAATACGTATAATACGTTACAGAAAACCGCAGGAAAAAGTACAATTTTGCAAAAACTAGTTTATCCTTTTATTTTATTAAAGCTGCATTTATATTTATACTACCCTGGTACATACAATGTAAAATTGGCATTCATGTTTCGAAAATTCTAAGTTATTTTACCTCTTTATTTTTTTTACCGGTGAAAATTATACAAATACAAACCCATTCCTCTATTAACACCATGTACTTACCTGTTTCTGTCAAAAAATGGAGTTAGTCAGTGGGGAACGATTTAGTATTTTTTTTTCTAATAATATACTAACCGTAGAACTAGTTGGGACTTGGGACCTTACAACCAGTGGGGCATACCTCCCAGCAGAAGACTCTTTTTAGTTTTGACATTGATAAAACCAAATGGTGGTTGTGTAGAAAATGTATTCCAGCGTAGCACGATTAAGAATTTTAAACTGTATGCTTAGTGCTTTAAGGTATATTTTCCTTAAATGTTCAGATATTTATGATCACCCTGTCTGAGCAGATAACTTTGACGAGTTGTGCTTTCAGATATTATTGTCTCTTTAGGTGTTCAGATTTAATTGAAAAACCACTGCTCATATATTTGTGGCGAATTGGATGTTCAGAGCTTTTTGACCTTATTTACCGTAAAGAATTTAATGAAAATTATTGCTGCTCAGATATATTTGAGTACCTCGGCCGCTCCGATATATCTGATGGCGACTGTACCAATACTCCTGAACTCACATGGCAAGCGCCATCTAGTTTCCAGAGAAGGTACCCACGTTTTGCTTAGACAGTGTACTCACGTGATAGGGGGCAGGCCTATCGCCGTTTTGTCCGAATACACTGTCACATGACTAAGTACAACTCAGCCATGTGGGTTTCCTCACGATGTTTTCCCTCACCGTTAGCAATCATGATAAATTAACCACACATATGACTTTAGAAAAGACAAATTGGTGTAGGCCCGTCCCAGGATTGGAACTCACGCCCTTCTGTTTTTCGGGCGGGTGTTCTTACCCACTGGACTATCATGTCGCTATTTTATTACTTAAATTAAGAGCACACTGTTTAGTTATTAACATCTACCCACCTACCCACGATTACTACCTACACATCACATAAAACACATCTATTAAACCTATCCATTAAAAAAAATCCAATCCAAAAAGCAAAATCAAAACGAGTATACGATAGGAACAATAAAACACAAAAATAACACTCATATCGCAACCACAAATAACGAGGGACTGCAATGCAAATAATGCAATACTCATCAATCAGTAATAATCAGTAACAGGTTTCAACGTGTCTGATGTGCGAGAGAGGCAGTAAACAATACTAGCTGTACAAAAAGTCTATTAGTTAAAAACATGACTTGATTTATAAATGAGAGTTAGTCACGATATTTTAAATAAGAATTCCTATTTTTTCATTCCGTTATATTATAACTTACACACAGACTTTCTTTAAAAAAAAGTACCGGTTACAAAATGTGGGATGTAACTTAATAATTTAAAATAAGTTTGGTTTTTGTACACAAACTTTCAGTGAGCGGGTCAGATTTCGCCCATTGACCTTTGCTTCTCTGAACTCCTAAACCATTGATCGTACAGCAAAAATATGCAGGTATAATTTGTAGAGAATTTAGTCTAGATAATTATTGTAGGAGTCACTAAAGTGATATTATTAATAGTTTTTGAGTAAAAAGCAAAAATCCTAAAAAAAATATCTTTCCCCCCTCCTCCACCGCCCCGGCTCACGTCCCTCGCTCGGGGTCATTTATATAGCGGAGTGGTATCACTACATTTAACGGATGGATGTTATTCCAATGGCAATCGGTTGCCATTCCATCGGAATGGTATGGATTGGCATGGCGGCCAGCGGTGCGGCATCGTAATCTATGCAGGGATTGGTTGATTACATGCTTGCCGTTTGACAATACTCAATACCTTTTGATTTCAGGTATTCTTCCATCTGTTGTGTGCAGAATTCTCCTCCGTTATATGTCCTTAGACTTTTAATTTTATTTCCAGTTTGTTTTTACTGTGTAGTGTTGGCTTAAAATAGCACTAGCCTATTTCTGCCGGTGGGTGTTCGTAAGAGGCGACTAACGGTATTGGAGGATTTAAGGGATTTTTGGGCGATGCGGTTGGAGACCCATCACAAATAACCTTTATTTTACCATCTTTACCCCACTCAACTTTCCAAAAGTGGCTGTAAATTCAAAACTTGAATTGATCTCCATTTATTTTTCGATATATTCCATAATAGTTAAAATCTTAACGTTAGTAAATGTGCAGCTAAGTGCACAACAAGCTTTACAATGCATTGTTATGTTATTCATTGCAATGTTATTCAAATATTGTTCTCAACGCAAATAATTACGGCTCCTCATTTAAGAACCTTTATTTGAGTGTGCATTCAATTATATTTATAACCAAAACGCTAACGGTATTCATCCCGAAACATTGGGTTTTTTTCCATACAAGTAATGTACATACAAATAATATATTGTAATAGAAAACACTACAAACGTTATGAAAATACATTTAATTCTATATTCCGAACATTAAATGCATCAATTCCGAAATCCCGAAATCTTCACGATAAAGAAGTGCTTTCCATACTAAGCCGCCGGTCAACTTTAGGTAAATATGCATCCGATTATCCGATCTATGCACATAAGTCTGAATGGACAACTTCTAATAATATTTCACTTTTTTCTGTGAGAGTGACGGCCGATTTCACAATTGAGAATTTAACGATAAAAAGTATCTTAAACCGTATTTAAGTGCGTACTTACCAAAATTACGTTTCTGAATTGACCAAAGATTGTAATTTAATCAAATTTTGATTGTATGATCAAAATGTTGAGCTTCAATCAATAATTCGACAAAAATGTTGAAATTTGCGTTTCTGAACTCGTTTGACAATACTCAAACGGCAATCATCGCTGATTTGAGAAGATGAGAGTTAAGTTGTCAAATTCGGCGTCTTAAACCGTGTTCAATTGAAAATTTGTGAAGGAAACACATTGCTTTAGACAATTTTCTGGACATATCTTCAGACACATCATTATAGAAAGAAAGAAAAATCTTTATTCTCCTCTTGAGGACACAAACAATATAAAAAAAAACAATAAAAATAGACTTAAACAACTTATACAACAACAAAAAAAGAACCTATAAACTAGAAAAAAACTAAATAATAATAATTCATAAAACACAAAACTTACAATTTACACAATGTGCCCTCATTTGGCGAAAAGGTACCTGGCTCGGTATTTTGCTATTGTCACATAAATTGACAAAAGCGCCGATTTTCAGCCAGTGCCTACTTAAAAATACTTTTTTTTAATTGACTCAGGAACGGCATACTTCATGAAATAAATAGATAAATCATATGATAGATACTTTATAGTTAGTAATACAGAACATATATATTACACATTTCACCGAATTCTTGCTTATTTATTAAATAAATATAAAGACATATACTCAATAGTGATACAGATAATATAAATATGAATACAGGCACCTTATGAAATGCAGATGGCTAAATTGCAGCGTGTTTTGTGCTGGAAGGATTTGAAGGGGATTGTTTTTGCAAGGTTAACAAATAACTTTTGAACTTTCGCCCAAAAGTGTATCGACAACCTGCTTCACGGATAGGAGGAGGGATATTATTCCAGCACTTGGATGCTGGAAATTTGAAGCTACCCCTAAAAGCTGCCTGGCGATGCCCAGGAATATGTGCCCGAATTTTATGTAGTCGAGGTTGGTGTGACCATATAATTTTCTTAAAAAGATAAATAGGCATTTCACTTCTCACAATACCAAAAAGCATTGTAGCGAGGTGAAGTTTCCTCCGGGCTTCCATCTTCAACAGATTTGCAGAATCCAAATACGGAGATACATGAGAGCGGGGAGGGATATGAAAGCAAAAACGTGCGCATGCGTTTTGCACACGTTGAATTAATCTCTTAGACCGGCCGAGTATACATCCATCATAGACAACATCACAATAATTTAATCTTGACAATACAAGCGATTCACACAGCTGAACACGCAAATTCTCGCTTAGAAAATCACGTATATTGTAAAGAACTTTGAGTCGATAGAAGCAATTGCTTACAACTTTGAGAATATGATTTTCAAACTTAAGTTCTCCGTCAATACGCAGACCTAAATTCATTGCTTCTTCGACTCTGTTTATTGGTTTGCCCATGACCGATATATCACAGCGGGAAAGAGTATTTACAGTGCTACGGATTTGATGCTTACTATTTGGTATTATCATAACTAGAGTAGCCGCAGCAGATACTTCCGAGTCAAAATACGCCGAAGTTTTTGGATTCTTTTTCCATTTTTATTCCACCTCCACGATTTTTTGCACTACAAAAGATTCCGCGTATATATCCGTGAATATCTTTTCTCATTCATGAACATACATGATAGAAATCTAAACACAAACACATAAATAAATAAAAACAAAGCAAACATACAGAACAGAACTTCACAATTTACAATACAATTTTGACGATTGATCAGTGTGATTGGCTTGACGAATAGAGGTATTGACGTATATACGTTCCGTTTCCCAAAGTTTTTCGTTTGTTTATTTTTATTTTTTATTCAAATGGTCTCAAAACCTTGTTTTAAACGTAACTTCTAACAGGGTTGCCAGACGTACGAGAAATCTCGTACCATTACGAGATTTAGAGGGTCTGTA
The DNA here is from genome assembly GCA_963576735.1 of Bedellia somnulentella. Classification (NCBI taxonomy): domain Eukaryota; kingdom Metazoa; phylum Arthropoda; class Insecta; order Lepidoptera; family Bedelliidae; genus Bedellia; species Bedellia somnulentella. Next base: position 5,270,594 of record OY755195.1, read on the forward strand.
CGAGATTCAAGATCAACAAAAATCTCGTACACTTTTTTACGAGATTTTAACAATGACGACTTCTTTCGCATACCTATATCAGCCAAAAAGTTCGTTTAGTTAGTAGTAGTAGTAAATTGCAAATTTATTTACTTTTTCTTATCATTAACCATCGAACACAAAACGATCGACTCGGCGCATCACTAAATGCACTACCCCATCACTAAATGAAACTTGACAACTTTGAGTGGGGAATTCTCGTTCGTAATATTCTTTTGTTGTTGTCCTTATTACACTAATGTTTTGCTATATTTGTGTGTCTCTCTTAATAAGAGCTATATTGAACGGGGATTCCCCTGACACTGAAACATGAAGGTCAGTTATTAGATTTTTACTTTACCGTCTGCTTTTGTTGTTGAAGTTTCGCAAGTTTCCATATTTTGTTATTTAACGTTTTTAATTACGAAATGAGTGACAGCAGTGACTGTGAATCGTCGTCTCCACCTAAAAAAGTACCTAAAAAGGGAGGATGGACTGCAAAGAAAAAAGGTGAGACACGTTTTGAACATCATGCACAAAAATTTCGGGATGAGTGGTTAAAACATCCGATGTTTAGAGACTGGTTATAGCCAGACCCAAAAGATTCAAAGAAAGTGAAGCGTGCATTCTGTCCAGCAAGTTCCTTGGTTGCTGAAATAACAAATCTGAAATATCATGCCGAATCAAAAAAACATTTGAAAAACAAACCTGGTTCTTCCCAAAAGTTGACTTCATTTGGTTTCAAGATGGGCGCAACTCCAAAAAACAAACAAAAGGATCGTGCAGAAATAAAACTAGCTGCGTTTTTTGCAGAACATAGTATTGCTTTTTCTGTTGCTGACAATTTAACGGATCTACTTAAAGACATTTTTCCGGATTCAAAATTAGTTCAAGAAATTGAACTTAAGCGCACAAAAGTTACAGCTGTAGTAAAAAATGCAATTGGAGAGGGTCATAAAGCAGACTTAGCTAAGAAATTGACGACCACCAAGTTTTCTGCGCTTACTGATGAAACTACTGACGTATCAACAATTAAGACAGCTTGTGTGGTTGTTCGCTATTTTGACAATGATGCTCAAAAAATCTGCAGTGTCTTCTGGGAACTGTATAAGATTTTTAAAGAGACGGGCACCGATGACGTTCCTACAGCGAACGCTGAAAATATATACAGAGCGCTGACGGATTCATTTAATAAACGTAATATCCCACTAACAAATATGATTGGTTTTGGATCTGATGGATGCAATGTTATGATGGGCGACAGAGATTCAGTCAAAACTCGCCTATTGCGAGATTTACCAGGGATAACAATTTTAAAATGTGTTTGTCATTCAGCCCACTTATGTGCAAGTCAGGCTTGTAAAGAAATTCCGGAATCTGTAGAACAGCTTGCTCGTGACATTTATAACTTCTTTAAGAACAGTGACAAGAGACAGTTCGATTTTCGCAATTTTCAATCATTTGTTGAAGTTGACCCCCACAAAATATTGAAACCGTCTTAAACAAGATGGCTTTTGCTGGCTGCAGTAGTCGGAAGAATCCTGGAGCAATGGGACGCTTTGCGCTTATTTTTTATTGATTTTACGGCGAACCCAACTCATAAAGTAAAAGCTGACGTCAAAAATCATGCAGTATCAATTTTAGAAAAACTGTGTGATCATTTCCACAGGTTATACTTCTGTGTGTTTGAATGGTCATTGCCTTTGTTCACGCAATTCAATCTAGAATTTCAAAGTGAAAAAGTTGTTATTCACAAGCTGCACGATAAAATTCGAGATCTATACCAAGAACTTCTTCTGCGTTATTTAAAACGAGAATACGTCATGAAGCCGAATATAACTCAAGTAGACCCTAAAAATGAGCAATTCATGTTAAATGAAGCTGCAATGTATCTCGACATTAAAGTATATGAAATGCTAAAACACCCTGACGTAGTTAGGCAACCCCTGAAGAAAACAATGTTCTTCACAAACTGCAGAAATTTCCTCAGGACTGGTGCGTTGGAAATAAAAAAACGTTACGACATGGAAGATCCCGTTCTTTCCAAACTCCAAGCTCTCGGACCAGCATCAGCTCTCTCCAACGATTTCAGAGAACACGTCCCAACATTGATGCCTCTGATGGAAGTCTTGCCACGTATAATTGCAACGTTTGATGACACTAAAAAACAACAAATAGATGACCAGTGGAGAAGATTACCGATTGCAAAAACCCGCCATCCTGCAGAGCTTAAAAATACCACGAGCCTGATGAGTTTTGGGCAATGGTACATAAAACAGAAGATTTCTTCGAATTGGCCAGTTTTGCCCTCGCAGTCTTGTCTTTGCCTCATGCAAATGCAGACTGTAAGCGGGTATTTAGTAAGACTAACCTAATAAAAACAGATTTAAGAAATCGTCTTATCACAGATACAGTAAATGGTACACTTTTGGCTTCCGAAAGCGCTAAAGGCCCAAATCGCAAAGGTAATTGCGTAAATTTCGAACCATCAAAAGAAATGTACGCCAGAATGACAGCTGAAAAGCTATACTCTAAAAATAAAGATGATTTTACTAACATCCTTGATGTCGAATATAATTAATAAAAAATATGATTTTTAATTGTTTTGTTTGAATTTAACAGCCCCAAGTGCAAAGAATATGACTACACAAGTTACACAGTACAGTAAATAGCATAAACTCATTAATTTTATTTGAGTTTCTTTAAATTTATGCTTTTACGAGATTATGTGTTTAAATTACGAGATATTTAGCAACCCTGGTACGAGGAAAAAAAAAATGCCATCTGGCAACCCTGACTTCTAATGAAACATTATTGAATCGAGTTTTTAGATTCAATTGCTATTTATATTAAAACATAATTACAGAAATATAACTTTATCGGTAAGTTACCGGTTTTTGTGCGTAAATTGAAACGTTCATAAATCTTGATTACAAACTGACATAGATGCTTTGTTGATCACATACTAGCAACGAGCATTGTTTGTTTTGTGAAACACCTTAAACTTAAGTACTTACTTAGAGTTTCATAAAAACTCAACTGATTAGAGCTAGAATGCTCAATTGTGAAACCGGCTGTGAGAATGGTAAACGAGACTGTTTAGCCTCACAAAATACTTCTCAATTTGACTTGGTTATGTCAGCTTTATCTGTGTAGGCAATTCCCTCAACCGCTCCATTTTTAATTTTTGCAAGGTCGTTACTGTTAATGTGTGCTAGTCTTCTATGCCATCGCCTCTCGTCTACTGTGTGAACTGCTGCTCCTGCAAGCACCTTCTTTGACTTCTTTGTATTCAATTTGTACACTCCATTTTGTAAATTTGCTATTACTATTAGCACATTCTGTTGTTTACGGATGTAACAAGCAATTTTGCAAAACTATACTTTGTTTCTGTTGGCTATCAACTGGCTTATCGATTACAAATTAGTTGTTAGGTTAGGAATACACAAAACATTTCGTACAGGTTCAAATCCAACTGCAAATGTTTGTCACCAATATGAGGAAAGGTTACTTTTGTGTAGCTTACCCCGACTTTGAAAATTAAAAAAGTGCATGTTATTGTAGTTGACTATGACAATGAATGTGTAACTAATTTAGTAATAAATGTTTCATCTTTTTGGAAAGCAAATATTTTTCCACTATTAATTCGGAGTGTTACAGTACCTTATTAAAAATATTTAAGGCTAAGTTCCTAATAAATAAATTTATTCTTATGTTATTAATGCAGTAGGTACAATGAAGGATAAATTAAAATAAAATTTGTACTAAGGGTTTTCAATTATTTAAAAAATTATAAAAATCCCCAAATATGTATATGTCACCGGAAATAGCCTCAACTGCCCCGACTTACTGGCAAAGCTTAGTTTACGTGTTCCGAGTCACGCTACAAGGAATAATCATGTATTCGCCCTAGGGGTCAACAGGACCAATGTAGGTAAGAGGGCTCCTTTGTGCAGGATGTGCGATACATATAATATTTATTTCACGGATGTAGACTTATTCTGCTGTGTAGTGTCGGCTTAGAATAGCACTACCCCATTTCTTCCGGTGGGTGTACGTAAGAGGCGACTAACGGTATTGGGGCTATTAAGGGATTTTTGGGCGATGCGGTTGGAGACCCATCACCAACAACCTTTATTTCACCATCTTTACCCCACTCAACTTTCCAAAAGTGGCTGGGGAATTTCTAATTCCTATGCTCTGGCTACCCCTTTTAGGGATTTATAGCCGTGAGTATATGTATGTATGTATGTTATTCTGCTTTTCGAAGCAGCGCTGCAAGAAAATGTTCTTACTCATTTTATAAAGTATTTAATGTGTATGTATATTATTAATTATTTTAATTATTGTTTAAATTTATCTGAAGAATGTTGTTTTAATTTACTTTTGTCTATTTATGTTCGTTGTGGTTTCCATATTTTATTTCTGTTTTTCTTGTTGTATTTCTGTAAAAATAACTTTTTTGTATTGATTGTTTTTGTTACCTATCTGTGAGAAATGTTAAGGAGATACCAAAATTTATTCACTTATGTTCTTTGTGTTGTTATTTTATATTCTTTTTGCTATTTCTGTTGTTTCTCCTTAATAAATAAATTAACAAGATCCGTAAGTTTATCAATTTGCTAGGAAGTTTATAAACTTTTGTAGGATTCACAACGGGAGATAAATCGTATTTTTTACGTCTTAGTTTTTTTAAATTGATAAAGTTACTGAACTCACTCGTAAAATAATAAGTAAGCAATAACCAAACGCTAAGCGCGATCTGATTGGTTGACTGTCACATGTCACTTCTCCTTCCACCGCCATTGTTTACCATGGAACATAAACAAACCGGTTTGCACGTGCGTTTTAATTAGTTTTATGTGTTGATCTGTGTTGAAACTGTGAAAACAACTTTATTTCGTTAAGTTTATACAGCAGTACCCATAATGAGTGACCAACAAGCTGCGGACACCCAAAATAGAACATTTGTTGACGAAGTAAAATTTATCACAGAGCTACAAAAGTTTTATAGTGGGGATAACATAAATAGACAGAAGTCAGAATGGACAGAGAAGAAAATTCAAAATGTTATTAAAATGAGAGTAAATTATAATAAAGCTAAAATTTTGGGAAGTTGGCCGACAGGCAAAGAATACTATTACGCCAAAAAGTATGACATTATGACTTTTAGTAACGAAAAAGTATTGATATTAAAAAGGAAATCTCAGTAGAATCCAGTAATACAAGTAGTTCCAAGCAGTAAATACTACCAAAACATCCTTGATCTACATGTTGCTACAGGTCACGAACGGCGTGACAAAAATTTTTACGGCCTAAAAGACAAGTACATGGTTCCAGTGTTTGCCATAAATATTTTTCTTCAATTGGGCAAAACTTGCCTTTCTAAGAAAAGTTTTCCTAAAGCTGGTATAGTCGTGAAACAACTCATTACAGAAGACTTTACTAAAAGAGGACAGGTAGATCTGGTGGATTTTTAATCATCTGCAGATGGAGAGTACAAATGGATGTTACAGTACCAAGACAATTTTGTTTTTTACGGCCACTCAAAAGCAAAGAAGCGAGAGAAATAGCAATAGAAATTTTAAAGATATTTTTAGAAGTTAGTTGGCCCAATATTCTCCAAAGCAACAATAGGCGCGAGTTAACGGCATCAATATCAAAAAAAATGTGAGCTTATGGCCAGCTTGCAAAGTTGCTAATAGATGACCTTGTCATCCCCAAAGCCAGGGAAGTGTAGAACGTTCAAACCAAGACGTGAAGAATATGATTCGTGCTTGGATGGTGGATAATAATTCAACTAATTGGTCAATAGGTTGTCACTTTGCCCAATTCAAAAATGACGATTGCAAGGACACCGTTTAAAGCCCTGTTTGGCGATGATCTAAGGTGCGGTCTAACTTCTACACATTTTTCCGTTTCTCAATTGGAAATGGAAGAGGATTTAGAGACGTTCTTAAAATCTGTAAATGAAAATGAACAGCGAGAAAGCGTGCTGTCTATATTACTAGGATTATCCAATATTAGTGTTCAGTTTGAACATGTAATGAATCACTATAGCCGTGCAAAAAAATAAACAAAAAGATTGTGAATTGAGAATGTGTATTCAAATTTAAAATAATTTACCGAAAGATTTAAAATCACTTCCAAATAATTAATTGAATAGAAAAGACATAATTACGAGTGGCTTTACGAAATGTGTTTTATAAATAAAGCAATTATCTCAATTTTAAAAGTTTATGTTGATGACATTTTCTATTGTAATGATTTAATTATTATTTTCTTGACATTTGTATTCATACTTTAAAATGAGTTTTTTTTATATTTAAATATATTTTTTATCAAGGTGAATATTTAAATTTTGATTAGGTAGAGTCTTCGTTCATGTTAGTTTAATAATTTTTTATAAGTTTTATAATGGTTTTAATTCAGTTCCATTATTATGTAAATGTCTAAAGGCGTCCGCCGGCCCGGACCAAGTTCCGGGATTCGTGGTGAGAGACTGTCATGCGGTACTGGAGAAGCCCCTCGCATATATTTTTAACTTATGCCTAGCGGAGGCATCGTACCCCGAAGTGTGGAAGTTGACGCGTTTGGTCCCAGTTCCGAAAGCCAAAAATAGTTCAGACGTGAAAGATTATCGTCCGGTAGCCGTACTGTCTGCTTTTGCGAAAGTTTTTGAGTCTGCAATCCAACAACGCATACATCGGGAGGTATTCGTAGACATTTCAGATTGTCAGCATGGTTTTAGACCAGGCTACAGTACAACGAGTAAACTTCTCAACTTGTTAACCTATGTAATGCCTCAGGTAGACGCAGGTAAAAGTGTGGACGTATGTTACTTCGACTTTAAAAAAGCTTTTGATACGGTTGATGGTGATGTCTTACTTATGAAATTAGCTGAGTTTGGATTCACGCCCCATACCCTGAAACTATTTGCCAGCTATCTATCCAACAGGAAACAGTATGTCGACTGCGATGGGTATATCTCTTGTAATGTACATTTTGTGTTATGTATGTGAGATGTGGAACAGTTAATGATGTTTGACTTACCTTTTTTATCAGACACTTATTCTGAAAAGGATTTAGGGAATTTAATGTAAACCACGTTTTACACACATATTTTTATTATTATTTCACACTATGTAATACACACTTAAATTGCACGACACATTTTGAACACACACACCATTTTCACTGCACTGCCGTTATTTCTATTCACAATATAGATATTAGTAGAACATTCTCAACTCATTTATCTTTGAGCCTATGTCGAATCGCTTCCAGATTTTTCTCGAAAATAATTATTTTGACAATATTGTTTGCTGTCAGATAATTATTTCTTAATTTCAAAATTGGCTGAGAGCCATTAGTTTTCTGCAAGAAGGCTGCTGGTGTTAGGTTGTAGACTTACAATTTATTTAATTTAATTTTCTAAATTTTTGTATAATTTTAATATGAATGTATTGTTTAATATTGTAAGTGGATAGATAATGTTCCTAATTTATTGTCCTTCTTTAATTTGTTTTCTAATATATAATCCTAAATCATCAAAAAACTCTCCTTGTAATTTAGACTACTTTCTTTGATACCTCTTTTAAGGAATATTTGTTATTTCAAAATTTTAAATTTGTTATGCTTGTTCGCAGATGGTGGTATATATTCAGCTCCTGGGGCGATGGGTGGATCATTCTGAAACAAATATTGGAATTGGACACTAAAGACCCATTACCGAAGTCGATATTCATCATTATTTTGGAAGAAATTAAAAGAACGTGAGATATTCTGGACTGATTTTATTCATACCCGTCTGGAAAAGCAGCCCCTTATTCTCGAGCTGCCCCCTTTATTTTTTTTGAAGTTAGCTTCACGGAGCCGCAGGCCCCTTGTCATCGAGCTCCCTGGAGTCGCAGCCCCTTTGTCTTCGAGCTGCCTTTACCGACGGGCTTTCCGGAGTCGCAGCCCCCTTGCCAGTCACGTTTAACAGTCCTTGCTGGCGCAGGCACCTGCTGGACACGAGCTGCTCCAGCTAAGATCACCCATCGCAGCAGGAGCTGAGCCACAAACAAGCTGAGTTGTTTTTAATACATATATTATAAGTTTTGTGTTTAGGTTTTTGTTAGGTTTTATAATTTAGGATATTTTATTTAAAATAAAAATTGTTGTGACATATATATCTTACATTTATTTTCTATCCTTCCTTTTTCTTTTTTTTTTAGTTATTTCTGGCTTCTGGGTACAACATCCCAGGAGTTAGAAATAACGTTACACTACACAATATACAATTAACTCAGGTATAAGTCAGGGAAGCCATTTGAGCCCCTTGGAATTTGTTATTATAATTAATTATTTACTCAAGGTGCTCAAATACGCGAAGTGTCTTATGTTTGCAGATGATGTCAAATTGTTCTTGCCCATAGAATCCCCGCAAGATCATGAAAGACTTCAAAGCAACATAGATAGGACAAATCAATGGACACAGGAGAACTTGCGTCTGAATCTTAATAAATGCATGGCAATAACCTTTAGTCGTCAACGCGAGCCTCACTATCATCCGTATGACGTCAATGGAGTTTGGCTCCCTAGGGTACAGGAGGTTAGAGATCTTGGGTTGACTTTCGATTCGCAGTTGTCGTTCCGTAATCACATCGTGAACGTATGCAAGGGTGCTTTTCGCTTACTCGGATTTGTGCTCCGCACTACCCGTAGGTTTACCAATATACAAGCAATAAAAGCTTTGTATAATTCATAACTACGCTCGAAGCTAGAATACAACGCAGTCATCTGGGCTCCACATGGGGTGAAATATCGCCACATGTTGAAAAAGATTCAAAATAAATTCACACGGTTTTTATACATGTTTACGGTTTTTATAAATTATACAGAGTTTACCCTTACTATCCACTGATGTAACCCACTTTATTCGTTTTGGGTAAGGTGGGGTACAACACTTTGGAAGTGAGGAGAAACTTAAAGTTATTAATTATTTTTTTTAATATATTTAATGTCTGGTCTCTAACTGCATCGCCAAAAAACTACTTAAAAAGCCCCATACCCTTAGTCACCTCTTACGAAACTTCTGGGAAGAAAGGGGTAATAACACTCTGAGCCGGCACTACACGATTAAAATATATTTTTTATTTTCAATGTAACTAGTTGTGTAGTGACAATTTGTTATATCATGAAGAGGAATCGATCAAACGAAGCAGGAATGAAAACAATAATTATTCGTTTCTTTTCAACACACGTAAACTATATTTTGACTTCATACTTATTAATAACATGAGCAACATTAATATTTAACATTTAATCAACTAATATTATGTATACATAATCATAATTTCATTAGTTACAAATAAAATATTTGTAAAGCTATGTATTGTTATGACAGTTAAAAATATACTGCAAATAAACAAAACTCTTTGTCCCAAACTCCATGAGTATACGAGCTGAAGATAAAGCATAAATATGGCAGAAGATAATCTTGGTTCTAGAATGAACATTCAAAAATTTTATTTCTTGAATTCCTTGTCATTAAATTTCATATTGAATTTGGAGTCTGAAGTGAAGAGTAGTAAGTGTGAGTACCAAAGTATTTATTTGTTACCTTTTGATACAATAAAAAGTATTTTCTTATGATATATGTATTACTTGTACTTTTAATTATGTTCTTTTACAGATGTCTTCAACAGTAAGCGCCGATCAATTGTCTTTGATGATGGACTTTCTAGAAGCCAACCCAGAATTGGTTTTAGGGCGGTTTAAGAGAACCATCGAGGGCCGCAACAAGGCAAAACGTCTGTGGACAAAGTGCGCAGACATTTTGAACAGTGCGTCCACCGATGGGAGCACAAAAGATTCAAAGTCTTGGCGAATAGTAAGTAACTAACATTTATTTATTTATTAAATTCATTTAGATTTTCTCAAGTAAGTTATATAATCTTGCCTTTTAGTTTTTTTCAGAATATAAATGTAAACTACTTAAGAAAATAAAAGCTGCAAAATTGAAATATTCAGCTACGGGTAAATATAAAATTAACTATTATTTTGACAATAATATTGGCGTTGTTTGATAGCATTATTTTAATTTAAAAAAATATTTAACCAGGAGGGGGTACAGCAAGGAACGTAGATCTATCAGATATCCAAGAACGCCTGTATGCCATTCTTGGAAAAGATCTCGGAGATCCGTTGCCCGGGTTACGGCACCTCCCATTTTATGTAAGTACCGATTTTATATATATCTCTAGTAGCTATCCTAAATGACGTGTCACATCTAATATGACATCTTTATATCATGGTATTATATGTCATAAATATTTGTAATGGAACTAGTCTCTCTACCGTGCATAAAGTTTATCACCGAAATTTCCTTTATGACATCATGTATCAATGGCCATTTAGTTCCGAAATTTAGGACGTTAAAAAAGGTTTGAGTAAATAAAAAAGATTTTATTTAGTTTCCTGCGTACTGAATTTTTCCAACTAATTTGCATATTGTTTTATATACATAGGTTTATGTTTGAGTGAACAAAGCATTAGATAGAATATTTTATGAATGCTATCGGAATATTTGTTAGTATATCCGTTCAATTTAAAATAATTCATGTTTCCCTTGCAGGAAGAAAATGGAAGTAGCCGTTTGAGCGGACAGGCCCCATGGCAAGATACGCCTTCAGGCAGCCAGTAAGTTGCTAAATAATAATAATTTTCAGATCCAGAACCAGCAATATTGTAATTACTTAGAATTTTCGAAGCCAAAAAATGCCTGTCTGTCCACCCGTATGCATTTTTTTTTTATTAGTATGACTATTTTCAAAGTAGATTTTGTTAATTTTAATTAAACGTATATTATATGTTTGTAAACGAAAAATATATAAATTAAGTCAAATTTTTTTTTTTTTTTGTATGATATATTTAAAAATTATAGATTAAGCATATTCATCGCTATGCTTCTAATCCTAGTAAAAAAATATATTTCCAGCAACGTCGAATATTTGCAGAATAATTTGTTGTTCCCTGATGACAGTGAAGAATCATGGCCGATTTTAGTAGAAAGGTATATATTTTTTATTTAAATGAATATAATCAACGAATCGATAATTTACTTACATTATTATTGGCAGAGAAGCGTCACCGACCCAAAGTGAACGTGAAGCACAAAGACAACCTCAAATGTAAGCTATTTTATTATAGAAATAATTAATTCATACTTAATAAAAAAAATATGATCTTTTTTGTAATTCTAGACCGCCTTCAGTGCCAGCGGCCGACCAACAAGAGCGTGTTGAAACCCGACCCCCTGGTAATCAGGGGCCTCGTCGTCGACGCAAACGCGTCGCAGGAGGTTTGTTATATTCAGTTATGCTAATAAATATACATACATACATATGCTCACGGCCATAAGTCCCAAAAACGGGTAGCCAGGGTTTCGAGCTGGAAACTCCTCAGCCACATTTGGGAGTTATATTGTATATAGTGAACTAATACTTTTTGTGACTGAAATACATAGGCATAAATTAACAAAAAAAACATAATTTACAATCGATAAATCTTTAAACTTATACCATTTTTTCTGTAGGAGAGTTTTGTTTGTGAGTTCTATGTGTGAAGGTTTGTAAAAAATAAAGGAATGATGCAAATATATTCATCATCAGCTACGTAATTATAGTTTATTTTTACTCTGCAAGTAGACGCAATATAGATAATTGATTTTTGTGTACTTCTTGGAGTTGTAGCATCCTACCACAATATTTTTCCGATGCTTTCCACCAATAACGCTAAGGATTTCACAAAAAAATCATACATAACAATATATTAAATACATTTAATCATTTGTAAAGTTATGTTGTAGATATAATATATTTTTTCATTGTTTCAGTAGCAGTTTAGCAAAGTTCCTTAGCTGAGGCGTACGAAAAACTCACCGCCACCGAACAGCAAAACATTGAGGTGATGAAAAATATTAGCAGTGGTTTGCAAGGCATTGCCACCTCTATAGTTGCAGCTTGAACTATGCTTTCAAAAGCTTTAGTCGAAGCTGCTGTTATTTTGGGCAATTCCATAGTTGAAGTTGCAACTATAGTGGCGACAAATAGTACAACCAACAGCGCTATGGAGCAGCTGGCGGCGGCGGAGGGGACCTTCAAAAAGAAATCAAAGGTTTTTATTTTATTATCAATTTTAAAATTTGTTTAAATTGAGATGGTTCAAAAAAAATTTTTTCTCAGGTGTCAAAACCCTGTCACCTTAACCGAATCTGAGAGTGAATAGTGCTATACAAATTAAAAATTTATAATATATGTATTAAATATAAAACCTGTTTTCATTTCTCTCTCTCCATAACCTCTGCATGATAGCATGCTGCAGTGCACGGCCCTCCAGCAAATCAACGTTAACCCGGTGATTTCTGTCACCATTTTGCACAACTTCATCGGCCTGAGCCCTCAAATCCTTACAACACAAGACAAAATAAATAATTTGTTACAATACTTGAATTAAACACATTGCAATTAGTAGCCGAGACAATTTTAGGACCGAATCATTATTTCACAAATCGCAGGCGACAAATAATTCGAGTGTGGCAAAAGAAACAGAGTTTAGGGCAGAAACTGCGTTACGCGTGTGCACGTCGCGAGTCGGGTCAGATTACGCTGGCCGCTTCATGGCTGATTAGGCACTGACCAATGTAAATTGACACCGTGAAAGTTACTGTAAAAAAGGTATGATAAGAAGATTTGGGCACATATGTGGAAAGTAGTGTATTTGTTATATTTAATATAAAATTGTATAACAAAGAAACAGTTTTCATATGGACAACAATGTTTTTTCCCATTTTTAATACATTTACAAACACGTTTTATTATTTACTTGACAATTTATTATTTACAATCATATTTATAAACAAGAAAACGAGCTACACAGTTAAAATATATTTTTGTATATACGTACAAAGTTACGATTGAGTCTCTGCCTACGCTAATGGTAACTTGGCATTAGTATATGTATGCATGTAATTAGTACAAAATTCTTGTCTGAATCTGGCGTTGATACTCTATTTCAACTTCCTCAGATGTCAGCTGCTTTTATGGGTGTGTAGTGCAGCGCTCGGGCAGAGAGTAAACATGTAGGGGGATTTCATTCAATCTTTAGTTGTTAAACATACATATTCAATAAATTGACATAAACGATTGCCTAAAACGTGCTTTTAATACGCCAATGCAACGTTCTACAGTGTTGCGAGCTTTTACATGCGCCATATAAAACGTGTGTTCAGGCGTCTCTTCCACTGTATTTAAAATTGGCGTTATTAAAATTTTTCGCAATGGATATCCACTGTCACCTGCAATAAAGATATCTATCTTTATTATATAAAGAGCAAAAAAAGGAACATATATGATATGATGCCATAAAAAATAAAACTTTATTTTAATAATAAGATTGATGAATGTTTAGAGGCCTATAGAATTTATTAGTGTAAAAGATATTTATGGTGAGTATAATTAATTAGCACACTATGTGGTTTAAAATTAATCTCATACCTAATAAAAACGCTTCTTCTCCTTGATTGTTGAGTTGTGCCAAATAACTACTCACGGGATGACTTTGCCACACACTAGCATCATGTGCCGATCCTGGCGAGCTGGGATCGACACATAATATATTTAAATCCGAGTCAAAGAACTTAAACAAATAAACAGTATATTGAACAAATTCAGACAACAAACTGAATGTTGAGACTCTAATCTAATTAATTACAATCATCAAATTAAGAGAGTGGTATCCCTTTCGGTTAAAAAACCTTTCTTCATGGTCAATTGGCCTTATAATTGCCACATGCGTGCCATCGATGCAACCAACAACGCCAGGTATATTAAATTTTCTGTAAAATCTTAATATAACAAAATATATTATAACATGCACATTAATTTTGATAGCTTGATTTAATTTGGTTACGCTCAGTGCGCTGCAATGGCCACTTAACATATTTTTTAAAAACCGATGGATGATTTAATGCCTCTGTCACTTGGCCTATTACCCTAAGAAATATAACAAATAAAAATATGTCCTGCTATCAGATAGTTGAATCAAAGGGTATATTTTTATTATTTAATTTTTTTAATGGATTGACATAGTTAAATTTTAATAAAATCATAGTCGTATCACATTGCTCCTCCATATTTATCGTGTCGATAATACGAAGTTCTCAACCCTCGCTTAGGAGTGTTTATTAGATATTTTATAATGGTTTTTACCGTACCTTGACACAGAGGGCTGTGACGCATTATGGAGTGCACTCTGACCAACCAATGTTTGGTATGATCCAGTCGCAAAAAACGAAAGTGCTTTCAAAATCTAAAAGAGAAAATTATATTATTTAAAGTATTATTATTTAAAATATTTTAATATACCAATCACATGATGGTGTTTAAATTTAAAAGTTCTTACTTGGATATAAAAAATTATACTCTCAATGGATATAAGCCAGAGCTATTGTAAGATACTGTATGGAAAAAATATACCTTCATTATTCCGGCGATTCCTCTCTGCTCCGAAGGAAACGACGGTGATATTAAATGCACCAAAATCGTAAAGTTTTCTTTTGTAAGCCTAAAGTTTTTTTACAAAATCTTGTTCCGGGATCCGAGATCACTTTTATATTGTCCACAATTCCACCGATTCACAACATAAACAATCAAATATATTCACTGCCCCTTTCTATTATTATCACAATACTCAAACTTTATACAAAATTAATTACAATAGAAAAATCCGCCATCAAAAAAGCAAAGGTCAAGTCATAGAAGCGTAGACAGAGAATAACAATAGACATCTGCATATATTTTGTTTCACTCGCACTAGACGGAGAAAATAAATATTAAAAATACTAAGAGTAAGTGAGACATGACCATATAATTTGCTGTCCCTTACTGCTGGCCAAGCCGGCAAAGTACTTTGCTAAACAAACCGTTTGACATTTTCAAAATAAACAAACCATTTTTAAATTGAAAAGCAGAAAAATTAAGAATTTCGTAGATTTTTTAGTTAATTATTTATGTTAGATCGGTTCTGGCAATAAATAGAAATATAATTTAACATTAGAAATAATTAAACATTCAATAAAATGGTCAGGTGCAGTGTTATATCGTGTAAAAGTAATTGCGAAACTAAGCAACCAGATTTGTCTTTCCACTCGTAAGTACCATTTAGTTTTAGAATAATAACAGTGTAAGATTATATATTTAAAGTAAAATCTTATCATAATACTGAAAAAAGTAAAATCTTATCTTATAAACAAGACTTTTTATAAGCAAGTATGACGCGAACTAAAAAAGACTTATTCAGGAATAAAAAAAACATAGAAACTGAACATGAAAAATCTCTTAAACATCTTATCAATATCATATATCATCAATAATTTAACTGTTTAATGATCGCCATTTGGTTCTGATCCTGGCCCATGTCTCTGGCTTGTCTTTCCACTCGTAAGTACCATTTAGTTTTAGAATAATAACAGTGTAAGATTAGATGCAGAAAAATAAACTGCAAATGCATGAAAATTACATTTAAAATTTGATAACCTAAAATCTCTATCATTGTAATGTTGCCAGCACAAGTATTTTATTTACCCTAAAACCCTGGATTAAATAAAAAATATGTATTTCAATATACTAATATAAGTTATATAAAGGATGTTTATTATTTAGTTCTTAAAAAGGATTCCATGGCATGTACTATTTTTCTTGTTAATGTAGGTAGGAGGAGATAGGAGTAGATTTTTTTACAGTTTTCCAAATGAAGATAATATTATCTTAAGAAAATGGATTCTATCAACTGGAAAAATTAACTGGACTCCTACAAAATACTCCAAAGTTTGTAGTCTTCATTTTGAAAAAAAATATTTATTTAAGAAAAAGAAATTAACTTTATTATTACCTGGTGCTGTTCCAACCTTAGTAAGTTAAAAAAATATCATCTCATACTTGATCATATTATTAAGTGTTTAATCCACGTCCCCATTTCCTGTACAATAATTATATTTTGATTTCAGATTAATGAATCTAATGATAACATGTTAATATGTGAAACAACGCCATCTAAAATCCTTAAAAGAACTATTGTATTTTTTCTTTAAAACCTCATGATTTTTTTTCGATATTGTGTTTTAAATTTTATTTACTGAAATATTTTCTGCAATAATCGCTAAAATATTTTAATTACCGTGGGCATTGTAAAATTGCGGACGCGATTCAGAAACCAAATACAAAAACATAATTACAATAAGGACTCTGGGCACGAAAAACATATTTTTTTTCAATAATAGAGGTTGGGGTACATTCTCAGTAAGTTTGTTTTTCTTCAGGTTAATGATCTTGACTACAGCCCTCGGACTCTCAAAAGAAAATTGAGTGAGACACGAATCATTGCAGCCAATCGTTTGAAAAAATTAAAAGCTTATCGTGAAAAAACCCGTTGCTTAGTAAAAAAAGTAGCTAATTTGGAAAACGTCCTAGCAGAGCTTAGGACGAAGGCACTAGTCAATGACGAAGATTTAAATTTATTAGAAGCTATTGATCCAACCAACACAAACTTTCTTAAGCGATATTTGAATAAAAATGATGTTAGTAAAAAATATTCGCCTGCGTTACGTAAATTTGCTCTTTGTCTTCAATTTATAAGCCCGAGAGCATATAAATTCGTAAGACAACAATTCAACACATGTTTACCTCACCCATCAACTCTCTTTTCGTTGTACAAAAGTGTTGGTGCTGATCCTGGGTTCACATCGGAATCTATAGAATGCATCAAGGTATTAGCGAAGCACAAAGAATTGTATTTAGCTTTGAGCTTAGATGAAATGTCCATAAGGAAACATGTGCAGTGGAATGGCTCTCATTGTATTGGCTTAGTAAATTACGGCGAAGCTTTGGACGGAGATTTTGTCGAGGAAGCTAAAGACGCTTTGGTGTTTATGGTGACTGCAGTGAATGGTAGTTGGAAAATGCCTGTTGGGAATTTTTTAACCAACGGCTGCACTAGTGAGCAAAAAGCTACATTAGTCAAACTATGTCTTGACTTACTCATCAGAGATTGCAGTGCAAAAGTTGTATCTCTGACTTTTGATAGCTGTCCAGCCAATTTCGCTATGGCTCGAAGCTTAGGATGTATTTTAGACGATCCAGACAACATCAAACCTTTTTTTACTGCTTGTGGACAAGATATTTCATTATTCCCCGACCCTGCACACATGATTAAGCTTGTTAGAAACGCATTAGGCCAAAAAACAGAATTTAAAGGTATGGAGGATAACATTATTTCTTGGGAGTTTATAAAAAAATTACATGATCTCCAAGAAAACGAAGGCCTCCACTTAGCGAATCGATTAAAAAGCCAACACAATTTCACTAAACAAATAATGAAAGTTAAACTGGCAGCTCAGACTTTCAGCAACTCAGTTGCTAATTCTATTGAAATATGTAATAATCATTTAAAATTGCCCGATTTTTTAAATTCAGAAGCAACTGTAAATTTTATAAGAAAAATGAACAATGTTTTTGATATTTTTAATAGTAGAAATATGAGAGATTATGGTTTTAAGAAACCAATTTGTGAAAAAAATTATGATGAAATTTTTAATTTTTTAACCGAAATGGAACAATATATAAAAGGATTCTAATTAAATAATATTTCAATTTTAACTACAAATAGGAAAGTTGGGTTTTTAGGGTTTTATATATGTATACAAAGTCTTAAAAAAATGTACCTTGATTTAATTGCTTCTGGCAAACTTAGATTTTTATCATTGTATAAAGTGAGCCAAGACCACTTAGAATGTTTCTTTAGCTCATTAAGGTCAAAGGGTGGTTTTAACAACAATCCCACAGCTATACAATTTCAGGCTGCTTACAAAAGAATAGTTTGTCCATGGTGAGCTTAAGAGCATTTCGAGTGGTAATTGTATCCCTTTAGAAGAAATCAGAATTCTTACTCATTCAGAAATTAGGTACGAAAACAAAATTAATAAATTTACAGACCCTATTCACGGTGACTTGAGTCAGGATACGGAATATTCTCCAAACGGAGACACACCCGCTATTATCGAAACGGATCACGATTATTTGTGTGATCCGTCTAGATTAACAACATACGCTGAGGAAATTATTCCCTATATAGGTGGCTTTATTGTAAGAAGGATAAGACAATTAATTAAATATGAAAACTGTCTAGTGAGCCTCGTAAGTGAAAATAAATATTTAGGTTTAATATTTCAAAAAGACAAAAGAGGCCTCATTTATCCCTCACAAAATGTTATAAAAACGTGTACATTGGCAGAAAAAACATTTAGGTACCATTCCAAAATTGGCATATCGTTTTACGGTCAGAAAAATATAATGCAACAGTTAATTTTGGATACTTTTAAAAATTGCAAGTTTTTATTTGATAATAGCCACTTTACAAATCAACCCCTTATTGGAAATCATCGAAATTTACTTATAAAAGCTATCCTGATGCGATATTTTGAGACCCGAATTCATCACGCGACAAAATTTTTTGAACCGAAAATCAAAATTAGAAACATGCTTAACAAGTTAGTTTTGTTTAAAGGACAATAATTCAATTATAAATAAATATATATGGACATAATTACACAGAGCGGGTGTGCAGCTGATGTACAGTCTAGGACTCGTGAACCTTACCTCTGTAGTCTTTATTACCGGTGAAAAAGGGCGATTAGAGCTACATATTTGTTGGACTGTTTGGATTCATTAGAGAAACAATTTAAAGAAATCAATGTGCTCACTGTTTACAGTCAGTATATTTTCGAGAGAATCATGTTTGTCAGGAAAAATTTGCTCAGGTTCCGTTTGGTCAGTGATACTCACAGTAGAAATACTAGAAATAAAAATAAGTTAGCAACTACTTTTACTAGACTTACCAAAATTAGGAAGTCTTTTATGGGGGATGGTATTCGCTTCTACAATACATAGCCGAATGAATTACTTGCATTACCAGACACGAAGTTCAAAAATGTGATAAAACTGTCCTTATGCTCTTAAGGTTACTATAGTTTAAATGCCTTTGTAAATGATAAGACAGTCTGGTCAGGGATGTTATGTCCAACACAACCAGTAAATATGTAACTGTAGTTGAAGTCTTAGGCTAAGCATAAATATTGGATTTTCTCGCCTGCTCTTTTACCTTCAGTTTTAGTTTCCAAGCAGGTGGTAAGTTAGGCAGGGCTTGTTCATGACGTTCATTAAGTACTTTTTTGTTTATGATAAAAAGCCCCGTGATACGTACAACTTAATGACTAGTGTAATAGGAGAATGCATTGGAGGAGTTTGTCGCCTGTTCTTTTTCTTTAGTTAAGTGATGCGGTAGGCATTATGACGTTCATTAAGTGCTAGAATTCACCATTATAGCCAAGCCATGTTATATTTACCATGCACCCACACACACTTGTAATAATGTACTAATGTAATAATGTTAAACAATTAAAACTTTTCAGTAATACATTCGATTGTTTTATTTATTTCGCAAATACATATAGTACTATGAATCTAATTAAACGATCCGCATTCCCTTCGGAGGGTTGACCTTATTTTGATGGATAGTAAATATTTTTTGCTCTAATTTGATATAGTTTTCGGATGTGTGTGACTCATCAGCCCCCGATGACGACGAGCATGCAGATCGTTTGGATACACGGTTCATAGGTTTACTTCTATATGTTTTGGACTTACTTTGACTAATAACCAATAAAAAACTACTATAATGATAATAATTATCAAATAATTGATTGGAAAATTTCGAAGATAAAGTTAAAAAAAAATTGTAAAATTACCCACAATACGGGAAAAATTATTTTGAGTAACAACACTATTTTGTATTACCCATCTCACTTGCCGACACGCTTCCCCTGGGTCTATTGTAATTCTCTGTCTACGCATAGAAGTATTTTTTTTTTCTTTTTTCCTTCAATCACACACTATCATATACAGAATATGCTAAAGCCGCGTACACTGCCAGAAACAAGCACTTAATAATTTGGCGCGGACATACCCCCGCCCCGGGCCGCTACAATCGGCCCGCTTTAGTCAATCGGGATTCGGGATAGAGTTGCGACCGCTCTTTTCAAAATTGAATCACCCACCAGGACCTCAACAACTCTAAGAGTACCATCTGTACCCGGAAACAACTTAAGCATACGCCCCTTGCGCCACGGTAAGGGCGGAAGGTTAGTATCTTTCACTAAAACAAGGTCACCAACAGCTGGTGGATTCATCTTAGCAGTCCACTTAACCCGTTGCTGGAGTATATGCAAATATTCTAGAGACCAACGATGCCAGAAAGTCTGGGTCATCCTCTGGAGGGCTTCAAATCGCGAAACTCGGTTCGGGCTACAATCAACAAGAGGGTACTCAAGCAAGGCGTTAAGTGGTTGTCCGATCAAGAAATGTCCTGGAGTCAACACCTCCAAGTCATTTGGATCCGAAGAGAGCGGGCACAAAGGCCGTGAATTGAGGACTGCCTCAATTTCACAAAATACAGTATCAAGTTCCTCATAAGTAAGAACAGTTTCACCAATTACGCGACGCAAATGAGTTTTAGCGACCTTAACAACAATTTCAAAAATACCACCCCAATGTGGGCAGGAAGGTGGGTCAAACAGCCATTTAATACCCTGGCGGGGTAAACTAGTATTAATGTCCTTCTTGCTGGACTCAAGAAAATCAACCTTCTCGAAGATAGTCGTTGGCACCCTTAAAATTTGTTCCACAATCGGAACGTATGAGCGTTGGCAATCCTCGACGGGAAACAAAGCGGGAAAAAGCAGCAATGAAGGCTTCAGTGCTCAATGACGATACTATTTATAAATCAACAGCCTTCGTAGACAAACAAACAAAAACACAAAGATAGGCCTTTCAATACGAGCAGAACGAAGGCGCGCAGTTTTTACTTTAAAGAGGCCAGCAAAATCCGTTCCGACGCCGGCAAAACGGACGAGTAACTGTTACACGATCAGCAGGCAAATCTCCCATGAGGGGCTGCATTGTGGGAGCCTTCAAACGATAGCATGGGATACAACGAAATATTATGCTACGAATACCACGACGCGCGGCTAGAATCCAAAATTCTCTCTGTAGCGTCGCCAACACGGTAGAGCATCCAGCGTGGCATGAACGGATGTGGCTACTAATACTATTCGATCAGCATATAGACAACATTGTTAGTAAAGCATCCAAATCTCTTGGCTTTATTATGCGAGCTTCTAAGCCTTTAAAATCAATGAAGACTGTAAAGCTGCTGTACTGTGCGTATGTTCGAAGTCATCTTGAATATGCCAGCCAGATTTGGAACCCTCAATACGTGGTTTATATAAATAGGCTGGAGAAGATTCAGAGAAAGTTCACACGCTACATCGGATTTAAATTTAAGATTCCCTACACCGACTACGAGCACTGATGTGAACTTCTCCATCTCCTTCCCCTTAAACTCCGTTGGACAGTGGCTGATGTTATTTTCCTTTTAAAAATAATTAGAGGTTACATAGATTGTCCGGAGTTGTTACAGATAGTAAACATCAATGTTCCGACCAGACCATCTAGGAAATTTCCACAACTTCCGGGAAAACTTCTTTTCCATACGCACAAGTAATACAATTAACAGTCTTTGCAACTCAAACGAGGTCGATATATTTTGCAGTAGTTTTGAAACGGTTAAATCCACTTTTATACGCAATTTTGTATCTTCTTTAGCGCAGCGGTAGTAGCAGTTAACTATAGAGTATGTCTTATCATGTTTTCTGTATAGTATGCTAACATTGGCGGCAGGGGATTAATATCATAAAAATCCCAGGAATCGTCTCCGTTCTGTAAAAATGCACTCAAATTAAACTTCAATTTAGAACAATTCATAAACAGTTTCCGAAAGCGTAACAAAGTGCTGGAAAAATTTATATTGTGTGTTCTCCGATTTTACCATTGTAGTGCAGTGTGAGTGCATCTTGTCTCCCTCTTGCCATTATATTATGTAAGTTAGTTGTAAGTCTTTACATATTCATACATACATATTCTCACGCCGTTAGTTCCCATTGGGGTAGGCAGAGACTATCGATCGCCACTTTGTACGACAAACCTCTCTAGCTTCATACACATCCATCAATCTTTTCATACATGCTCTTTTATTCTTCGTACTTCGGACACCTGCCTTTTTGAGCACATTTTCTATTTGATGCAAATGTGTCCTCCGAGGTCGTCCTCTACTAACTGTCCCGGAGCCTGGTGAACTCCGGGTACTAAATAACCTTACCTAGTCAAGCGGGGCTCTGGCTAGGCGAACAGTTATATTTCCCTTGCTTTTCGTGGGGTCCAAATGTGTTTCGGAACAAAAATTAAACACGATGGCGGCGATGTGGCTCGCCACCTGTCACGCCGTGGTTCCTCGCGGGGCAAAAAGTGGGCTGAAGAGGCCCGCTTTGGCGCGATGAATGTGTGTGAAGGGATGCATGAAAAATTAGATGAAGTATGTTTGATTATGTTTGATTGTAAGTCTTTAGTGAGTAATAAACATATATTCAAACAACAAACACGTCTCTTTATTTCTTACATTGCATGGCGACCTTGCCAGGACTGCTCCAAGGGGTGACGTTAGCTCCAGAACGAAGGACTGGAATTCTTCGGAGCCTTGGGCCATTGACGCAGGCTATTCTTCTTGTTATGGAAGACAAATATTTTGATAAGTTGAGATCTGCATTAAGTAACAGCCTGCAAATGTTACCAATGGCGACTGAGATAATCACTGCATTAAAAAGTTTTATCCCCCGATTCTATTTTTTGCTTCGCTGTGGCAGGAGAAAGGAGATGTTCAATAGAGTTTTTCTGGTGCAGCTGTCATCAAGTATTATACAGACTTCGTCCAATCACGGAAGGTTGTCTTTAAGATGAGGAGCGGCTCGGATTCAATCAAAACATCTGAGGTGATATTCCACGCTATGTTCGGAACTTACCTCGAAAATCTAAAAGTACTAGAAAAAATTACGAACCGCCCAAAGTGGCATACGAGAAAAGAGGTCTCTAGTGTATTTCAGAAGCGTGGTGAAAAATCACCGGTGAAATTCAACCCCATTACTTTCAAATATGTTTCGAAAATGGCACAAGTCTTGTTAACAAAATCACTGGGGAATATTGATCTAATGTCAATTGGCAAACCCTCTTTTACAGGATTCAGGAAACGCAACTTCACACAAGAGTTCCTTACCTACATAACTACAGGTAAAAGCGCGCTCAATTTCACAAGCGCACCGACTCAATTGCAATATGCGCTAAAGAAACTCAAAGATGAGTTGATCAGCGAAAAGGAGAAGTTAATGAGTGCGGGCACAAGCAAGAGGGGGACAAGATGCACTCACACTACACTACACCATCAAGAAAATTTATCATCACTTCAAGACGTTGTCACTATCAAGAATTGTCGTCATGGTGTCCATGTAAGTCAAATAATCAAATTCCAATCTTCATCTATCGTGACAAATCTACTACAACAAAATATCCTATCAAGATCTCTTATCGTTGTTTCGACTCGAGGCCCGGCGCACCCCATCCGCATTCCAGAGCTCCGCTACTCATAATACAAGTGTTTCGTTGTTTTAGTTATAATAACTACTGATCCCTTTAGTATACTGAAATATTTTATTGTTTTAATGTCTAGTAAGAAAGACAGAAGAGTTGCAAGAGATGATGAATATTGCATGTGAGTCTTTTGTAAGAAAGGGAATGAGGGTGAATGTGGATAAGACCAAAACGATGGTTTTTGAGAGACAGGAAGATGTGACAGAATGCGTGATTGCGATTGATGGTAAGGATATGGAACAGGTGAAGGAGTTTGTATATCTGGGAAGTTTGTTTACAAGGGATGGAAAATGTGATGAAGACATTGAAAAAAGAGTGAAAAAGGGTAATGCGGTAAATGGAGCAATGAATAGCCTAATGATCAGTCAATCGGTGTCTGAAAAGGCCCGAATGGCTGTGCATGATGCTGTTCTTGTTCCTACGCTTACGTATGGAAGCGAATGTTGGGTGTGGCAGAAGAAGCATGAGAGCAGAGTGAATGCAGTAGAGATGAGGTCCCTCAGAAAAATTTGTAATGTTAGATTGTGTGACCGAGTGAGAAATAGTGTTATTCGTGAAAAGTGTGGTGTGAAAGATGATATTGTAAGAAAGATAGAAAAAGGAATGTTGAGATGGTTTGGGCACATAGAGAGGATGGATGATAGAAAATTGGTAAAAGGGATCTATAGAGCTAGTGTGGATGGTAATGTTAGTAGAGGACGACCACGGAGAACACACTTGGACCAAATTGAGAGTGTGCTCAAAAAAGCTGGCGTCCGAAGTATGAAGGAATAAAAGAGCATGTATTAAAAGATTGATGGATGTAAACGAAGCTAGAAAGGTTTGTCAGGATCGTACGAAGTGGCGATCGATAGTCTCTGCCTACCCCAATGGGAATTAATGGCGTGAGTATATGTATGTATGTATGTATGTATGTAAGAAAGACACCGATTCCACTACCAAAGTTTCTAGTAAGAAGGAAATTGAACCTTCAATAAAAACGGAGAGTGTTTCATTAACATAACATAATAACATAAACATAAACGTTCACGCCGAATATCCCCGAAGTGGTTGGCAGAGGTACTAATAGTACCCACGTTTTGCATGGACAGTGTACTCACGTGATAGGGGGCAGGCCTATCGCCGTTTTGTACGAATACACTGTCACATGACTAAGTACAACTCAGCCATGTGGGTTTCCTCACGATGTTTTCCCTCACCGTTAACAACCATGATAAATTAACCACACATATGTCTTTAGAAAAGACAAATTGGTGTAGGCCCCACCCAGGATTTGAACACTAGTCGTTAGCACGATAACCGAGTGTTCTACCCACTGGGCCATCACGGTTGCTATCACTGTTTCATTAAATAGATAGTTCATTTACCAAAAGCAGAAAATTTCAGATCATAACAGGGAAACTTTCGCCAATTTCCCAATTTCAGGCAGCCATCTAATTTCAGACAACCATCTAGAAATCCAACGGCTTCCCCTTCAGATGCCCCTACTTGCAGATATTGTCAAAAGGTAGGTCATACTATAGATGTTTGCAGGTTGCGTGAATACAATAATAGTAAATATCGTTCCGGACAACAAATGAATGTGTGTGGAGGGATGCATGAAAAATTAGATGAAGTATGTTTAATTATGTTTGATTGTAAGTCTTTAGTGAGTAATAAACATATATTGAAACAACAAACACGTCTCTTTATTCTTTACATTGCATGGCGACCTCGCCAGGACTGCTCCAAGGGGTGACGTTAGCTCCAGAACGAAGTGTAATGTACCTTCCTACGTCAATGCATTAATTAATTAATAATGATCTGACGCATTTGGAAAGTTCCATCATTTTTGTAATACAATTAATTGTCAATCAGTTAATGAGATTTTATGCCATTAGCCTTTTATAAATTGCCATACATTTCGATACACAAAGTAGTACAGCGTACACAGTTCACAGTTCTCAGTTCGTAGTATAGTTATCAGTTACCAATTCTCAATCAATCTACAGTTACTTCCCAAAGTATAATATTGTGTTAATATTTAAATTTTAAATAATCTTAATAATATATCTTGTTGTGTGCATCTCCGTAGTTTCTGTTCCGATCCACTGCCCATTACATTATTTTTGGCGCAGTCGGTAGGATACATTCAAGGAAGCAAATAAAAAAGCCTAACGTATTCATCATGTGTGTGTGTGTGTGAAGAAGAACCCGAATTCCATTTCGGACACCATCACTTTGGGCGTGGAAAATACAGGAGCTGCAAAAGGAAACCAAAGAGCTTTAAATACACAAGGTACTACAATGGCTTCAATTTCACTCGATATGGCCGAGCGTATGCTGATCAAATTTGACGGTTCGCGCCATAAGTTGTTTGAATTTATCGATAATTGTGATAAAGCTTTAAATCTTGTCAACGATTCACAAAGGAAGATATTATTTACTATAATTGACACAAAAATCACGGAAAAAGCTCGAGCTATGGTTCGTAATCGTGACTTTGATAATTGGGAAGAGTTGAAGTCGCATCTGCTGGATGCCTTTTCTGAAAAGAGAACCATCGGGCAATGGCAGTTGGAGTTAAACTCGTGTAGGATGCAGCCCAATGAGTCGGTTATGAGTTTTTCCAATAGGATAGAGTCGTGTTATATAAAAATTATAAATTGTTTCGATTCTAAAATGGATAAAATAAGCCGTGAAGCATGTGTCAGTCTCATCAAAGCAGAAGCTCTGAGTGTGTTTTTGAACGGTCTCAATAGGGATTTACATATATTAGTCAAGTCACAAAAACTAGAATCATTGGAAGTAGCGATTGCTATAGCCCTCAATGAGGAGCAGCAATTGAAAAGTAGCATTGAGATGGATAGGTTAAATAGGTCCAATATTCCAACTATATATAGAACTGAAAACTCTAATATATTTTGTAGATACTGTAAGAAAAATAATCATACTATAGAAAATTGTTTTAAATTAAAAAATCGTAACAATACTTCTAATTCTAATAATTATAATAAGCAGCAAAGTAACTTTCAAAATAAAAATAATCATAACGTAAATAAACAAAATTATGGGAATGCTAGGTTTAAAAATAATTCTAATAATAATTCAAAACCTAGTTCATCTTATTTTCAATCATCGAGTAATCATTTAAACGCTTCAGGTCCTCATCAGTAAGCGGCGATGTCGAGAATGACCACTTAGATTATAGCCGTATACATGTAATTAACAATACTTCTGTTACCAGTTACGTAACAATACATTTTAACGAAACAAAATTCCCGGTTAGTTTATTAGTAGATACTGGTGCGAATGTTAGTTTAATAAAAAAAAACTGTTTAAATAAGTATGCGACTATTTATGATGATAATCTTATTTTTCTTAGGGGTACAGATAAAGTAACTAATTTGAAATCTACTATTGGATATACACATTTTTCTTTTTATTTAAATGCTTGTGAATATGAAACTTTATTTCATGTTATAAATGATGATTTTCCAATTGATTTCGATGGTATTTTAGGTAATGATATTTTAAAACATTTTAATGCTTTTATAGATTTCGAAAATAATATTTTAACTTTCAGTAATGATGGTAAACTAGTTATAAATCATATTGAGGTACCAAATAACAATCTTCAGTCGAGTATATGTGGAAGGAGTGTTTGGTCACTTCTAAAAACAATAGGCAATCCGCGCCAGTGGAACCTATTTGTCATTCTAATAATATTCCCTACGAGGATTCTAATAAAATTCCCTTCGAGGATTCTAGTAACATTCCCTACGAGGATTCTTATAATATTCCCTACGAGGATTCTAATACAATTCCCTTCGAGGATTCTAGTAATATTCCCATAGAGGATTCTAATAATTTACACATAGAGGATTCCAAATATATTCCCATAGAGGATCCTAATAAAATTTCCATCGAGGATTCATTGAAAATTCCCATTGAGGATTCGTTTAATATTCCCACAGAGGATTCTTAAATGTATACTAATAATGTTATAAAAAATAATTGTTTATGCTTTAGCGAATTGTTTTTATCGAATAATGACAATTTGAACAATAATTTTAAAACATATTCTAATAAAGTTTTTCTAAATAAAATATCAATTAAACCAAGATGTGAACAAATAGTTCAATTAGATATTATAAATTTTCATTCAAAGGATGGATTGATTAATAAAACAGAAATAGCGAATGGTATTTTCATCGCTGACTGTTTGGTAAAAGTAACCAATAATAACTTCAATATTAAATAATAATGATAAAGAAATTGAACTTTCTAATATTGCAATAGATATTCAGTCTTTGACAAATAAATTTTCAGACTATGATTCTAGTAAATTGAGAAATGTTCATAATATTAAACAAAATAATAGTTCAAATCGAATAAATATTATTAAATCAAAACTTAGAACTTCTCATCTTAATAAGGAAGAAAAGGAGTCTTTAGAAAAAATATGTACAGATTATAATCATATTTTTTATTTAGAAGGTGATCAGTTAACTTATACTAATGCTATGTTCCATAATATTCCTATTAAACAGGATACTTCTCCAATTAATGTCAAGACTTATAGGTATCCCCATGTTTTTAAGGCAGAGGTAGATAGGCAAATTGATAAAATGATTGAACAAGGTATTATTGAACCTTCTACATCCCCTTGGAATTCACCCGTTTGGGTTGTACTTAAAAAGTTAGATGCTTCAGGCGAGAAAAAATGGCGTTTGGTAATAGATTAGTATATAGATAGTTTTTCACTACCTAATATTTTAGATATTTTAGATCAACTTGGTCATTCTAAATATTTTACAACGTTAGATCTCACTTCAGGGTTTCATCAAATAAAAATAGACCCTTCTAATGCTGATAAAACTGCATTTTCAGTACCTTCTGGTCATTATCAATATACACGAATGCCCTTTGGACTTAAGAATGCACCTGCAACTTTCCAAAGATTGATGAACTCAGTTTTAGCTGGAATTCAGAATTATAGATGTTTCGTGTATTTGTACGATATTATGGTTCATGCAGACTCTTTATCAGAGCATAATAAGCGTCTTATAGAAGTTTTTAAAAGACTTAATCAGTATAATTTAAAAATTCAACCTGATAAATGCGAATTTATGCATAAACAAGTAATGTACTTAGGACATCTTATTACCAAAGACGGAATTAAACCCGATCCTAAAAAATAGAAGTTTTAAATACTTATCCAGTACTAAAAGATATAAAAGCTTTTCTTGGATTTGCTGGTTACTATAGAAGATTTATTAAAGATTTTGCAAAATTGTCTCGTCCTTTAACTATGTTATTAAAAAAAGACGTAGAATTTAATTGGACTAGTAATCAACAAGAGTCTTTTGAGAAACTCATTATTGAACTTAAAAGTGATCCTATACTTCAATATCCTAAGTTCTATCAGGAATTCATATTAACAACAGATGCTAGTGTTTATGCTATAGGTTCAGTTTTATCTCAAGGTTTACCACCTAACGATTTACCTGTTGCATACGCGAGTAGAACATTGAATCATGCTGGATCAAATTATTCAACTACAGAGCGAGAGTTATTAGCTATTGTTTGGAGTATTAAACATTTTAGACCCTATTTGTATGGGAAAAGATTTAAAGTTTATAGTGATCATAGACCATTACAATGGTTACGTAATGTAAAAGATCCTAGTTCACGTTTATTAAGATGGAGACTCTTACTAGAAGATTATGATTTTGAAATAATTTATAAAGAAGTTCAACTTAATTATAATGCTGATGCTTTAAGTAGGATATACAAGTTGTTAGAAATATGAATACAATTACATCTTACCAAGATTTTCTTAACGACTTTCAGAATAAAATAATAATAATAATTTGGAAGAATCAAGTGGCTCAGTAAGCGAAAAAATAGATTCTCATATTTGTATTCCTATATCATTTGACTTAGAATGTTTTGAAAACTATCAAAAGGAAATTAAAGATAAATTAAATCATTTTTCAGAATTTAAACCAATAGATTTAATTGTCGGAAATTTAATAGTAAAACAACATAATAATAATTTCGTATATTATATTTGTACTAAACAATATTATTGGATAAAGAATAAATAAAGGAAAGAAAAATTTCGACACAGACGGGAAAATAAATTTTTTTCTTTCCTTTATTTATTAGTAATAATCCCCACATGAGGTTTTCATGAACAAAAAGATTTAAAATATTATTGGAATCAGTCCAACTATGAAGATTTCTTTAATTTAATGATAAAAGTGCGGGAGCGCTTACTTCTTAATAAAAGGGTGAAAACATTAAAAATACCACTTCTAGGTGACCATTACGATAAACTCAGTTGGCCTAAACTTAGAAGCATACTTAGATTTGTCTTTAAGAATACTAAAATAAAAATAGTAGTACTGCATAATGAAAAAATTAAACCAAAAGAAGATGACATAAAAAAATATTAGAAGAATGTCATTCAAACCCTATCAGTGGACATTCAGGTTTTCATAAAACTTACAATAGAATCAAAAGCAAATATAAATGGGATAGTATGAAATTAGATATTAAAAAGTTTATAAAGAATTGTGAATCTTGTCAAAGAAATAAGTTAGTCAGAAAGAAGAATAAATGTTGAAAGAGTTGCGTTAGATATAGTAGGTCCTTTACCTATAACTGAAAACGGTAATAAATTTATTTTAACCCTACAAGATGATTTAACTAAGTTTTCTCAAGCTTACCCTATTCCTAATCATGAAACGTTAACGATAGCGATATGTATTAAAACGTTAGAAAAGGTTTTAGATGGTATAACACTTAAAGAAGAAACTTTAAAAGATTTAGTAGGTACTAGAAACAGCAATAATAGACAAAAACGAGGATGGTTTAATGGTTTCGGGCATATGTTTAAAACTATTTTTGGTACATTAGACACAGATGATGCAGAATTATATGAAAATAACTTTGAGAAAATAGAAAAGGACGAAAATGAATTTGTTAACATATTAAAACAGCAAACTCAAGTTGTACAGTCTTCATTATTAAACTTTAATTCTTCTATTTCGAATTATGAGAATAATTTATTAATTTTTAATGAAAATCTCAGGAGAATAGAAAACTTCTCAGCAGCAAGTTCCAATAATATTCATACATTGCAAAAACAACAAACGATGGAAGAACATCTTGAACTTTTAAATTTATTCATTAACGAATTAGATAAAGAATATAGTACTCTTATTAATGCTATATTATTCACAAAGTCTGAAGTGTTACATCCTAACATTATTTCTCTTTCTAAAGTTCTTATAGAATTACAAAAGGTAGTATCGCATTTACCGCCAAACACGAAATTCCCGTTTGAATTAAATCAAAACAATATTTATCAATTAGAGTCATGTATTGAAATTAATGCTTTTATTTCAAATGAAAAATTATATTTTATTGTTTCAATTCCATTAGTGCATATAGAGAAATTTGATGGTTATAAACTTATAAGTTTCCCATCACGCAAAGATGAAGATAATTATTACTTTATATTACCTAAACCTGATAGTCAATATTTAGCAATTTCAGAAAGTAGATTATATTACGTTAATTTAAGAGATTTATCGTTTTGTAAGAACCTTTTTCATACTAAAATATGTAAGAATTTAAACCCCATTTATTCTATACACAGTAGGCATACGTGCGAGACCGATATTTTTCTTAATCAATTAGCATTAGCAAGAGCATTGTGACGTGAGACTCACGCATCTATCACATATAGTTTTTACTAAATTAAACAAAGATAATCAGTATTTTATAACACCTAAGGTAACAACATTTACAATTAAATGTGAATCATTGTCAGCTCAGGATTTAATTTTAAATAACAAAAGTATTTTAACCTCAAATAAAAATTGTAAAATATTTTCTACATATTCAATTATCACCACCTTTGCAAGTAACAATAATAATACAATTGATGTTAATATTGTAACAAATTTTGATATTGATGAATGTGTCAAATTACATAAATTTAATATATCAAAATTAGATATATTACCTTTAAATTCATATAAATTAGACTATGAATCAATTAGTTTAACTAGTCATAAATTAAAAGATATTGAAAAATTAACTACTAATTATGAAATTGAAAATTCATTTATGTATAGATTTACTGGAAACAATATTTATAGTCACATTTTCACTGTAATTTCAATTTTATGTCTTTATGCTTTGTATAAATTTTTCAGACATTTATACCTATTGTATAAATATGGTAGCGATTATCTTAATAAATATAACGAACAGGGTTGTTGTTCGAAAATAACAAATTGTATCACCTTAAATTTATGTGACAAAAGAAAAAATGTTAATAATAGAATTCGTCCCTCAGCACCAATATACGAAGAGATTGTGTTAATATTTAAATTTTAAATAATCTTTAATATATATTTTGTTGTGTGCATCTCCGTAGTTTCTAATCCGATCCACTGCCCATTACAGAAGGACTGGAATTCTTCGGAGCCTTGGGCTATTGACGCAGGCTATTCTTCTTGTTATGGAAGACAAATATTTTGACAAGTTGAGATCTGCATTAAGTAACAGCCTGCAAATGTTACCAATGGCGACTGAGATAATCACTGCATTAAAGGAGGCAAACCATCCCGGAAATGTTTCTGGAGTGTTGAAAGAGCTTGGCGATATACTGCTTTTAACCACGACCCGCTCTACTCAAAAGTTTTATCCCCCGATTCTATTTTTTGCTTCGCTGTGGCAGGAGAAAGGAGATGTTCAATGGAGTTTTTCAGGTGCAGCTGTCATCAAGTATTATACAGACTTCGTCCAATCACGGAAGGTTGTCTTTAAGATGCGTGAAGAAGAAGCGTGGTGAAAAATCACCGGTGACATTCAACCCCATTACTTTCAAATATGTTTCGAAAATGACACAAGTCTTGTTAACAAAATCACTCGGGAATATTGATCCAATGTCAATTGGCAGACCCTCTTTTACAGGATTCAGGAAACGCAACTTCACACAAGAGTTCCTTACCGACATAACTACAGGTAAAAGCGCGCTCAATTTCACAAGCGAACCGACTCAATTGCAATATGCGCTAAAGAAACTCAAAGATGAGTTGATCAGCGAAAAGGAGAAGTTAATGAGTGCGGGCACAAGCAAGAGGAGGACAAGATGCACTCACACTACACTACACCATCAAGAAAATTTATCATCACTTCAAGACGTTGTCACTATCAAGAATTGTCGTCATGGTGTCCATGTAAGTCAAATAATCAAATTCCAATCTTCATCTATCGTGACAAATCTACTACAACAAAATATCCTATCAAGATCTCTTATCGTTATTTCGACTCGAGGCCCGGCGCACCCCATCCGCATTCCAGAGCTCCGCTACTCATAATACAAGTGTTTCGTTGTTTTAGTTATAATAACTACTGATCCCTTTAGTATACTTAAATATTTTATTGTTTTAATGTCTAGTAAGAAAGACACCGATTCCACTACCAAAGTTTCTAGTAAGAAGGAAATTGAACCTTTAATAAAAATGGAGAGTGTTTCATTAAATAGATAGTTCATATACCAAAAGCAGAAAATTTCAGATCACAACAGGGAAACTTTCGCCTATTTCCCAATTTCAGGCAGCCATCTAATTTCAGACAACCATCTAGAAATCCAACGGCTTCCCTTCAAATGCCCCTACTTGCAGATATTGTCAAAAGGTAGGTCATACTATAGATGTTTGCAGGTTGCGTGAATACAATAATAATAAATATCGTTCCGGACAACAAATGAATGTATGTGGAGGGATGCATGAAAAATTAGATGAAGTATGTTTGATTATGTTTGATTGTAAGTCTTTTATGAGTAATAAACATATATTCAAACAACAAACACGTCTCTTTATTTTTACATTGCATGGCGACCTTGCCAGGAATGCTCCAAGGGGTGACGTTAGCTCCAGAACGAAAGACTGGAATTCTTCGGAGCCTTGGGCCATTGACGCAGGCTAGCCTTCTTGTTATAGAAGACAAATATTTTGATAAGTTGAGATCTGCATTAAGTAACAGCCTGCAAATGTTACCAATGGCGACTGAGATAATCATTGTTTGTTTGAAATGAAATGTTTCTGGAGTGTTGAAAGAGCTTGGCGATATACTGCTTTTAACCACGGCCCGCTCTACTCAAAAGTTTTATCCCCCGATTCTATTTTTTGCTTCGCTGTGGCAGGAGAAAGGAGATGTTCAATGGAGTTTTTCTGGTGCAGCTATCAAGTATTATACAGATTTCGTCCAATCACGGAAGGTTGTCTTTAAGATGAGGAGCGGCTCAGATTCAATCAAAACATCTGAGGTGATATTCCACGCTATGTACCATACTAGTATAAGCAGATCAACTAAATATACGTTAATTATGGTATCAAGTGTTTTACCATTTATTTAAATGTAAGGTTCTACGCCCTACATTTATTGGTCCTTCGCTTGGACCTTTCGCGACTGAACAATTCGTTTGAGGTTTGAACTATCAGTGTCTATTGGATCATTTTTAAAATTGAAGCAACGATTCGTGTACTGGTGTTAGCAGCAGCAATACATAAGTTTATCAGCATTTATCAGCAGCATTCAAGTAAAATCGTTTTGATTACTTAACTTATAGCAGCAGTCATCATGCTGGTCGAAGACCTACTTATAAATCAGAGGGATATTTCAGCAGCAATAGAAAAAATGTTATTAAACTTGTTTATTTCAGGTCTTCAATCCTTTCTGGACCGAAGAAGACGCAGCTAGCGGTAGCGGCTTTGCGGCACTCGCACCACTGACAGCACAGTCGCAGCCGAAGAAAATCAGCTCCAGTGCTGTGGAAAGCAAAAAGAAAAGAACATACAGCCGCAAGAAGCCCGAAGCGACAACAAAATCATCGCCACTCGCCGTCGCTTCTGCGCTGTTGCCAGAGCGAGAGCTGTTTGTCAGGTCTGATTCCGCAAGAGAGCGCGAAGAGGCTCCGCCCGTGAAAACAAAAAAGAGCTCTGAGCGGGTTACAAAATTTAATTTTGATGGATGTTGACTCTTGTCCTGACTATTGTGCTGACAGCATTATAGAAGATGTAGACATTCAGGTACTTCAACGGAGAACTTTTTATATTATTTATTATAAACCTACGCCATCGCTACAAGAACCATTGCCATCGCCACAACCATCGCGAAAGAAAAGACAGGTAAATACGAATGCACAAAAAGATTCTTTTGAAAATATATTGAGGGACAACATTATTAACAATACCATGTTCTAAGACTCCATTAAACAAGTATTTAGCGTCCTTTATCATGCTTGTGCAAGTGTGAAACGTCTTGTTTTTGCAAAAGTGCCATAATTGAGAAAAGTTCAATTTTCGTAAATGATTCATGTGTAGCATTCGGTAATCATATTGCACTTGAACTCAGAAAATACTAGCCTTACACTCAATCATGTGTTAAAAATGCTATTAATACTATAAGTCACGAAGCGGACATAGTTAAATATCAAATGTATACACACTACCACGTAAAGCATAACTCCCAGTGAAAATCTGCAGTACACACAATTTACTCATACCACTACAGAAACATTAGTCTTTAATTTTGGTGACAGCTCCGTTATTTAAATATGAGGCAAATAAATAATTTTATTGCTTAATTACCATAATTTCATTCACCTAAACTTAATTACTGAGGGCGTCTATAATTGATGATCTCTCTACACGTTCTTGTTGAGCTTTCACAAGCGGAAAGTTTTTTACATCCTTAGCTTATGAGCGCGGCTTGCGGGCTGCGCTCACCCTGTCTAGACACATAAATGATTTTAAAAGATTTTCGAATTTTTCCAAAACTGCAATAACACGAGTAGCGTTAACTCTAATGCTTCGGAGCACGCACATAAGCCTTTTACATGCAGGGCCATCCCTCGTATTATCTAGGATAAGAGAAAGATTCTGGCTGGATAAGAGATCATTATAGGTGGTAGGAATTTTGCAAAAAGCACTTATCATAATTGCATTACTTGTAGGCGTTTCATGATTAACTAATTGAGAATATGATGAGAGAATTATTTAAAATAATTGTGATATAAGGATAAGACTCGGAAAGACTGGTCCGCCGGTGCCGAGCCAATCGAAAAAGAAGTCTAAAGTAAAGTAAAGTAAAAGTAAAAAAATCTTTATTCAGTCCCTCATATTATACAACATGTAAATACAACAATCGCACAAATTACACACAATGAGAGCCAAAAAGGCGCCGACTCAGCATATGTACACTAGAGTTTTGGCTTTAATGCACGCTGATTTTCAGCCGGGACCCTTGAAAAATACATAAAATAAGATAAAACCTAAACTAAAAAACAAAACATTTAACCATTGAAACACAAATCGAAAGCTAATAATAATAACAAAACTAAAAAAGAACACGAAATGTTAACTTTAATGACATCTTTCTAATCCTTCACCGACATATAAGCATAAAACCATATTCATAATGTTTTAATACATTTATGTATATATATATTTATAATAAACTTACACATACATACAATATAGACCTAAAAAATATATAAAATCTATATGAATTAAGATATTAAATATATTATATTAATTGTATTATTGAATAATAATCGCCATTCAGTTGCAGGTGTGATGTTAACTATGTTTGAAGTTATTTAACATCGTAATCTTAAGCTTCTTTTTGAATGACGATTTATTTTTTAACTCGCGTATCGGTGGCGGTAGATCGTTCCAACACTTCGAAGCAGCGAAACGAAAACTACCCCGAAATGCTGCAGTCCGATGACTAGGAGTTAATAACAAATAATCAGAGGCACGAGTGTCGTAGCTGGATATATTCTTGGACCAAACAAGTTTTTCATACAGATACTGTGGCTTTTTCCACTTGACAATATCGAACATTAGGGAAGCTAGGTGTAATTTTCTCCTTGTATCAAGATTGAGCAAGTTATTGCTTTTCAGATAGGGGGTGACGTGAGTCCTTGGTTGAATTTGAAAACAAAAACGAGCGCATGCATTTTGTACTCTTTGTACAAGACGCCGCGAACGCTCAAGTAAGCAGGGCCCATAGATCGAATCACCATAATTCAATTTACTGAGAACCAATGACTCACATAGCCTAACTCTGACTTCAAGTCTGCAGCAATGCCGTCGACGTCCCGTGGAAGCAGCCAGCCTGCGGCCATCCCGACTCCGAGAGCCCGCAAGGTCCTTATTGCGGACCTATTCGGCGCGGACGACGACGTCGCTACTGTGACGGAACGGAAGACGCCTGCGCTCCAGTCGGTGCTGTGGCGGCGCGTCGCGGGATGCCTAATAAAGAGGACTGAAGATCTGGCCGGCAACCTGTTTGTGGAGGTACGGGTGTACAACCGCGACGACATCGCTCACCTCGACGCACGCGAACGTTACTGGAAAGCGCTGGTCAACTTGCGCTATCAGGTGGCCGCCACCAAGCCTGAGCTGCAGGCCCTGTTCAAATTTTTAAAATCAGCCAAGGCAAAATTTACCCACGAGAGTACTTTTTGTCTTGAGACCACTAAAAAAACTTTTTTTTGTAGGTAGGTAGGTCTACATATATTATATATATAAATATATATAAGTATAGGCATAGGTACATAATAATACTAAACGCGTTTAACAGACTATTGGTTTTACTCATTTGCTTCGGTTTTGTTTATTACCACAACCATGTCTAGTAAAAACATTTTCTGTGAGGTTTGTGACAAGACAGTCAATATTAAGAGCTTCTCCGCACATCTTAAGTCAATATTACATAAAAATAATTGCGTTGTTCAAGTCAGTGATAATATTTTTAAAATAAACAGTGCATTTAGGAACCGTGTAGCTTCATATCGAGTCGTTTCCAACAATCAGCTAGCGGATGGGTCGGGTGACGAGGCTGCGGTGAGGCACTCTTTGCCACGGGACTATATTTTAAGTCTACGTAATTACGTAAAACAAGTGATCGATGCTAAATTAGCTTCTTTTAATTCACTTAAAGTAAATTTTGAGTTTTTGCCCAATTTTATTTGCCTAAATACGATACGACCGAAATTAAATCTTTTTCGACGGAAAATTATGTGTTTTTTCAAAACACAGGTTTTAATAAAATATTCTCTTAATTTGTTGACAAATTACTAAATAAAATAAGCGAGTTTCAAGAGCAGGATAGTGGTTGGTCATTTTTGAGTAATAAATATTTGGAAGTCAATATTAATAAATATAACCCTCTTCGTGCTTCTAATTATATAGAATTGCCAACATTTATCAAAAACAAACGTTCTTGTATTAATATTAGAAATAATGATATTTTTTGCTTTCTTTGGTGTATTATGGCGGCATTATTTCCCAAAAAGAAGAATGCCGATAGAGTATCTTCCTATCCCCATTTTAATGACATTCTCAACACAGCAAAAATGACGTTTCCTGTGTCTTTAAGGGACATTAGAACTTTCGAATTGACAATGAAAATTTAAGTGTAAACGTTTATGGCATTAAAAGTGGAAAGTATATTGTTGGGCTTTTGTACAAGACTAAACAGAAAAAAGTAATCACATCAATTTGTTATATTTCAAGAACGGCACTAAAACCCATTATTGTTTAATAAAAGACTTAGCTCGGTTGCTATCCGTACAAATTACAAAACACCATAGAAAACGATTTTTTTTGCGATGAATGCTTATTTTTTTTATAACAAAGGAACATTAGAATCTCATGATTGCCTACTCTGTGGCATGAGTGCCTACTCTGTGGCATCGACAAGTGTTTGTGTCGAAAATTTAATTTTTAGAATTTTTAATTATAATTAAGATAGATATCGAAAGAATTCTCACTGAAAAGAACTCCATTTATTAAGGATAACATATGTTATATAAGGAGTATTGAAGTTTAATAATTATTTCGTGATTATATTAAAGTATTGGTTTGCGCTTGTTTCAACGGTTTTTTCAGGCCAGTATTTTTTCTTTATTTCACAATTCACACATTAAAACAATACCTCAGTTTAACTAAATACTGAATAAATGAGTTATATTTCTTCTTATCCACTTATATTTTACTAGATATACTCTTATCATAAAATATAACCTTAAATTAGTCAATAAGTTATCTAGTAAATAAAACTTAGTTTACAATATCAAGTACCATTAGCTTAACACGTTGAACGCCATGGCAGACACCATTTATCTGCCAGTGTGTATTCTCAGTGGGCTTCATGAAATATAAAAAAAACAGTCAAAATTTGTTAACATATTTTTCCGGTTTAATTGTATGAAAAATGGGTATAATCTAATATGAAATAAATACAATAGCGAAAAATAGTAAATATAGAGAAAAAATAGCTGGCAGTCACCATTATCTGCCATGGCCCAGCCAAAGCACTATTCGTTATTTCAGTGGAGGGGGCCACGCGGGTCACCTTGTCAACCACCCCCCGCACCCGCGCGTAAGCGCTGCGCTTGCTCTCGCTACTACTCAGTGGCAAAAGTCGTACGGACCGTTTCGCGCGCTCTGTAATTTGTAATTATACCTACATACGTATTCAGTATTCGTTACTAATACTCCTACTATTACTAATAAACATGGAAGACTTGGATTTTGATATAACCGCTGAACATCTGATGCAACTGGACAATATTGAAATATCATTACTAAATAATAGTTTTATAATGCCGAGTTCAGATGACGAGTGTAGTGATATAATTCAACCCCTAAGACGAAAGTGCCGCCGAATTATATTATCAACTAGCGAAGACAGCGATGCCGAAAACGTTCCGCCCTGCCCCAGTAATAATACAAGCCCTTCGAACATCTGGACAGAGGTTCAAGGTAATCAACGCCGTATTATTCCGTTTACAGACATTTCTGGTCCCGCACCCCATATAAAGTGTATGCATGGAATGACTCCTGCGCAATGTTTTTCGCTTTTTTTGACTGATAACATATTGCAACTAATAGTCGATGCCACTAATGAATATGCAATTAAAGAAATAACACAATTACCTGAAGCTTCTAAATTTGCACGGGTTCGTAGATGGACACCCACTAACCCTGCTGAGTTGAAATGTTTTTTTGGCTTGATTTTATTTATGGGCTTGGTGAGGCTACCTAAATTAGCTGATTATTGGTGTAAGGACGACATGATTAGCCATCCATTTCCAAAGACCATTATGTCTCGTAATCGTTTCGAGCTGTTGCTGCAATGTCCGCAAGCTGTATGATGAAGTAAATAAAGTATTTCAGGAAAACTTTTCGCCAACAGAAAACCTGTGTATAGACGAAAGCATGGTCCCTTTCCGTGGGAGAATTATTTTCAGACAATACAATAAACAAAAGAGGCATAAATACGGGATTAAAGAATTTAAACTATGTACCATACCGGGCTATACTTATAAAGTAAAAGTATACGCGGGGAAAAATGATGATGTTCATAACACACCCACAAATGTTGTGATGTCTTTATGTGAAGATCGTTTTGAAAGAGGGCATACATTATTTACGGACAACTGGTACACAAGCATTACATTAGCCAGACAATTATTACAAAGAGAAATGCATCTCGTCGGCACCGTAAGAAAAAATCGTAAAGGTTTACCAAAAGAGGTCATTGATGCCAAACTTAAGCGTGGAGAGTATAAAGCTGCAGAGAGTAACGACGGAATAACGTGTTTAAAATGGAAGGATAAGAGGGATGTGTATGTTCTATCCACTAAACATACTGATCGATTTGTTAATATTCAACAGCGTGGGAAAACTATACGGAAGCCAAAAATAATTGTTGATTACAATATGGCAAAGGGTGCGGTAGACCTCTCTGATCAATTAGCGTCTTATTCGACTCCACTACGAAAATCTGTCAAATGGTATAAGAAGCTTGCCATTAATTTACTACTAAACACTACAGTGATAAATGCTCTAATTTTGTATCAGTCAGTCACAAAGAAAACTATTCAAATAGTAGATTTTAGAAAGGAAATTGTACAACAATTCTGCCAAACAGAGAGCGAGGAGTATCGACTTCGTGAGGTGCCTAAACGGTTGAAGCATCAATTGTCTAAAAAAGATGGCAAATCTAAAAGTACCCGACGTTTGTGCTCTGGATGCTATAAGCAAAATGTCATTTTGATGGGCCGACAATATGCTAGAAATAAAACCAAGAAAGTCAACACATTTTGTGAAACCTGCCCTTGTAAGCCGTTCATGTGTTTTGATTGTTTTAATAGATTACATAAAGTTTAGAACTTATGTCTATTTCATGGGCCGACAATATGCTAGAAATAAAACCAAGAAAGTCAGTATATTTTGTGAAACCTGCCCTTATAAGCCGTCCATGTGTTTTGATTGTTTTTTTTTTCATTTTTATTATGTATAATTAAGAAAGAAGTCATTTAATTTGTTTGATCTCCAATTTTAAGTCATAGCGTAGAGTACTGTATTTTTTATTTTATAATAAAGGTATTTTTCTAATATTTGGCATGCTTAATTTTATACCCCAATGATGTAAATAATTAAAATCATAACTGTATGACACAATTTATTTAACTAAAAGTCATCCGTATAAATGTTAAACCAGAAATGTCAGAGAAAAAATGTGTCGGGTCCGTCAGGTCCCAAATATCTCAAAGACTTGTAAGATTTTTGCCGCGCTAAGGCGCGAGGTTTGTTCTACAGCGCCCCGCGGGTCACTGCGAATAGCGTTCACAAACTTATTTATGTCTGCTAGCCCAGTAAAGACATTTTAACGCAGATCGTACTGGCAGTCAAACCGTGTCTGCCGCGGCCCGATGGACCCGGCTCATTGTCAGCCATACGGTGTCTGCCATGGCCCATAGGGCGAAGGCGTATTTTTTTTTGGGCGTTCAACGTGTTAAAAATAGTTAAAATGCCTACTCGCAGTGAAACTATTAGTAATTTAGAAAAGAAGTTAAATTCAACCCTTTTAGAATTAAAAAAATCTAAAGAAAATACCATAAAATTGTTAGAGGAACGTGAGGATAGTGAGCAAGAAATAAACAATATTATTAAAACCAATTCTTGTTTAAAGAAACAACTTGTTGACTTGGATGCAGAGCTGCAAGATAGCATAGCCCAAAGATTGGCCCTGGAAAGAGATGTTAGTTTGCACCAAAACAGTTATGATTTTCATGAAGTAGCACTGAAAGAAATAGAATTGTTAAAAGCACAACTAGCAGGAGCTGAATTAGAACTACATTCATTAAGAAGTAAGAAAACAGAGGAGAACTCAATTATTCTGCAGCGAATGTATGATAACATTATTGATATGCCAACAATAGACTTGACTACTCCATTAAAGGAGGAAAAATCCCTACCGATTGTGAACATAAAAGGTTCCAGAAAGTTAAAAAAGTACCTTAAACTTAAAAGAACTGTAAGAAATCTTGTAAAAAAACTTAATAAACTTAGGTGTAGTCAACATCATGAGATGAAGTTTAAGTTAAATAGGCTAGAACAACTATGTAGTGATTATGAACTTTCTCTAGACAGTAACAAAGTTAAACTAAGTCATGATAGTAATAGAATTATAGAGTTAGAAAAATCTCTTCAAGATATTACATTAAACTATCATAATAGTCACTTAGAAATGCAAAGCTACATAGTAGGATTAGAAGAAATCATAGAGTTAAGTAATGAAAATATCAAAACAGTAGAAACACTATCTAGTTTTTGCACTAAGTGTGAAAGTGTAAGTACTGTCATAAATGATGTATCTCCTGAAAATAGAAATAATATGGTTCAGCCCACTTTTGCTTACAATAGAGATGTGTCGACTCAGAGGACTTTAGTCTTCTCCGATTCTCTTGGTGTTAACATTGGCCATCATTTAAACAAAGAATTAGACCAATGTATTTCAAATACTTGTATGCCCGGAGCAAGTTACTCTCAAATAATAAATACCATTTTAAAAGAACAATATGACTCCAATACTACTTTAGTTATTTTAATTGGTTCGAGTAATAAGGTGAATCCAAGTGACTTAAAGAAATCATTTGACAAATTGGTCAATTTATTCTTATAACTTCCTATATTCCAAGCATCTTAGCTATAAGGTTAATACTAGGATTTATAAACTAAATATGTTACTATATAATTTGACCTTGGGATATAGGCAAAAAATTGTTAATTTTAATATAAATAATTATATTAAGAAACCATTATTGACTAAAAGTACCTTGAAAGTACCTGAACATTCTAAAAAACGTCTAGCTATGTTACTAGCTAGTAATATTGTATACAACAATTTTATTAATTTGAATAACATAACAATTTCATCTGACTTGGATGCAGTTATTAGTACATGTACTAATGTATCTGCAAATTTAGCTTTAAACTAGGTAGTAAGACAAAGGAAAAGGCATACATTTCACTAGTTCATCAGAACATACAGAGCCTTTCCTGCAAACTATTAGAATTAGAGTTATTCATTAATAAGTACAATGCCAAAATACTTTGTTTAACAGAACACTGGTTAAAAGCAGAACAAATGAATTTTAGTTTAAAGAATTACACAGTGGGCAGTTGTTTTAACAGAGAGTCCATAATGTGTGGGGGTAGTATGATACTATTATATGTAGACATTAAATTTAAAGAAAGAAAAGACATCTGTAGACTCTCTGTTGAACAACATGTAGAAATCTCATGCATTGAATTGAGCAAGTATATAATTTTGTGTGTATATCGCCCACCCAAAGGTAACTATGACATCTTTGAAGCAGCGATGGAAGATGCTTTGGGGATGGCTTCCCGCAGCTCCAGAGAGGTTGTAGTTTGTGGGGATTTCAATGTTGACTTGTTGGGTGAGGGTCTAGTAAAGGAGAGAATATTGACATTTTTTCAATCATTTAATCTTCTAAATGTATTTAATGAGCCAACCCGAATTACCTCGACCTCTGCAACATGTTTAGATAATATTTATTGCAATTGTGATTACTCCGGTCACTTCCTTTTTGATTGCATTACCTCAGACCACAAGGGTCAATTTATAAATTTAGAATTTACCATCGAAAAGAAAAAGTCAATAGTATGTAGACAGATAACTGAAAAAAAACTTAGCTTATTTGAAAATAATATTAGGTCTAGCATCAGCCCCCCAATGAGAAGCAGTGAATCATTAGAGAATTGTCTTTCATTCATCAATGAGCTAAAAACTGAATTCAACAAAATCTTTAAAACTAAGGTAATACTGTGTAATACAAAATGCTCTTTTGCTGAATGGGCCACCGCTGGAATTAGAATAAGTAGAGATCACCTATATAACATTTATAGAGAAAAGTCCTATAACTTCAACCAAGATTTTATTATTTATGTCAGAAATTATTCAAAAAATTTCAAAAAAGTTTGTGGTGAAGCTAAATCTAGATGCATAAAACATAAAATTATGAATTCTTCTAACAAGAGTAAGACTGTCTGGAAAATAATTAACAGTGAAACTGGAAAACTAAAGTCCCCACATGATCTCAATTTATTATTAGATAATGAACTGATACAGTCAAAATCACAAATTGCTGACATTTTTGAAAATCATTTTATAAATACCCCCACTCAGACAACAGAGAAATTAAATTCATGTCCCCAGAAAGCTCTTGAGTTGTTGGAACAAAATGTTACCAAAACAACAGCACAGTTTTCTTTCAAGTATGTTGACAATAATGATATAATTAAAAATTTTAAAACTATTAATCTTAAAAAAACCGAAGACATAACAGGAATGTCAGTTTTCGTCATAAACAGAATAATAAATATAATCGCTCCTCATTTAACGATACTTTTTAATAAATGTATAGATATAGGAGAATTTCCAGACTGTATGAAGTTAAGTAGGCTCATCCCACTACATAAATCAGGAGATAGTCAGGACTTTACCAATTATAGGCCTATTTCTATTTTGCCAGTTCTCAGTAAAGTTTTTGAGAAAATCATGTCCAATCAAATGCTTTCATATTTCAACAATCATAATATATTCCATGACGAGCAATATGGTTTCACCAAAGGTAGGTCTACTGTAGATGCAGGAGTGTCACTAATGAAACATATTTTTAATTCATGGGAAAACTCCCGGGATGCGTTAGGTATATTTTGTGACCTCACAAAAGCTTTTGA
Source organism: Bedellia somnulentella (assembly GCA_963576735.1). Taxonomy (NCBI): domain Eukaryota; kingdom Metazoa; phylum Arthropoda; class Insecta; order Lepidoptera; family Bedelliidae; genus Bedellia; species Bedellia somnulentella. Next base: position 5,315,376 of record OY755195.1, read on the forward strand.
TTGTGTAAAAAAAGAAATAGCGTTGATTAAACTTAAATATTACGGTTTTGACGAGCAAGCACTGAAATTAATGGCATCATATCTCCATAAAAGAACTTTAAAGGTTGATATTAATGGAACCACGTCGGAAGGATCGGAAATAGAGATGGGCGTTCCTCAAGGTTCTATACTTGGCCCATTACTGTTTCTGATTTACATTAATGATTTACCATTTATGGTACAAAAGTATTCTGAGATAGTTATGTTTGCAGATGACACATCTTTAATATTTAATGTAGCGAGATCCTCTACATCTCTTGACGACGTAAATAAAGCTATCTCACTGGTATTGCATTGGTTTACTGTAAATAACCTGGTTCTAAATGCCAAAAAAACTAAATGTATTAAATTTACTTTACCGAATGTTAGGCAAGTTGATAACAATATTGTTATTGATAGTGAACAAGTAGAATTAGTGAAAGAAACAAAATTCCTAGGGATAATAATCGATTCTAAGTTGCAATGGGGACCCCATATACTAACACTTTCTAAAAGGCTAAGCTCAGCAGCGTATGCCGTGCGTAAGATTAGAGAAATAGCAGACGTAGAAACAGCTCGCATTGTGTATTTCAGTTATTTTCATAGTATTATGTCGTACGGTATTTTATTATGGGGTAAAGCGGCTGATGTTCATAAAGTTTTCGTCTTACAAAAGCGAGCTATCCGATCTATTTACATGTTGAGGTCGAGGTATTCGTTGCGCGAAAAATTTAAAGATATTGGCATTTTAACTGTCCCTTGCCAATACATATTTGAGAATTTAATGTATGCCAAAAAGAATATAGGCCAATTTAGTAAAGTTAGTGATAGGCATACTGTTAATACTCGAAATAAGGAGAAACTTAACGTACCGAAGTGGAGACTTAATAAAGTAAGTAACTCCTTTATGGGACTATCCCTGAAAATGTTCAACAAACTTCCTTCTGACATATTGGAATTGCCTGTGGCATCTTTTAAAAAGGCAATAAAAGCCATGCTTTTAAAGAAGTCTTACTACAGTGTTCAAGATTTTTTAAACGACAAGGACCCAACGCGCACATGACCGTGTCCGTAAAGCTATAAATCTTCCCTCGTTATTCCTAGGAATAATTGTCTGGTGAGGATTTTTCTTCTCACGTTATGTGATTGGTTTTTGTGATGGACAATTTATTTTAAATATGTCAAACTAGCGTTTGGTTTTGTCGCATAGAAAATCTTTTATAAAGTAAAAACATGTTAATAAACTGAAATTGTACAAACCATGTTTTGAAAAAATGAAAAAATGTGAATGTAAAGAGTTTCTTTGTTGCTTCTTCTCTTTACGAACACCTTCCGAAGCAACGGACTAATGATAAATTTAAAAAAATTTGACGTTCAAAAAATGTTAATTTTTAACTTAATTTTGAAAAATAAACTTTTTGACTTTTTTTTTTTTTTGACTTTTTGCGGTGGCGTAGCCACTCGACTGCCTAAACCTGGTACGTTTATGCAATTTAATCATTTTGAAAGAATGCAATAATTACCGCTTACTATTTACGCGGATTTCGAAACGTTTTTAGAACCTTGTGAACAAAACGAGGAGCACAATTTACTGTCACAACTCAGAAACATGTTCCTGCAGCTTTTGGGTACTACATTGTCTGTTCTTATGACTCTAATCTCAATAGATACAGAACTTATCGTGGACCTCATAGTGATCGAGTGTTTGTTGATTATTTGCAGCAGGATGTATTAAGAATTAAATCAATATTGAAAAAAGAAGTTCCTATGGTTTTTACTGACAAAGATTTAAATTCATTTAATAAAGTGAAGCATTGTCATATTTGTTCTGAAATACTGTTAGATGACCGTGTATGGGATCATTGCCACTTGACGGGGATATATCGCGGCGCAGCTCATTCTTACTGTAATATTCGATTCGCTTAACCTAAATTTGTTCCAGTTTTTTTTCATAATTTATCAGGTTATGATGATTCTCATTTATTTATTTCATTTAGTTTGGTGAAACAAACGGGTCTATAAAAGTGGTCGCGAAAAATAAAGAAAAGTACATTTCTTTTACAAAATGTTTTAATAACAATGATGATTTTATAGCGGTTCGTTTTGTTGACTCATTTAATTTTTTATCTACTAGTTTGGACAAATTAGTAAACAACCTTAACAAAGACGACTTTATTCACCTTAAGACAAAGTTTAGAGGTACAACACATTTCGAGTTAATGCGACGCAAGGGTGTTTATTCATACGAACACGTTAAGGCTTGGAAATAATATACTGAGACTAGCAGGGGTATAGTATCAAAACTAGCTATGTCCACATATTATTGAAATTGACTTGATGATGGCAACATTTTTATTTATAGTCTAAGATTTGAACACAAAAACAGTTTCGTATCAGATTCGGCCCTGTCCAGAGTTATTTCATTACAAAAATTTAAGTTGACATCAAATTCAGCTACGTCCGCAAGGTTTAGGATCAAAAATTTCGGCAGCCAATGAGAGAGCTTCATTTTCATCAAAACAGTATGGCCGTCAATCCAAGTACGCTGTAGTTTACTGTTTAGTTTTATTATAAATTAATACAGAAATTCTGTGTTTTCATGTTAAATTGCTACAAATAAAGCGAAATGGATGTGTTCCCCTTACCTGTCAATAAAAACCAGGCACGGAAACTAATAATTTCTTTCGGAACTAATAATTTTATGGAATGTTGAAAAATAATGTTGATCAAAAATGATGTTTTTTTGTTTCACTAATCAATATTGATTTAGCAACGATTCTAAAAATACCAATTCTATTATTTGAAGTCCCTGTAAGATGACTGCAAGTGGATTGATTGTTTACTAAATCCACTCCTGTGATTCAGATTAGAATCAAACTTGGTTATGTCCTATGAAGTGAGAATCAAAAATGGTTCCGTACGTAGCTTAGCTTCAAAATCAGCTACGTCCAACAGTTTTTCTCAATTATTGTAGATTTTTGATCTACAGGTATGAAGGGATTTTACATCATTCTAATAATTATGTCTTATTTTATATTACTTATTAGGTTACTTTTCAATTTGAGATTACAATTATAAACAAAAGAAAAAAATTGAATCCTGTAAAATTTGTCTGAATGGACATAGCTTGTTTTGATACTATACCCCTGAGTTTACCGGAGCGAAAATATTTTTATAGTAGCTTGACTCGAGAACATATTACGGAGAGTGATTATCAGCATGCTCTAAACGTTTGGCAAACCTTTAACATGACCAACCTCGGCGAACACACGGATATTTATCTCAAGTCTGATGTTCTTCTGCTTGCGGATATTTTCGAAAGTTTTCGTAAAGCGTGTATGGAGAACTATAGGTTAGACCCAGCATTTTACCTTACTGCACCTAGTTTAAGTTTCGATGCTATGCTACTCAAGACAAAAATCAAGTTCGAGCTCATTCACGACTTAGAGATATATCGAATGATACAAACTGGTATCCGTGGTGGAGTTTGCTTGTGTTCTAACAGATACGCTAAAGCTAATAATAAATATTTAGCCGAGTACAACCCAAACATTCCAAGCAATTTTCTTGTATACATTGATTGTAATAATCCATACGGATACGCTATGTGTAATTATTTACCTTGTTTTGATTTTAAGTTTATGCAGGAACTCGAAATACTTCAGTCAGACATTCTCAAAATCCCTCATAATTCTGAAGTTGGATATATATTGGAAGTTGATTTAGAATATCCTGAATATACATATACATAACGATTTACCTTTTTGTCCACAAAACTTTATTCCACCAGGATCAAAAAAAAAAAATACCCAACTTGTATGACAAATTTCGATACGTTATACATTACATTCATTTGCAAACATGTATTTCACACGGACTAATTTTGAAAAAATCCATAGAGTAATTAAATTTAAACAAAGTCCATTCCTTAAACAATATATCGACTTAAATACAAATTTACGACAAACAGCAAAATCACAGTTGGAACAAGTTTTTTTTAAGTTGTTTAACGAAAATGTAGAAAAACGTGTTAAAGTTAGTAAATAAATGGAGCGATACTACAAATAAAACGAATAAATTACTTACAGCTGATAAATTAATTGCCAAACCTAATTTTCATAGTATAACCATATTTTCTGAAAATTTAGCTGCAATTCAATTAAAAAAGGATTGTGTTGTGTTAGGTAAACCTATTTACATAGGTTTTACGGTATTAGAATTATCAAAAAGTACAGATAGTACTCAATACAAACGGATGATGTTTACCGAGATGTGAGATTTAATTTTCTTCAATATTTTGACACCAGTAATTACCCTAAAAACAACGCTTATAAAATAGAACCAAAAAACAATAAAATTCCTGGTTTATTTAAAGACGAACTTGGCGGACAAAACATTGAAGAATTTGTGGGTTTACGGTCCAAATTAACTGTATAAAATCAAAGAATGGAGTCTTAAAGAAAGCGAAAGTTGTTTAAAAAGCTGCAGTGCGCTCGTTAAGCTTCTCTGATTACAAAAGAGTTCTAAAAACAGGAGAAATTGTAAGGCGGAAAAATTAATTTTTTTAAATCACTGCTTCATCAAATCTTTACTAAAGAGCTCAACAAAGTTGCCCTTGCATCGTCAGATGACAAGCGTGTATTAAGAAACAAAATTAATACTTAGTCATATGGTCACTGTCATCTATAACCAGTAAATATTTGTAATATAATTAGCTATAAGAATAGTTTATGTTATATCTACCTACCTATCTAAATAAAAATATAGAAACTATAAACATCTTTTAATTAAAGTCAACTTGAAACATTTATTATTCGCTACTTACCATCCAAAGTTCTATATTCATAACAAACGTGACAAATGAAGTTGGTAAAACATTTGTATGCATAGGAATTACAACCTAATCAGGTATTACTTAAGTTATAAAATGCAATAGACACACTTCATTAATTAACAGGTATAAGCGCGTGTGCGAGGAACCGGATACACGTGACGCATGCGCGCAGGCATCAAATTAGATTTGACCCACATCTAGATGGAAGAAATGCATTGATAACAAAAATTTAATTAGACAAGTTCGAACCTGCCCAATAAACAAACATGCGGACTTGACGATTCAAGTTACCTACGTAGGTATTAGTTTATTTTAAAACTGAAGCTTGTTGCATTCGGACAATACACATAACATGTCGCGAAAAGTGGGTGAAATTCTTTCAAGTCCTGAGACGAGCCACGTAGCTCATATGAGCACAAAAATACCCAAATTTAAAATAAAAATGGAAATCTTAGAGGCGAAAGATACGCCAACAGATGTGGTTATCAAAGGCTGCTCTAAAGCTCAGTATGTGGTGTATGACCTGCCAGTCGGGGTGCTTTATAAAGCAAAACAACTCATTTTTGAAATGAGTGCTGAGTTGGGAACACGCAATAAGCGACTTTTTTAGCTCGTGATTATTGAAATTTAGGGTAACTGTTCTATATATATTTTTTAGTTTTCCATTTAAATAATATATATGATGCTATTAACAATTCAATTAATATGTCATGTAAATGAAACATGTACAAGTTCATATAATAAAAATAAAAAAAACTATTATTTTGAAATGTTTATAATATTAATAACTTAACTTTATTGTTACAGGCAAAAAATGCAGATTGCTATGGGTAAGCCTAATTATTATTTGGAAACTGAGTACCCATATCAATTTAGAGGTGATAACGAAGGTGAAGAAATGATGCAGCTTAAAAGCAACCTACAGTCTCAAGAGGCGACTCCTGGGCCGTCACGGCTAACACCACCCACCGCAGATGTGCCAGATGTACCGGAAGCTGTGCAATCACTCATAGGGTAATTATTGTTGCGCAAGTAAATTCAATTCTTTTATTCTCTTATCATGTGATAAATTAATTATTATTTTGTTTTAGGTTACATTTTGACCCCATTGGGTTTGAGTCACCCCCAGGCGAAGATGACTTAGTGGTTGAGTTAGCCGAAAACGTGCCATCACCGGCAATGTAAGTTGAGAAAATAGTCTTTAATATCAATTGTTTTTAAATGTTTTAAATAATTTAAAAAAAATCTAGGTTCACGGTGTGTGGTACTGACAGTGGCGCCAGTACGCCGCGGTCTTCTTCGTTTGGGCAGACAAGTGACTCATCAGCACAAAGGTATCTTTTGATAGAGTTTTATTAATAAAAAAATGATAAGTAGTAATACATAGAATGAATTGGTTAAATCACATAGATACATATACTCACGCTGTTAGTTGCCATTGGGGTGAGTAGACACTATCGATTGCCACTTTGTACGATCTTGGCAAACCTCTCGAGTTTCGTCTACACTCATTCATTTTTCATACATGCTCTTTTATATAGAGTTAAATCATTTTTTTGTTTTAGATCTCGGAAACAAGGGCGTTCCGCTCATAGCGCCAATCCACCACCAGCTCGTCGTTACCTATATGGTGATGCCATCACCGAACTCTTGCATTATGGTAAGTGTATTTATTTCGACCTACTTTTTTAGTCTTTACGTGAATTAAGTATTGTCATCATTATTTTATTACTAGGTAGCGACGAGGAGTCCGAGTTTGGTGACGAAGAGTTTTGTGTGGTGGAAAGGCACTTGTTGGAGGATACGCCCTTGGACGAAGGTGAGACTTATGACGGCGGCGGTTATGACGCTCCCGTCGAGGCAGAGGAGCCTATTAATGCAAGTGAAGGGACTAATTTCCTCCCATGCAAGTTAAATCGCTATGACTGGAAAGACTTCCCTACACCTGCAATAGATCCTGTTTCTCAGCGGGAGCAGTTTAATTGTAGAACTGGTCCGACTACACCGGAATCGGACCCATACAAGATTTTTAGGATGATATGAGACACGGAAATTATAAACAAGATAGTTTCCGAAACTAATGAATTCGCCCAGCAGGTAGCCCAGCAGAAAATGGATAAAAATACTTTGGGTCTTTACAGTCGCATTAGCGAGTGGACGGACACCAATAATGACGAAATCCTAGTATACTTTGCCATCGTTTTGGCAATGGGCATCATTGAAAAGGCTAGGATGTCGGATTATTGGTGTTCGGAGCAAAGTATATTCACAACTCCTGGGTTTAAGGTCCTTATGACCCTACGCCGATTTCAGGCTATTAATTCTTGCCTGCATTTTGCCAATAACTTTGAGATGCGCGGGCAGAATTTGTCAGCTTCGGTAGCTAAAATAACGGATAAACCCTTAAAAAGAAAAAAGATGCTGAAGCCCAATGTTTGAAACCAAGTCGTAATTGTCCGGCCAAATGTTTTTAAAAACTAAGTGATGTGGTAAAAGAAAAGATAGTTTGAATGTTTTTGTTCATGAAAACCTCATGGAAAACGAATTAATTAATAAAGGATAAATAAATACCCGCCGGTGTCGAAATTTTTCTTTCCTTTATTTATCTTTTATTTATTAGTAAAAGAAAAGATACTTGAAAGCTTTTGGGCCAAGTTTGTTATTTGGGAGAAAGACGTCAGTGTATTGCGGACCAAGACATTTAAAATAAGAACTCTAGTGGCGAGCACCTTCCAAGATGACAATAGGAAATACTATTTTAATTTCCATCTTCTGCTTAATAAGGATCATCTCAAACTTTGTAATGTTATGTTTTAAAATACACTTTGCATCGGAGTAAAATATGTTAAAAAAATACTTAAAAAAATATGATAACAGCCTTACAGAAAATGACCAGAGGGAAAATATGGAACAAAACTAGCGAAACAATTGTCACTTCAATAAAATACTACATACGCTCTTATCTTATTTGTGAAAGCCAATAAAGCCAGAAATTTTACCTTCGACCTCAACTAAATATAGCATTAATGTATAAACACTATAATAAGAAAATGAAAAAGAAAGCAAAAAACCAAAAACAGTACACCAAAGAATGGCTACCCATACAGAGAAATTTTGAAAGAAAAGAAAGAAAAAACTTCAGGTTCCTTCAGGATCAAGTTAGCCACAAACAAAGTAAAACTTGTATTATGGAGTTGTAATAGGATTAATACGGTAATAGCATACTATCATATGATAAGTGCGCTCTTCCCCGATAACGAGAGGACTAACCACAAATTCTTGCTTCAAGGGCATACACGTAATGTAAGTGGATCATGTCCACTCCATAATTGAACGAAAAAAGTAGCGTCTCTCGATGAGGCAGATGATAATCCTTTATGACTGGGGCTAATTTATAAAAACGTGTGCGCGCATTGAAAAGCTGGCTTCGACGGCAAAATACGGGGACCTCCAAACCTTATTGAATTGGTTGCATACTCAATTTCCCACTTATTTTAAAAATATACCTCACCTGGATGACGTGTCTCATGCTCCAGAGGCACAAAACGAGGACTAATAGTGTCCTTTTCTTCAGATTTGACACCTACCGGGTTAGAAATGACTAAACCAACGGGGATTTAGACGCCATGAAAGAATTATTTTAATATAAAGCATGTGCCAAAATTATATTTTAGATCCAAAGAGTCATTTATTACACATAATTAAGGCATATGTTTAAATTTCTAGTCTTTTTTTTTATTTTGAGCCAAATAGTAATATTTTGAGGTAAGACCTAGTTTAATGTTTTTTGACATGAATTCCTCATGTGGGGATTATTACTCATAAATAAAAGATGTTATTAAAGGAAAGAAAAATTTCGACACTGGCGGGGTTCGAACCCCCGACCTTCGGGTATACGCCCCCGTCGCTCTGCCAACTGAGCTACAGTGTCAGTTGGCATCCAGCGCGAAATTTCTCTATCCTTTGTTTCTTTTTTACACGTTCAAGTAGTGTTTGCGTTTCCTACCTCCGAATTTTAACTAATTCTAAAACTAACGGCCACTTGTCCACCTTTTCAGATAGAATGCAAATGTTGGAAACGCCTAACTATCACATAATTTAATGGTTTTTTGACATGAATTCCTCATGTAGGGGCGTATACCCGAAGGTCGCGGGTTCGAACCCCGCCAGTGTCGAAATTTTTCTTTCCTTTAATAACATCTTTTATTTATGAGTAATAATCCCCACATGAGGAATTCATGTCAAAAAACATTAAATTATGTGATAGTTAGGCGTTTCCAACATTTGCATTCTATCTGAAAAGGTAGACAAGTGGCCGTCCGAATTAGTTAAAATTCGGAGGTAGGAAACGCAAACACTACTTGAACGTGTAAAAAAAAGAAACAAACGATAGAGAAATTTCGCGCTTGATGCCAACTGACACTGTAGCTCAGTTGGCAGAGCGACGGGGGCGTATACCCGAAGGTCGCGGGTTCAAACCCCGCCAGTGTTGAAATTTTTCTTTTCTTTAATAACATCTTTTATTTATGAGTAATAATCCCCACATGAGGAATTCATGTCAAAAAACATTAAATTATGTGATAGTTAGGCGTTTCCAACATTTGCATTCTATCTGAAAAGGTAGACAAGTGGCCGTCCGAATTAGTTAAAATTCGGAGGTAGGAAACGCAAACACTACTTGAACGTGTAAAAAAGAAACAAAGGATAGAGAAATTTCGCGCTGGATGCCAACTGACACTGTAGCTCAGTTGGCAGAGCGACGGGGGCGTATACCCGAAGGTCGCGGGTTCGAACCCCGCCAGTGTCGAAATTTTTCTTTCCTTTAATAACATATTTTATTTATGAGTAAGACCTAGTTATTAAATATGTACTAGAGATATTAAGTCTGATATTCACATACGCAAGTCAAAATTCAATTGTATTGTAATTTGCTTTTAACCATAAGGTCTGTTGTTACCATATGCATAGAGATATTTAATTTATTTTTTTGGGTCTGATGTTAACTTGAACCTTTTTTCAAAAAAAGTATGTGATAAAAAAATTACTAAATGGTCACATTTAAACATCATTATGTAGTCATTAAGATTTTTATTTACATGTGCATTTAACATACTATTTGCAGCTAAAAATGGGACTGATATCCATACCGAAAGAAAGAAATCAGTGTTTTTTACCAATAAAGCAGAGGAAGTTGATTTCATAGTAGGCGCTTTCATACTTCCATTAAACAATTGACACAAAAAATGAATTTAGACTCGTAAATATGAAACTCTTTGTAGCATTTTAGTAAGTTGAAAGTTTATTTTGGGTCTCCTGAAAAGTTGCAAAAATGGATATCGGCCCTAATGGTTCTGATGTCGAGATATGTTAACTAACATAAAATTTATATTATTATCATAACACAAAAAAATGTTTACAGGTGCTGACACTAACAAAGAAATTAATTCAATGATTTTTTATTCATACAGACAGATAGTTCGGGAAAATGAGGACAATCACATCTTAAAATGTCGGCGTCTATTTCACCAGTATGCTGTGGATATGTATGTGAAAGTTGAAACGGAACGATTGACATTTACGAGGGGCATGCCAAAAGAAACTAGATACTCAAAAAATATAATTTATTCTTTGTTAAAAGTATCGATATTTTCAAAGTATTCACCCTGAGCACGTATACACTTATCCATACGTCTGAACCAATTGGAAAATACCTGTGACCACTCTTCTTTAGATGCCTAAGAAATCCCAAAATTTTAGGCAACCAGCGCATCTTCTTTGCTTTCAAACCACTTCCCCTTTAGTTTTTCTTTGATTTTTGGAAAAAAATAAAAATCACAAGGCGCTGGGTCAGGGGAATATGGCGGGCGAGGAAAAATTGACACATTTTTCGAGTTGAAAAAGTCTAGTGTTCTGGTAGTCGTGGTGCCAGAGAAGGTGCCGGATTCCTGACTTCGGTCGCTTGTCACACCAAGCTGATATTACTGTTGGAGCACAAACTGTCACATACCATTCGGAGTTCACCGTCCTTTCATTCTCTAGCACAACAGTAGCAATATGACCCGTTTTGCGGAAAAACGAGGCGACCATTTGTTTCTGTGTGCTTCGTGCATGGCGACATTTCGTTGGAGTTGGCGCGTCCTCAGTCGTGTTTGTTTGTTGTTTGTTTCGTCACCAGTCAGTATATCATATACGTTCTTTTTCTCGCCTCCGTTGAATTTATCTATCATGAATAGGCACCAATCCACCCGACGGTCTTTCTGGGGCCCAATTCTACAATTTTAAGAAACGTCACCTTTTTTATACAGTCTGTAGGTCAAATAAGTACAATATTGTTTCTCTATTTTTAGTCGTTACAACGTAATCGGTTCTATTATCTTAGCTGCCGGAGCATGGTTTTGTCAATTTTGACATTCCAAATCAGTCATTTATTCATTCTTTAATAAGTCAAATAAGTGTTGTAGCGAAAGAGATATATAGAGCCAATGTGGATGGGAATGTTAGTAGAGGACGGCCTCGTAAAACGTTTCTGGACCAGATAGAAAACGTTCTTATAAAGGCGGGGGTCCGAAGTGAGAAGAATAAAAGAGCATGTATGAGAAGGATAATGAATGTAAGGGAAGCAAAAGAGGTTTGTCAAGATCGTACTAAGTGGCGATCGATAGTCTCTGCCTACCCCAATGGGAATAATGGGCGTGAGTATAAGTAAGTGAGTGTTGTCATTTCAGTGATGTTAAAAATCTACCGCAATAACTGTACCTATTTCTGTACCTTCGTCCAAGACTAAAGAAATAACAGTTAGAGTTTATATATCAATGTAGAACCATGAATTTATTTATAAATAAGAACTGTTACACACATTGTTGAATGCAATAAATGATTGAGTATATATAGTTTATGAGTACTTTTTGCTAGCAGATTCGATTCATTAAATAGATAGTTCATATACCAAAAGCAGAAAATTTCAGATCATAACAGGGAAACTTTCGCCTATTTCCCAATTTCAGGCAGCCATCTAATTTCAGACAACAATCTAGAAATCCAACGGCTTCCCCTTCAAATGCCCCTACTTGCAGATATTGTCAAAAGGTAGGTCATACTATAGATGTTTGCAGGTTGCGTGAATACAATAATAATAAATATCGTTCCGGACAACAAATGAATGTATGTGGAGGGATGCATGAAAAATTAGATGAAGTATGTTTGATTATGTTTGATTGTAAGTCTTTTATGAGTAATAAACATATATTCAAACAACAAACACGTCTCTTTATTTTTACATTGCATGGCGACCTTGCCAGGACTGCTCCAAGGGGTGACGTTAGCTCCAGAACGAAGGACTGGAATTCTTCGAAGCTTTGGGCCATTGACGCAGGCTATCCTTCTTGTTATAGAAGACAAATATTTTGATAAGCTGCATTAAGTAACAGCCTGCAAATGTTACCAATGGCGACTGAGATAATCATTGTTTGTTTGAAATGAAATTTTTCTGGAGTGTTGAAAGAGCTTGGCGATATACTGCTTTTAACCACGGCCCGATCTACTCAAAAGTTTTATCCCCCGATTCTATTTTTTGCTTCGCTGTGGCAGGAGAAAGGAGATGTTCAATGGAGTTTTTCTGGTGCAGCTATCATCAAGTATTATACAGACTTCGTCCAATCACGGAAGGTTGTCTTTAAGATGAGGAGCGGCTCAGATTCAATCAAAACATCTGAGGTGATATTCCACGCTATGTACCATACTAGTATAAGCAGATCAACTAAATATACGTTAATTATGGTATCAAGTGTTTTATCATTTATTTAAATGTAAGGTTCTACGCCCTACATTTATTGGTCTTTCGCTTGGACCTTTCGCGACTGAACAATTCGTTTGAGGTTTGAACTATCAGTGTCTAATGGATCATTTTTAAAATTGAAGCAACAATTCGTGTACTGGTGTTAGCAGCAGCAATACATAAGTTTATCAGCATTCATCAGCAGCATTCAAGTAAAATCGTTTTGATTACTTAACTTATAGCAGCAGTCATCAGGGAGCGCGAAGAGGCTCCGCCCGTGAAAACAAAAAAGAGCTCTGAGCGGGTTACAAAATGTAATTTTGATGGATGTTGACTCTTGTCCTGACTATTGTGCTGACAGCATTATAGAAGATGTAGACATTCAGGTACTACAACGGAGAGTTTTTTTATATTATTTATTATTAACCTACGCCATCGCTACAAGAACCATCGCCATCGCCACAACCATCGCGAAAGAAAAGACAGGTAAATACAAATGCACAAAAAGATTCTCTTGAAAATATATTGACGGATAACATTATTAACAATACCATGTTCTAAGACTCCATTAAACAAGTATTTAGCGTCCACTATCATGCTTGTGCATGTGTGAAGCTATTGAAAGACTCAACTCGAATACAATGAGTGGCGAAGAGGAGGAATATGAGGATGGGGAGGCTTATGACAATTTGTAGCTTATTCATTAAAAGTGTTTAAATGAAAAACGTCTTGTTTTTGCAAAAGTGCCATAATTGAGAAAAGTTCAATTTTCATAAATTATTCATGTGTAGCATTCGGTAGTCATATTGCACTTGAACTCAGAAAATACTAGCCTTACACTCAATCATGTGTTAAAAATGCTATTAATACTATAAGTCACGAAGCGGACATAGGTAAATATCAAATGTATACACACTACCACGTCAATCATAACTCCCAGTGAAAATCTGCAGAACACACAATTTACTCATACCACTTCAGAAACATTAGTCTTTAATTTTGGTGACAGCTCCGTTATTTAAATATGAGGCAAATAAATAATTTTATTGCTTAATTACCATAATTTCATTCACCTAAACTTAATTACTGAGGGCGTCTATAATTGATGATCTCTCTACACGTTCTTGTTGAGCTTTCACAAGCGGAAAGTTTTTTACATCCTTAGCTTATGAGCGCGGCTTGCGGGATGCACTCACCCTGTCTGGACACGTTAATGATTTTAAAAGATTTTCGAATTTTTCCAAAACTGCAATAACACGAGTAGCGTTAAATCTAATGCTTCGGAGAACACCAAGTCTCTCTACACGTTTTTGTTAAGCTTTCACAAGCGGAAAGTTTTAGCAAGGATATTACATCCTGAGGAAAGCATATGCCGCTTGAATCTAAAAGTAATTTATTATCTTTGTTCCTCTTCTAGATAAAAAGGGTATTTTGAGAGTAGATGGAACATTGTAGAAAGCTTCTCTCAGCTACGACACACAACATCTACAGTTAATCTGTTAAGCATCATCTCTTTAAATTAATTTTCATGCATGAGCACATAAGCCTTTTACATGCAGGGCCATCCCTCTTATTATCTTGGATAAGGGAAAGATTCTGGCTGGATAAGAGATCATTATAGGTGGTAGGAATCTTGCAAAAAGCACTTATCATAATTGCATTACTTGTAGGCGTTTCATGATTAACTAATTGAGAATATGATGAGAGAATTATTTAAAATAATTGTGATGTAAGGATAAGACTCGGTAAAACTGGTCCGCCGGTGCCGAACCAACCGAAGAAGTCTGCAGCAGTGCCGTCGATGTCCCGTGGAAGCAGCCAGCCTGTGGCCATCCCGACTCCGAGAGCCCGCAAGCTCCTGATTGCGGACCTATTCGGCGCGGACGACGTTATTTTAAGTCTACGTAATTACGTAAAACCAGTGATCGATGCTAAATTAGCTTCTTTTAATTAACTTAAAGTAAATTTTGAGTTTTTGCCAAATTTTATTTGGCTAAATACGATACGACCGAAATTAAATCTTTTTTGACGGAAAATTATGTGTTTTTTCAAAACACAGGTTTTAATGAAATATTCTCTTATATTGTTGACAAATTACTAAATAAAATAAGCGAGTTTCAAGAGCAGGATAGTGGTTAGTCATTTTTGAGTAATAACTATTTGGAAGTCAATATTAATAAATATAACCCTCTTCGTGCTTCTAATTATATAGAATTGCCAACATTTATCAAAAACAAACGTGCTTGTATCAATATTAGAAAAAATGATATTTTTTGCTTTCTTTGGTGTATTATGGCGGCATTATTTCCCAAAAAGAAGAATGGCGATAGAGTATCTTCCTATCCCCATTTTAATGACATTCTCAACACAACAAATATGACGTTTCCTGCATCTTTAAGGGACATTAAAACTTTCGAATTAACTACGAAAATTTAAGTGTAAACGTTTATGGCATTAAAAGTGGAAAGTATATTGTTCGGCCTTTGTACAAGACTAAACAGAAAAAAGTAATCACATCGATTTGTTATATTTCGAGAACGGCACTAAAACCCATTATTGTTTAATAAAAGACTTAGCTCGGTTGCTATCCGTACAAATTACTAAACACCATAGAAGACATTGTTTTTGCGATGAATGCTTATTATTTTTTAATAACAAAGAAACATTAGAATCACATGCTTGCGGTGGCGTAGCCACTCCACTGCGTAAACCTGGTACGTTTATGCGAGATAATCATTTTGAAAGAATGCAATAATTACCGCTCACTATTTACGCGGATTTCGAATCTTTTTTAGAACCTTGTGAACAAAACGAGGAGCACAATTTACTGTCACAACTCAGAAACATGTTCCTGCTGCTTTTGGGTACTACATTGTCTGTTCTTATGACTCTAATCTCAATAGATACAGAACTTATCGCGGACCTCATAGTGATCGAGTGTTTGTTAATTATTTGCAGCAGGATGTATTAAGAATTAAATCAATATTGAAAAAAGAAGTTCCTGTGGTTTTTACTGACAAAGATTTAAATTCATTTAATACAGCAAAGCATTGTCATATTTGTTCTGAAATACTGTTAGATGATCGTGTACGGGATCATTGCCACTTGACTTCTGATTCTTACTGTAATATTCGATTCGCTTTACCTAAATTTGTTCCAGTTTTTTTCCTAATTTATCAGAATATGATTCCCATTTATTAATAAAACAGTTAGGTGAAACAAACGGGTCTATAAAAGTGGTCGCGAAAAATAAAGAAAAGTATATTTCTTTTACAAAATGTCTTAATAACAATGATGATTTTACAGCGGTTCGTTTTGTTGACTCATTTAATTTTTTATCTACTAGTTTGGACAAATTAGTAAACAACCTTAACAAAGACGACTTTATTCACCTTAAGACAAAGTTTAGAGGTACAACACATATCGAGTTAATGCGACGCAAGGGTGTCCATACGAACACGTTAAGGGTTGGAAATCATATACTGAGACTGAGACTAGTTTACCGGAGCGAAAATATTTTTATAGTAGCTTGACTCGAGAACATATTACGGAGAGTGATTATCAGCATGCTCTAAACGTTTGGCAAACCTTTAACTTGACCAACCTCGGCGAACACACGGATATTTATCTCAAGTCCGATGTTCTTCTGCTTGCGGATATTCTCGAAAGTTTTCGTAAAGCGTGTATGGAGAACTATAGGTTAGACCCAGCATTTTACCTTACTGCACCTAGTTTAAGTTTCGATGCTATGCTACTCAAGACAAAAATCAAGCTCGAGCTCATTCACGACTTAGAGATATATCGAATGATACAAACTGGTATCCGTGGTGGAGTTTGCTTGTGTTCTAACAGATACGCTAAAGCTAATAATAAATATTTATCCGAGTACAACCCAAACATTCCAAGCAATTTTCTTTTAAACATTGATTGTAATAATCTATACGGATACGCTATGTGTAATTATTTACCTTGTTTTGATTTTAAGTTAATGCAAGAACTCGAAATACTTCACTCAGACATTCTCAAAATCCCTCATAATTCTGATGTTGGATATATATTGGAAGTTGATTTAGAATATCCTGAATATACATATACATAACGATTTACCTTTTTGTCCACAAAACTTTTTTCCACCAGGATCAAAAACAAAAAAAAAATACCCAACTTGTATGACAAATTTCGATACGTTATACATTATATTCATTTGCAAACATGTATTTCACACGGACTAATTTTGAAAAAAGTCCATAGAGTATTTCAATTTAAACAAAGTCCATTCCTTAAACAATATATCGACTTAAATACCAATTTACGACAAACAGAAAAAATCACAGTTGGAACAAGTTTTTTTTAAGTTGTTAAACGAAAATTTAGAAAAACGTGCTAAAGTTAGTAAATAAATGGAGCGATACTACTAATAAAACGAATAAATTACTTACAGCTGATAAATTAATTGCCAAACCTTATTTTCACAGTATAACCATATTTTCTGAAAATTTAGCTGCAATTCAATTAAAAAAGGATTGTGTTGTGTTAGGTAAACCTATTTACATAGGTTTTACGGTATAAGAATTATCAAAAAGTCACATGTATGATTTTCACTACACAGTAATGAAACCGTTTTACAAAGATAAAATAAAATTATGTTACACGGATATAGATAGTATCTTGTACTCAATACAAACGGATGATGTTTACCGAGATGTGAGATTTAATTTTCTTCAATATTTTGACACCAGTAATTACCCAAAAAACAACGCTTATAAAATAGAACCAAAAAGCAATAAAATTCCTGGTTTATTTAAAGACGAACTTGGCGGACATACGTTGAAGAATTTGTGGGTTTACGGTCCAAATTATACTGTATAAAATTAAAGAATGGAGTCTTAAAGAAAGCGAAAGTTGTTTAAAAAGCTGCAGTGCGCTCGTTAAGCTTCTCTGATTACAAAAGAGTTCTAAAACAGGAGAAATTGTAAGGCGGAAAATGATTTTTTTAAATCACTGCTTCATCAAATCTTTACTAAAGAGATTAACAAAGTTGCCCTTGCATCGTCAGATGACAAGCGTGTATTAAGAAACAAAATTAATACTTAGTCATATGGTCACTGTAACACCATATTTTGATTAATTTATGTACCTACACCTATAACCGGTAAATATTTGTAATATAATCCAAATCCAATTAATATAATAAAATCTAAATAAAAATATAGAAACTATAAACATCTTTTATTTAAAGTCAACTTGAAACATTTATTATTCCCTACTTACCATCCAAAGTTCTATATTCATAACAAACGTGACAAATGAAGTTGGTAACACATTTGTGTGCATAGCAATTACAACCTAATCAGGTATTACTTAAGTTATAAAATGCAATAGACACACTTCATTAATTAACAGGTATAAGCGCGTGTGCGAGGAACCGGATACACGTGACGCATGCGCGCAGGCATCAAATTATATTTGACCCACATCTAGATGGAAGAAATGCATTGATTACAAAAATTTAATTAGACAAGTTCGAACCTGCCCAATAAACAAACATGCGGACTTGACAATTCAAGAAACTCTTGAACGTCCTCTATTATACTCGTCGCCTCTATTGAAGTTTTGCCTAATTTTCATTACGGGCTGTTCATTGGTGGGCGATAGAGAATTTTTGTCGATCGCGGTTCTAATGGCCTCTCGAAGAGAATCAAACGTTCGCGCGGCTATGATTGTACTCAAACGCTGATTAGACCATCCGTCGGCAAAACGGTTTATCGCGATTTTTTTGTTCAATTGACGTAAAATATCATATTTACCCCCTGGTCCGAATGTCGATGAAATCGATTATATCGCTGTCAGTGCGCTAAATCTTGGTCCCAATGAACGTTAGCGCGCTTACGAAATCCCGCGTGACGTCATATATGACGTCATTACCGGCGCCATTTTGCGATTACAACGATATTGCATTATTGCGTTAGCACTGTGAGTCGAATGTCAAACTGACGTTTAAAAAGTTTGAAAAGTTTTGGAAGTTGTTTTGTTAGCTTTTAATTTTTTATTTAAAATGGAAAACATTCCTATAGTCGTCGCGGACGAAAGCAATGGTAGGCAAATAACCTTGCATTTAAGTTGTGAGGAGTTAGAATGCGCCCAATCGGGTTAGTAATCAAACGCTCTAGTAATCAAGTTTGTAATTTCCGTCAAACTCAATTTTCTATATTTTTTTACTTTTATCTTTATTGTAGTATGATCTAAGGCATCAATAATATTTATTTTGTAAATCTTTTTGGCTAACAGAGTGCAATTATTTTATCAATCAGAGAGTGAAAATACAATTTCTATTGAAGCCCAAAACGAGGAAGATGTTAACGAAGTTGGAGCAGCAGCGGCAGTCAATCAAAATGATGAAGGTCAGTAGTCAAACCTTATTTAATTTATACACTTCGCATTCCCGTAATCATCGTCATCATCTCGTCTTGTCTATTATCATTAATGTCTAATCCTGATGCTTTAGCTATAGATTTTGGTATAAATAGCTGTAAGATAATGCATGTATGTATATAAACCCCACAAAAAGATTGCCTGGTAAGCTTTACAAAGTAAAATATAGTACTGAATACAATTAATCTTATCAAATTGTAATTTTACCTTTTGAATAACCCCAAGCATAGAATTTAGTACATTATTATTATGATTATGCTGTCACTCAAATTCCAATAATTAAATCTAATTTTTATCTTATTTGTATGTTTGAGAGAATAAATTTGTATCTCCATTTTCAATTATTTTAGTGATTTTTTTATGGTTAAGTAATATAGTACTAGACATGCTTATTTTGTGAGGTATTCATTAATTATATTTTGCAGATGAGAATAAAGAAAAATCCTTGTTCATCTGGAACAATGAGTGCATATTTGTGTTACTGGCACTGTATGAGGAGCACCAAGAACAATTTAAATATCAACGACATAAAAAAGTTATTTTAATGTTTTTTGACATGAATTCCTCATGTGGGGATTATTACTCATAAATAAAAGATGTTATTAAAGGAAAGAAAAATTTCGGCGTATACCCGAAGGTCGCGGGTTCGAACCCCGCCAGTGTCGAAATTTTTCTTTCCTTTAATAACATCTTTTATTTATGACATAAAAAAGTTTTTGAAACAATAGCAAAAAAAATGAAGGATCAAAATTCTGCTTATAAAATAAATGGTACTCAGTGCCATTTGAAAATAAATAGTCTTAAAAAATCATTTAAAAAAATAAAAGACCATAATAACACATCTGGGAATGACAGAGCACATGGCCTTATTTTGAAGTAAGTCAATGGTTTAATTGTGCAAGTCATAATAATGAGTGACTCAATATTTTTTACTTTTCAAATTGTTGTATTCCTAATAAGAAAATGTGTTGTTCCAGCGAATGCAGGATATTTTCGGAACCCAGGGATGGGTAGAACCACCTGCTGTTGCATCAGAACTGGGTCCAGCAGCTACTGATGCTCCAGCTGGAGCAAGTAATTCTACTAATTTAAATAAAAAGAGGAAAATTGAATCTATATTAGAAATATTCAATGAACAGAGAAACCAGCGCCACAAAAAAAAATGGAAATGTTTAATAATCTCTTGCAACAAAAAGAAAAACACCACCAAGAAAATCTTGCTGTTTTGCGCAATTTGTGTGAAAATTTAAATAAATCAGTAATCATAAATTGAGACTAGGTGTAGTAAATTGCTGACTTTGGGATAGTTTTTATTTTGTTTAAATAGTCATTATTATATAAGGCTTGGAAAGATTGATCTCATTTGTAATTAATGTTTGGTTGATTGTTGTGAAATTAGTAAAGTTTATAATTATAAGTAGTAGTAATAATGTGTGATTCTTTACTGTCTCTGCTGATATGCATCTAGGCAAGTGTGTGCACTGCACCCAAATTACCCTTTTTAGAGAAAGCTCAAACAAAATATTGAATGAGGTCCATACTGTGATATAGACTGCCTCCATGGTCTTGCGGTAAAGCATTTGGTTTCAACTGTGGAGGTCTCGGGTTTGATCACAAATTTAATTTATAATATTTAACCTAGTTTGAAAGGATATTGCAGGCCTGAATCACCCGAATAGCCGAAATTAAGGATAATACTGTGCTTTGGAAAATTAATATAACATAAATGTTCACGCTGAATATCCACGAAGGAGTTGGAAGAGGTACTAATACTTCTGAACATCATGTGACTTTGTCACCTGGTGTTCAGAGTACCCATGTTTTGCTGGGACAGTGTACTCATGTGATATGGATGCAGGGGCCAAAATTAATGTATGTTATTATATATGAAAAAGATTATTTTATCTATATATACGTGTTAAGATGCGAAGACTGATTTCAGATGACTTAAATGACTACAAATAAACTTACAACAAATGTTTATTTTTATATATTTAATTGTTTCGAATCAATAAATTATTCATAATATGCATTCTTTTAATTATTCCCCTCTCTTCCTTCTTCAATAAGATGCCCCCTTCTGGCTACTCTTAACTACACTTGGTCCACATCCATTGTATCACCATTTAAAATGCAGATGTTATGTAATACTGCAGTAGCCAACAAATATTCTGGGATTTTTTCTATGGTTACCATAGACAAACAATGCAGAATACTGCGCCAGCGGGTTTTCCATAAACCAAATGCCCTTTCAATGGACATGTACGATTTACACCGCAGAATCGCACATTTTGCTTACTCGGCATAAACACATTTTCCAGTTCAGTTCGTTACCGACATCAAGACGGGCGATCGCATCATCATCATTTCCACATCATTATAAATAAGTCAATTAATTAATAAACTTTATACCATATCAAGAGGTATTATTTATCATATCATTACGCTGTACGAGTAGTACCTTACTAGCCTACCGTACATTTTGGTCCTTCGTAAGCCAACCGAGCGGGCCCATTCGCGAGTGATTCGTGTCTTCCTAACAAGTGCGTTGACATTGCACCTCGTGTGTGGACTCTCATCGTGTGCATCAGCGGCCTAGGCGACATAGTCCTCCAGGCCATCATATATCAAGAGCAAGGTATCGTGCGGCAGTACACCCGTTCGAGCATATCCAAGTAAGATTGTTCCTTTATTGCGTCATCAAGTTATCAACTCAGTAAAATGGAAGATCTTATTGTTAATCAGTATCAAATCGTGGCAGCTTTAAGACAGCTTGTCACCAATTTCAAGAAAGACGGAGCGGATCGTAAGACGCCCTCCTATATTAAGAGAAAGGTGGAAACTCTGAACCAATATTGGCAAGAGTTTCAATCAACTCATATCAAGTTGTGTGAATTTGATGACACTAATCATGCCTACTTTATGGAGAAGTGTTACAAATCAACCGAAGAGTTTTATAACGAGTCGTTAATGCTTATTTCCTCATATGTGCCATCAGAAGCTAAACGTACTGGTTCGAACCCGGTAAAACCCCGCACTCCTCTGGCACCTCCAAGGATAGAACCAACCATCGCCGGAAATCCGGAATTGAAAACCCCCACGTTTGAGTATAGCGCATCCAACTCAACTAGGTCAGTCAGCAGCAAAACCGACGAATTACTTCGTAAGCAAAAAAGTAATTTCAAGGCAATAGCACGTACTTTGTCTAGTTTAAATGTAGAGGAATTAAATGAAAAATGGGAGTTCGATGATGCCCTTAAAAAACTCCAATCAAGATGGTCCGCAATCGATTCGCTACACTGGGAAATCGATAGCGAATCAGTACAAGATAATCAAGAATATGACCAGGTGTTTTCAATTTATGAGGAAAGGTTTGAGAATATGGTGAAGGCGATCAATAAAAAAATGTGGTCCATGTCACATCAAGAAAAATCGACGCCGCAAATTGATATCCCCACATTTTCAGGAAATTATTATCAATGGTTATCTTTTAAAGATCTTTTTGTTGAGTCAGTCCACAATAATCGATGCCTACCGAAAGCATCCAAAATGCAAATTCTAAAAAGCAAGCTTCGAGGAGAGAGTGAGAAATTAGTTTCGCATCTGCATATCACCTCAGATAATTACGATGTTTGCTGGGAGATATTAAATCATAGGTATAATAATGTTAAGTTAATTTTTAATTCTCATGTCGATATTTTATTGTCTTTGCCCGTCATAAATCAACAATCATCATTTCCAATTAAAAAAATGCATGATACGGTCAACGAATGTCTTAACTCTATTAATAATTTAGGGGTCCGTACGTCTGAATGGGACCCACTGATTGTATATATTTTATCTCAAAAATTAGACTCAGATACACATAACGACTATGTGGAGTCCCTGGAAAACCCACGGGATTTGCCTAGTCTTAAGGATTTTATGTCATTTTTAGAAATTAAGTTTACCTCTTTGGAATCTTCCCGTCGGAAGCAAGAGTCGACAAGGAACCCCAAAAAGGAACATTTTAATCAATCAGAAAAACAAATAACCTCGGGAACCCAATCTATAAATAAAACAAAACCGTATCGGTTCTTAAACAACAAATCTAGCAAAACATATCATTCATCAGTTTCGCAGAGTTGTCAAATATGCGGTGATCTACATGGCATTTATCATTGCCCAATATTCAGATCATCAAGTCCAGTATCAAAACGCGACACAATAAAGAAATTCAATCTGTGCGAAAATTGTCTCTATGACCATCACGGTAAAGGCTGTTTTTCAAACAAAAGATGCACTAGTTGTTCAGGTAAACACAATACATTATTACACGATGCATTTTTGCAAGAAAAGCAATCTTCGTCGAGTAATTCGTATAATCAAGGTTCGAAAAACAGAAACGTTAGCCATACTTCACAAGAAAATATTTACGAAACTTTGTTGGCAACCGCATTGGTAAAAATTAACTCAGGTAATGGTTCCGAAATGTTGATGAGAGCACTTATAGACATGGGATCGCAAACATCAATAATTTCGGAAAATGCGGCACAAAGGTTAGGGATATCACGAAAATTTTGCAAAGGGGTTATTTATGGCGTAGGAACTACGGCTAATAACTGTAAAGGGGTAATCACAGCCCGTATATCATCACTTTATCAAGATTTTAATTTTAGCACAGACTTATTTATAATGAACAATTTAATCAATAATTTACCTAATAAAAGTTTTAAAAAGCCCAACTGGTCACACCTAGACAGTGTACAACTAGCAGATCCCGACTATTACATTAGTCGCCCTGTAGACTTATTGTTAGGTGCTGACGTTTACACTACCATTATTATGAATGGTATAATTCGGGAAAACCATAACCTCCCGGTAGTACAACAGACACGCCTCGGATGGATTTTATGTGGAAATATCAAGACGTTCCAGTGTAATGTTATACTCAACGGCCCCGATCTCGACCAAATAAAACAGTTTTTTGAAATAGAAGACATAGGCGAGCAATCTCATTTATCAGTAGAAGATCAATTCTGTATAGACCATTTCAACTCCACGACTACACGTAATCAAGGCGGAAAGTATGTGGTGGAGTACCCATTTAAGCCTAATTTTGAACAAGAGCTTGGCAGCTCTAAACCTATGGCTATTGCACAATTTAAACAGCTTGAACGCAAATTTGTGAAAAATTGTGAAATAAAACGAGAATACAGTGTGCCTACTATGTACTCATTAGTCATTCGTCACGAAAATCTAGGACAGACTTACATCATGTTTTATGCACTCGGCACCACTCCTTATTTGTATGTGTAATTAATGTATCTTAGATACTAGATTTTAACAAACGACACTTCTGCACCAACCTTTGTAAAGTACGGTTCACCTGAGAATAAATACAGTTCCACATTTTGAGTGTTTATCTTCTATCACCAAGTTAGCCACTTAGCACCTACGCATTAACATCCGCCAAACTGGTGACCCCGACGTGATCAGAAGGTTGCGTGATCCTGTCCTAGGAGATACGAAAACACAAATAAAGAAGCCTACCAACAAGGTGCTACAGTATGGCCCAATCCGAACCGAGTCAACGAACCACGCCAGAACTATCGACAGTGACTGTCTCGTCTCGTCTTCCTGAATTCTGGTGCGATCAACCGCGCTTATGGTTCGTACAAATAGAAGCAATCTTGACACCTCAAAAACTTAGTGATGAAGCGAAATTTAATCTGGTGGTAACCAAACTCGGCAAAGATGTAATCAAGCAAGTCAGTGACATCCTGTTAACGCCACCAGCGACTAAAAAATATGAAGCCTTGAAAACAAGACTCTTAACTGTTTACGAGGAATCGGAAAATAGACAACTGCAAAAATTATTGAGCGAAATTGAACTCGGTGATCAGAAACCGTCACATTTGCTACGCAATATGCGCGATTTGGCCAGGAGCAAGATTCCAGATGAAACTCTGAACATAATGTGGCAAGGACACCTTCCATCATCAATTCGTGCTGTTCTCGCCGTGAGCGAGGTGAAAGATTTAGAGAACTTAGCAGCGATCGCTGATAAAATTATGGAAAATACTCGACCTCTCCATGTTACAGAAGTCTCCTCCTGCAGCAAGAATACCAGTAGATCTGATGAATTTACAGCGCTACAAGCACAAATAGCACAACTAATTCTGCAGGTCATGGAATTACAGAGATCAAGACCTAGACAAAGGAATTTTAATGATTTTCGGCGCTACCATAGTCGATCCGTTTCGAGAGGCCGTAAGGTGAATCATGCCGTATCAAATGACACTGGCAGACTTTGTTATTATCATCGTCGATTTCGCCATAGAGCTAATAAATGTACAGATCCGTGCTCCTGGAAGAAAATAGCAGACCATTCGGAAAACTAAAATCGGTGCAGCCAGTGGCGGATGTCTGCACCATCTCCCCTTCTCATCGCCTCTGCGTGACCGACTCAAACAGTGGTCTACGTTTTTTGGTGGATACGGGAGCTAATGTCTCAGTACTACCGGCTACTAAGAAATCATTTAGAAACGACTCAAGTGATGGATACAAATTATACGCTGCAAACGGCACGGAAATAAGAACGTACGGAACTAAAAACCTAGTACTAAATTTAAAATTACGAAGACCGTATTTATGGACATTTATTTTGGCAGACGTAAAACAACCAATCCTGGGAGCTGATTTCCTCAGTCATCATAAACTTTTGGTAGACATAAACGGGAGAAAGATCATCGACGCAGTGACTAATCTAAATGTTATTGGATCTATAGTCAATTACGAATACGTGAACATCAAAACAATTGACGTGACAAATTCTTACTATGATTTGTTATCAGCTTATCCCGACATTACGAAACCTGTGTGCTATAAAGACACCCCAAAACATAATGTTGTGCATCACATCGAGACTACCGGATCACCCGTATTTGCACGTTCACGGCCGCTTCCCCCAGACAAATACGCCAAGGTAAAAAAGGAATTTGATTACATGCAGCAAATCGGTATTTGTCGACCTTCTAAGAGTTGCTGGGCAAGCCCACTACACGTCGTGCTTAAGAAGAACGGTGAATTGCGACCCTGTGGTGATTATCGCAATTTAAACTCAATAACGAAGCCAGACAGATATCCAATTCCAAGAATCCACGATTTCCAATACCTCTTGGCAGGGAAAAAGATATTCTCACGCATAGATCTTCAGCGAGCTTACCATTTTGTGCCAGTTGCTCCGGAGGATATCGAGAAGACGGCAATCATCACGCCCTTCGGACTGTATGAATTTCCGAGAATGACATTTGGCTTACGTAATGCTAGTCAAACCTTTCAGCGTTTCATGAATAACGTCGTATACCACGGGCTGAACTTTCTGTTTAATTTTGTAGACGATACCATAATTGCTTCGGATTCAGAAGCTGAGCACCGTTTACACCTAAACATCGTTTTCGAACGCCTGAACCAGCATGGTGTGACTATAAACTTAGCGAAATGTGAATTCGGTAAGGAAGAAATTGACTTTCTGGGATATCACGTCTCAAACAAAGGAATACAACCATTGGAAGACCGCGTCAAAGCTTTAGCTGAATACCCCAAACCCGAAACAGTAGAACAGCTAAGAAGATTTTTGGGTATGATTAATTTCTACAGAAGTCATTTACCTAAAGCAGCCAAATATCAAGAACCTTTGAATTTATATTTACACAACAAAAAGCGGAAAGATAAATCGCGCATTTCGTGGACTGAAGAAGCCGAAAATGCTTTCACTCTGTGCAAGAATAGCCTCCGTGAAGCTGCGTTACTGGCTCATCCCGTAGCTGGAGCCCCTTTGGCTTTAGTGACTGATGCCTCAAACACATGTGCGGGAGCCGTACTGGAACAAAAAGTGGGCAAAAGTTGGCAGCCACTAAGTTTTTTCTCATGTAAGTTCAGTGAAGCCCAAAAACGGTATTCTGCCTACGACAGGGAATTGCTGGCTATTTACATGGCCACCAAACATTTTCGAAACATGATAGAAGGCCAAAATGTTGCCGTGTTTACTGACCACAAGCCACTGGTATACGCGCTTAACAAGAAAACAACTTCTACGGACACCCCGCGAAGGCTGAGACACCTGGATTTCATCAGCCAGTTTTGTACTTCAATTCAACACATTCAAGGCTCCGAAAATAAAGTCGCTGATGCATTGTCGCGAATTGAACAAATAGACATGCCTTCTCCTATGAATTACGAAGAATTATCCAAATTTCAAAAAGAAGATGAAGAATTAAAATTAATGCAAAAATCCAAGAATTTAAAATTCAAAACAATTACTTATCCAAACTCTAACATGCCTATTTACTGTGAGATATCAAAAGAATCGGCACGACCATATTTGCCAGAGCAGTTTCGTGTAGCAGTCTTCAAAACCATACATGGAATTAGTCATCCGGGCACAAGAGCTACTAGGAAAATGATCGGAAATAGATATTTCTGGAAGTCAATGAACAAGGATATAAACGATTGGACACGATCATGTTTGGATTGTCAAAAATCTAAGATACAAAGACACACAATTTCACCTCTCGGTTCATTTCCAACAAGTGAACGTTTTCAACACTTGCACATTGACATTGTGGGTCCTTTATCGTACTGTCAAGGATACAAATATTTGCTCACAATGATAGATCGAGCTACAAATTGGCCTGAAGCCATACCTCTGCAAGATATCACAGCTGAGTCAGTGGCAGAGGGAGTTTACAATCAGTGGATTACGAGGTTTGGATGTCCGTTGAGAATTACCACTGATCAAGGACGTCAATTTGAGTCACATTTATTCACCAACCTGACAAGATGCATGGGCATCAAGAAAATCCACACAACAGCATATCACCCTCAGGCAAATGGAAAAATTGAAAGATGGCACAGGACCCTAAAGGCAGCTTTAATGTCGCGTGGAAACACAGAAAACTGGGTTACCGAACTGCCCACAGTCCTCTTAGGATTAAGGGCAAGTCTCCGCGACGACACTGAAACATCAGCAGCAGAACTTGTGTACGGAACCCCCATAAAGCTTCCCGGTGATTTCTTTGAGCCGACAACGCAGAAGATCCCAGATAGCGATACATTTCTCCAGAATCTGAGGAAACGCATACGAATGTACTCAGCAGTTCCAAGAAAACCATACCATCAGAGAAACATGTTCATCCATCCTGAATTAAAAACGTGTACATACGTATTTGTACGCTGCGACCACACTACAAGACCTTTGACCCCACCCTATTCTGGACCCTACAAAGTCATAAAACGGGACGATAAAACTTTTGATATAAAGTTTTCGGACAAAACCAGAACAGTATCAATTGACCGTTTGAAACCTGCATTTTTAATACACAGTGATACTGAAATTGAATCATCACAAACAAAAAAGGTAGAAATATTTAGATCAAGCAAAGATCCGAACACGGGTAACAAAGATGGTAACGAAAAACAAAACAGTCCGTTACGAACACGATCCGGACGCCTTATTAAGAGGACAGTGTGGTTCAACAATTGAAATTTCGATTCATTACCACTTTGTCACCAGGAGAAAATACTTACTGCAATAAAAATCCTAAAGATGGGAAAAACTCAGAGTCGCGAAGAAGTCATCATCGCGCAAAATGGAGCAGGAAATTCGGCTAGCTCTAACTTGCTCCATGAAATCACCCATAGCAAGCTAGACCTCATACTACTGATTATATTCGGAATAGCATTCATAGCAACATGCTATTTTATTGGCAAATGCTGTAAAAGGAAATACTCAGCATTTCTCCAAAGAGAACTACAAGGATCACAGGCTAGCCGCCGTCTCAATGATGGCAATCGCCCCTCACCGGTATACTCTGTTAACTAGCCCAAGGAGTGAAGAAAAAGTTAAAATTTCAGCAAAAGTGATAGTTAATTAAAGTGCAGTGAAGTGAAGTGAATATATATTACCCATATATAATGGTAAAATAACGTAATACTAAATTAATTATTTTATTATTTACTTAAAGTAAAATGTATACTTTATTTTTATTTTTAAAGCTAAGAGTGTCTCCTTTAATTTTACTTTGTACAATTATTTTTAAATTTCTTTAAAATTTTTTTTTTGGAAGGGAAGTGGTGTGCCTACTATGTACTCATTAGTCATTCGTCACGAAAATCTAGGACAGACTTACATCATGTTTTATGCACTCGGCACCACTCCTTATTTGTATGTGTAATTAATGTATCTTAGATACTAGATTTTAACAAACGACACTTCTGCACCAACCTTTGTAAAGTACGGTTCACCTGAGAATAAATACAGTTCCACATTTTGAGTGTTTATCTTCTATCACCAAGTTAGCCACTTAGCACCTACGCATTAACATCCGCCAAAACAGCAATTTTATGCACGAGTATTTAGATCTAGGTCATATGGAACCGAGTCGAAATAATGAAGATTCAGCATATTATTTCTGTCACCACTGCGTGACTCGTCCGGATTCCGAGACTACTAGTCTAAGAGTTGTATTCAATGGGTCAGGCAAATCATCTTCAAATAATAGTTTGAATGATCTCATGTACCGAGGGCCCAATCTCCAACAAGACTTGCAGTCTTTATTAATCAAATGGAGACAGTTCCCTTACGCATTTATAGCAGACATTCAGAAAATGTTTAGAAATATTCTTATTAGCGATAATCAAAAGCAGTTTCAAAAAATCATTTGGCGTGACGAGCCTCACTTACCTCTATCACAATATCAGTTATGTACCGTCACTTACGGCACTAAGGCAGCGCCGTTTTTGGCGATGATGACGTTGAGAAAGTTAGCATCGGATTACAAACATATATACCCAGCAGAAGTCATTAGGATCATAGAACAATCATATTACATGGACGATGCCCTACATGGTGGATTTAGTAAGGAATCCGTTATGAAATTACAGCAAGATTTAATCAATATCATGAAATCAGGTGGTTTTACTCTCCATAAATGGAAATCAAATATACCTGATTTAATAACGAATTCAAGTAACGATCAATTTGAATTCAAACAAAAAGAAACAGCAAAAGCATTAGGGTTGCAATGGGATTCAAAAGAAGATTGTTTTAAATTTTCTTCAAAAATTATAAGTAATGGTAAGAAATATACTAAAAGGTCCTTACTAAGCGATATATCAAAATTTTTTGATCCCTGTGGTTTCATGTCACCTGTTACAGTGCAACTAAAACTACTTTTTCAATCGGTTTGGAATCAGAACCTACAATGGGACCAAGAGTTACCGGCAAATATTGAAAATGAATGGAATGTCCTGAAAAATGACTTACATAATATAAATAAATATAAAATACAACGATGGATTAACACCTGTGAAAATGACATAATAGAGCTTCATGGGTTTGCGGATGCAAGCACAAAATGCTACGCATGCGTTATTTATTGTAAAGTCAAACGAGAAGGTCTCCCATCAGTTTCACTTCTGGTTGGAAAAACAAGATTAGTTCCCACAAGCAAATCAATATCACTTCCCCGTTTGGAATTAAGTGCAGCACTTCTTCTATCAAGAGTGATGAAGAAGATGAAAGAATGTCTTAGTGAATATGATATTAGGACATATGGCTGGACTGACTCCATGGTCACCCTAGGTTGGATCTATGGAGATCCAAAGCGATGGAAGCAGTTCGTATCAAATAGAGTCATAGAGATCACAAATATTATGCCCCGAGATTGTTGGAGATATGTCAAGTCAGCGGAAAATCCCGCCGACTGCGCATCAAGAGGTTTATCTCCAACAAAATTAGCATATCATTCTCTGTGGTGGGAAGGGCCGAACTGGCTATCTTCCTTCGATTCACAAGGTATGGGGGACCAGCAAGAATACACCACACAAGAAGAGCTTAAGAAAGTGAAACAAGTAGCTACTGTCACACTTAAACAAGAAGATGTGATTGAAAATATATTGAATAAATATAGTAAGTTAAAAAAAGCAATACACGTTTTAGCATGGATATTAAAATGGAAAAAAATCGGTAAAGGAGAGAAATGTTACTTAGATACACAAGATGTTAATTTAGCAAAGGAAAAAATTATAAAATATGTACAGTATATAGAATATCAAGATGAAATAAAAGCATTACAACTAAATCAAAAAATTAAAATAAGTAGCAATATTATAAGTTTAAATCCATTTTTAGATGAATGCGGTTTACTTCGAGTTGGCGGCCGATTACGCAATGCGTCAATTGAATACGAAGTCAAACACCCAATAATATTACCATATCATAGTCGTCTAACATTATTAGTTATAGATCATTACCATGCGTTATCCCAACACGGGGGTCCTAAACTAACTTCATCATTTATTCGCCAAAAATACTGGATTATAAAAGGTAACAGAGCCGTTAAGTTAAGATTAAGAATTTGCGTAATATGTAAGCGCAATGAAACTAAAACGTGCACGCAATTAATGGGCGACTTGCCTTTCGCGAGATGTAATATATCTCGCCCATTCTTACATACGGGTGTTGACTATGCAGGATTTTTCGATATCAAGTCGTCAAAATTACGTAATGCTAAATTATGCAAAGCTTACGTAGCAGTTTATGTATGTTTAAGTACTAAAAGCTGTCACTTGGAAGCGGTGACAGACTTATCATCATCAGCATTCTTAGCATCCTTGCGCATGATGTCAGCAAGAAAAGGGGCACCAAAACATATGTATAGCGATAATGGCACGAATTTCGTCGGTGCCAATCGCGTCCTGCGTGAAGAATATCAACTTTTACAAAATATAGTAGATCAAGCATTACTCAAAGACATAGCAGACATGGATATAACTTGGCATTTCAATGCGCCTAGCAACCCTTCAGCTTCAGGGCTATTTGAAGCCGCAGTACGTAGCCTGAAGTATCACTTGAGAAGAGTCGTAGGCAATCAAAAGCTGACCTACGAAGAGTTTTCCACTGTTCTGGCACAGCTGGAAAGCTGTCTTAACACTCGGCCACTGTGTCCGCTAACGGAAGACAAAGATGATTTAAATTTTCTTACACCATCTCACTTTTTAATGACTGGGCCAACCCTCACGCTGGTAGAAACAGAAAGAGACCTACGCACTAGGTGGCAACTATCACAAAAAATTGTCCAAGACGTCTGGAAGAGATGGCGACTTGAATATTTAACTACTTTACAAGAAAGAAGCAAATGGCGCCGGCCTCAACCAAATATTAAAATTGACGACATGGTAATCATTCACGATGATAACTTACCAGTCGGTCGATGGACCATGGGTCGAGTTATGAACACTCACCCTGGCAAAGACGGATATGTTAGGGTTGTAACCGTAAAAACAAAAAACGGCTGTATAAAACGGCCAGTAGTTAAGTTATCTATTTTACCCGTTCAAGAATCAAGTCGTGAAGTTAGTAATACTGATAATCAATTAAAAAATGACGAGCAAAGACCAAATAAAATAAAGACTAAGTTAGCCAAACCGAATAAGTTCAGTTTAAGTACAATGTTAACGATTTTATTATTATTATTTACTTTTGTATCAAATAGTTTTTGTTCTATAATAATTAACTCAACTCTCAGCAAGCCTCTACAATTTGCATCAAACCAAAGCCTTTACTTTGACAAACTACATGACATGAATTTGATAAGAGACGATTGGCGATTAGTAGTTTATTATAATATGCAACCATATTCCGAAGGAATGCATACACTCAGCAAATACCTCGATAGCATGGACGCAATATGCAACGAAGGCAAAGACTCGACTCAATGTGGAGCAGTGATAACACAATTACGTCATCAATACCAAGAATTAGATTACTACAATAGTATGTTCCTGAGACAGGGAAACCCCTCGCACACCAGACAGCGCGCTAAGAGAGGGCTAATAAATGGCGTCGGATATGTTGCATCAGAACTGTTTGGAGTGCTGGATCAGCGATTCGCCGCAAAGTATGAAGAAGATATCGACATCTTATCAACAAATCAAGACCACTTAGCAAGACTGTGGAAAAATCAAACTTCGATTGTAGAAGCCGAATACAATATTATGAAACAATTACAAGCAACGGTCGATAGGCAGCACAAATATGTAAATCAGCAAATAAACGAGTTGAAGAAAGCATCCAATATAGCACGTGATGATATGCAGGGCTTATTGAGAAAACAAGAGTTTTTCACCTTTAGTATGATAGCAAGTAATTTATATACTAACTTAAAAATGGTGCAAAATGACTTACTCGATATTATCACAAATATATATCATGGCATATTCAATATACATTTAATATCTCCCAATCAAATTAAAAAAGAGCTCAACTTTATATCAAGCCACTTACTGAAAGACATGACTCTGCCTATCGCTAGCCTAGATCAAGACTTCAGCAAAATATATCAACTTTTTAAGACCAAAGCAAGACTCACTGACTCTTATCTATTATTGGAGATAAAAATCCCTTTAGTTAGCAGAGAAAGCTACGACATTTTTAGAATTCACTCAATTCCTCAAAAACGCAGCAATCAATATATATCATTAGTCCCAATAGCGGAATATGTAGCCTTAAATCTGAGACACAGCACATACTTAACCCTGACAACACAGGACATAGAAAAATGTTTGAAGTACGAAAGTTATATGTGTAGGCCACAATCATTTATACATCGTTGGACATCCGAAGATCAATTTTGTGAAATAAACTATGACACAAAGATGTGCAAAACAAAAACAAGTAAATGTAAGGAGCATTGGGCCGAATTAAATGCACTAAATACATTTCTATATTTCTGTTGCGGTGACTGTACCTTGAGGTATTTGTGTGGAGATCACATTACGAGTCAACGACTCACCGGTGTAGGTATGATAACATTCACAAACGGCTGCATAATACAGACAGCTGATTTGACTATATATACACACATCGATAGAACATCAGAAATGAAGGCGCAATCAGGCATAATAAGCCCAGAAATAGCATCAATCAATCAAATAATAAATACACCCTTTCTCGAAATATACAACCAAACTGATATCAACGCGGATAGCCGCCAGCAACTAAATCGCGTCGAACAAAGTATAGAAGCAATGAAGAAAGAAGATGTACTAGCAAGGAGCATATCTTATCACGATGTTCATCACTATATAGCTATTTACGCTATCATCATCATCTGCGTGATCGGGAGCATCGTGATGGCGTGGCGCTGGCGGGCCGCCACCGCCGCAGCAGAGAGAGCAGCCGCCGCCGCCGCCGCGCCGGGGAGCGCTGCCAGCGCAGCCCCGCCCCGCGCCCCCGGCACCCCGCGCGACCACTATCAAACAATCGCGCCGCGTCAGCGCAAACAATATTCAAAGCAATGCAGTGATCAATCTCAAAGTGCAAATGATTTCGTTCTACGACCTATTTCGCGAATAAATAGTGACAGTGATCAAGTGAACAGGGGTTCTTCACCTGTATTACGTAGAGTAGTGTTCTCCGACATTGAAGAACAATGTTAATCTTAATTTGAAAACTCATCAACTAATCAAAAATCATAAACTTAATTGTTCATATCAATTGTATCATATCATCATCACTACTAATCCTCATAATTAAGTTTGTATAATACTGTTTTCTTTTCCCCGGGAGCATGTACGATTTACACCGCAGAATCGCACATTTTGCTTACTCGGCATAAACACATTTTCCAGTTCAGTTCGCTACCGACATCAGGACGAGCGATCGCATCATCATCATTTCACATCATTATAAATAAGTCAATAAATCAATAAACTTTATACCATATCAAGAGGTATTATTTATCATATCATTACGCTGTACGAGTAGTACCTTACTAGCCTACCGTACAGGACATTCTAGCTGAAGAAAGACAAAAATTTTTTTTTCTGGTGTTGTGTCAGATCTCCATTGTCTTTAAATGGCACCATTAAATTCTGATGGATCCCATATGCAGCATCCCCCACTAAATGGATATCATTTGGGAAATGATTGTCTGGGTCTTGCATATAACTCATCACTGGAGACAATCTGAATACCCTTGCATCATGGACCGATCCAGCACATCCAGCAAACATACTGGTAAATAACAAGTCCCAGGTGCAAACTCCCTGTAACAATGTAGAAGTTATAATGTATAAATCAATTTCTATAAAAAAACAAACACGGCAATGATATCATTTAATCTGTTTTTTTAAATGTGTAAGAACTTATATAAAAGATAAGAACAATAAGAAATAAATTAGTAAAATATTTAGGTACTTCTACAATAAACACTCAACAATACATTTTACATACCTGAACTTGTATTGAATGGGTTCCTTTACGGTTCACATAGGACTAAGAATCATTTTTTGGCGCATTTATTTTGATGTGTGTCCCATCAATAGCCCCAATCACTCTTGGGAATGCACTGTACATTTCAAATTTTGCCACTTCTTACGCTTGTGCACCCCTTGGCCATTTGATAAATTGAGGGGCTAAGCTGTCTAAAGCACTTGAGACACGCCTTACAGTGCGAATAGCTGTTGCTTTCCCAACATCGAATTTCTCACAGATTGACCTATAAGAAAAGAAATCATACTTTAAACTTCTAACTTTAATAATCATAAGTTAGTCTTATATAAAATAATTACCGGTAAGAATCTGGAGTTGCCATATTGTCAGTAATAATTGCTTTTTAGCATTAATGGGCTTACGACCGCCTAACTGACTAGTGACTGTAATAGAAGGGCCTACTAGTCCTGAAATAAACTCCATTGTCTCCGGGTTCATTCTGCAATAAAAATCAATTAGGGGTTAGCAAAGTGAATATTACTTTAAATGAACTTCTGCCCGGACATTTTTTCACGTACCTAAAATGAGTCTTGAATAAATCACGTGAATATTGGGCAACCGTCACTTCTACGTAATTATTAATACGGGGAAGTCGACGCCGGTTGAAAGAAGTTAAATCCTCAATAGCAGTAACAGTCTCATCATCATCGTCATCATCACTCATCATTAGTTCCAAAATCTCCTCATCCGAACTGTCTTCTAGAATCATTTCCACCAACGAAGCCATGGCAATAAAAATACCCCAAAACCACTATAACTACAAATATAAAACCGTAATAACAACAACAACAAACAAAACAAGAGCAATTAAAAAATGCGTCCCGATTCAAAAGAACAGAGACAGAACAAACAAGAGATCCCTCTTCCTACAAATTTTATATTTATATGTTTACTTTTGTTTTATATGTTTATATATGCATTCGTTTTGTTTATATTGTTAATTTTGTTGTAGTTGTAGATATTTAGTTTAGTTTTCAACAAAAATACTGACTGGTTCGGGATCTCTCGGGGTGTCCGACAGGGTTGTGTAGCTTCCCGTGGCTCTTCAATTTGTTCATGGATGACTGTTTAACAGAGTTGCGTGAAAGTGATTATGGATTGAGAATGGGTGGATTCATCATTAAATGCCTCTTATATGCCGACGATCAAGTGCTACTTGCATCACCGGTGGAAGAGCTGCAAGAGATGATGAATATTGCATGTGCGTCTTTTGAAAAAAAGGGAATGAGGGTGAATGTGGATAAAACAAAAACTATGGTTTTTGAGAGAGAGGTGAATATGACCGAATGCGTGATTGAGATTAATGGTAAGAAAGTGGAACAAGTGAAAGAGTTTGTATATTTGGGAAGTTTGTTTACTAGGGATGGAAAGTGTGATGAAGATATCGAGAGAAGAGTGAAAAAGGGTAATGCGGTAAATGGAGCACTGGATAGTCTTAATGTCTAGTCAGTCGGTGTCTGAAAAGGCCCGAATGGCTGTGCATGATGCTGTCCTTGTTCCTACGCTTATGTATGGCAGTGAATGTTGGGTGTGGCAGAAGAAGCATGAAAGTAGAGTGAATGCAGTAGAAATGAGATCCCTCAGAAAAGTGTGTAATGTAAGGTTATGTGATCGTGTGAGGAATGATGTGATTCGTGAAAGGTGTGGTGTAAAAGATGATATTGTAAGAAAGATAGAAAAAGGAATGTTGAGATGGTTTGGGCACATAGAGAGGATGGATGACAGTAAATTGGTGAAAGAGATATATAGAGCCAATGTGGAAGGTAATGTTAGTAGAGGACGACCTCGGAAGACACATTTGGATCAAATAGAAAATGTGCTCAAAAAGGCAGGTGTCCGCAGTATGAAGAATAAAAGAGCATGTATGAAAAGATTGATGGATGTAAACGAAGCCAGAGAGGTTTGCCAGGATCGTACAAGGTGGCGATCGATAGTCTCTGCCTACCCCAATGGGAACTAACGGCGTGAGAATATGTATGTATGTATGTATTTTAGTAACAACCCTAGTACTTTAACGTTATCAAAGAAGTCCAGCGCCGGAGTTGTACACATGCAACCGCTTGTGACGTCATAAGCGAACTCATAGTGAGGGTACATCTGTTTTATTTGTTAAGAATTATTGATGAAATAGTGGGTACTTATTTTATTTCATTGGGTCTTGTGGCCGTGTTTGAATCGCAAAATGTCGAGTGCAGAGGAATTAATAAGGATTTTAGAAGGTTACGAGGAAGATGTAGAAGAATTTGTGACCGATAATGAGTTAGAAGAGGAGGAGGTATGTACCCAAATTTGATTGATTCTAATAATTCTATAAATGAGGAGTAACAGATCAAAGTGTATTAACTCCACCTACCGAATTATTCTATTACAGAACGGATTTTTTGTCTATTTCAAACCTTGAAACTCATGTCAAATTATGACGCATCAAACTGTATTACTTTTTATTATAAAAAAGAACCAAAAGTAGTCACCGTTTCAAACGATATTAAATCCAGGTTCGTTGCCATATCAAAGTATATTAAATTTTGTCGCTAGAACAAAGTGTGTTACATCCATAGACATCAAGTACAAGTCATTTCTGAACGCAACAAACTATATTATTTGTGGTCACTTGTCACTCGATGTTAATATGACAGGAAACATTGGCGGTTAGGTTGTGTTGTGTTAATGTTATTTGAGTAGTAAAATAGATTTATTATTATTATATGGTAATAATCGTATGTAACGATGGAAGAATCAATATTTGTTGGAGAACATTCGGATGGTTCACGAAAACGGCCACGTAATAAAAACCTAAGAGCTCGGCGTAAAGAAGCAAGGTAAGTGTTGTTCGCACTTGTGTATTTTATCACAGCATTTAGTAATTTATTTTAATGGGTTATTTGCCTGTTTTTGTTTATGTCATAATGTTTATTGTTTCAGATACCGTGATAGTGATCCGGCTTTGTTAGCCTTTAACCCACCATGTAAACATAAGACAAAACGGTATTCTTGCTGTTTGATTTCTATGAATTACCTGATTTATGCGAAACAAAAAATGTATGACGCCCATACGAAAATTGAGCAGGATAGGCGATTGTCATACATGTTAAGGGTTTCAGGCACTAAACGATCTAGGCCAGTAGCCAAGCCTTAAACTAAGTCCAGAAATGCTAAGAAATTCTCAGTTAAGTATTACATTCCTGTCAAACAAGGGAAAATGATGCCTGTTTGTGCAAAGTTTTTTCAAAAGTTGTTTAATGTTTCTCAAACCAGAATCAACTCAATTGCAAAGGGTGTTTTTAGTGGTGAAGGAGTTCATGAACGGAGAGGTGGAAATCACAAGGCACATCTGTATGCCCAGAAAAAACAGGCCGTTATTGAATTCATTTCTAAACTTAAGGGTAGTGTAAGTCACTATAATCGCCTTAAAAGCAAGCGCATATATTTGCCATCCACGTTGTCAATAAATAAGCTTTTCAAAATTTACAACAGTCAAGCCAATGAAAATCTTAAAGTTAAAAAAACTTTATTTGCCACAATATTTTGTACAAAATTTTATATTGGCTTCGGAACTCCTGCTGTTGATGTTTGTAGTTATTGTAAAAGGATGGCGTCTGCCATGAGAGCAGAAACTGATACACAAAAGAAAAACAGTTTAATGCACAATTTGGGAGCTCATAAGTTACGTGCCAAGACATTTCATAAGTTACTAAAAGCAGACTATTCTGATAGTGTCAGACTTTGTTTCGATCTTCAACAAATTCATCCTCTTCCTAAACTGAATATTAGTGAAGCTTACTATGCTCGGCAAATAAACTTTTATACATTTTGTATTGTTGACCTGAATATGCAGGATTCACATTTTTTTACGTGGACAGAAACGGAGGCCGGAAAAGGCTCAGGGGAAATATCCTCTGCTATACTATCATATCTACAAACATACAATTTTGCCGAATCCAAGACCAAATTGAGACTGTTCTGTGACGGTTGCGGAGGGCAGAACAAAAACATGCATGTTGTTCATAGTTTATGTTGGTGGCTTTTTACTAAAGCTCCTGTACATATTGAGGAAGTTGTTTTGTTCTACCCTGTAAGAGGGCATTCTGATATGCCTC
This sequence comes from Bedellia somnulentella, assembly GCA_963576735.1. NCBI lineage: Eukaryota > Metazoa > Arthropoda > Insecta > Lepidoptera > Bedelliidae > Bedellia > Bedellia somnulentella. The sequence continues at coordinate 5,354,849 of OY755195.1, forward strand.
CAGATCGTGTCTTTGGAGTGGTAGAAAAAGAATTGAAGAAGAGAGAAGAAATCATCACACGAAAAGAATATACACAAGTTTACTCTGAAAAAGGAAAAGTCCATGAATTGGGAAAGGAATGGAATACGCTGGATATAAAAAGTCTATCAGAATTCATGAAAAAGATGGATGGAATCAGAGATGCTAAAAGGATTTATATAAAAAAGACAATGGTAAGAAACAAAGCAACAAGGCAACTTAAACCAAGAATAGATGTCAAAATGGAAATTTTCTACAAAGCTGATACTGGAAAAGACTATGGTCCAATTATGAAAAGGGGTTTTAAAATTGAAAACATACCAGAGCCTGCAATCATCAACAATAATAATTTACTAAATCAGGCAAAGAAAAATGATGTAAACATGTTACTGAAGAAACGTTTTGGAGAGGAATGGCAAGATAATGGGGAGTTAGAATATTACAAAAAAAATATAAACAGTGATGGTGATGGTGCTACCGATTCAGATCAAGAACAGCAGGAAATGTTGTGTGACTGTTTGGAAGAGGAGGATGAAATTAGTAAATTTTAGTTCAGTGTGTAATAGTCTTCACACACATGTCAAACTGTATAAAATACCAAATGTGCCACATCAAACAGTATTATTTTATGGTTAATGCATCAATATGTTTTGCCGTGTAGTGTCCGCTTAGAATAGCACTACCCCGTTTCTACCGATGGGTGTACGTAAGGGGCGACTAACGGTATTGGGGCTTTAAAGGGATTTTTGTGCGATGCGGCTGGAGACCCATCACCAACAACCTTTACTTTACCATCCTTTCCCCACTCAATTTTCCAAATGTGGCTGAGGAATTTCTAATTCCTTAGCTCTGGCTACCCCTTCTAGGGATTTATACCCGTGAGTATATGTATGTATGTATGTATTAAATCCAAAAAATATGTAAAATTTTATTGATAATTAATAATAAGAATGTATGTGGATTTCAGTTTTATTTGCTGATTTGACTTCCAATAAACCCTATTACAATACAAAGTTGTTTGTTTTTGTCTTCTCTTAAAAATATTATGGATTATGCTTTTATCTCAAAAGTTACATTAACGGAGTTAATACACTTTGATCTGTTGCTCCTCAAATACAATTCCTTTTATTTTTTACAACTCACTAAATGTTGTTTTTTATTTTTTAGGAAAGCGGTGACAATGAATTCCATTGGACTGAAACGGAAACGACGCCAATCGTACAATCATTTAATGATTTTCACGCTGGTTTTTCATCAGAAATAAACCTTTCGACCGATTCTAATGAACTAGACTTTTTCGAATACTTCGTCGATGATGGTTTGGTGGCTGAGATAGTCAGGTGTACCAACAGGTATTACCAATTTGGCGGGTATTACCAAACCCATGCTTGGCGTGACGTTGATGCGAAAGACATTTATTTGTTCTTGGCGGTTACAATGTTATTTACCAGGAATAAAAGGATATCTATTGAAGAACATTGGTCCACGGATCCACTACTGAGCTCACCAATCTTTCATAAGACCATGAACAGAAATAAATATTGTTTAATTTTGGCTATGATGCATTTTACTGATGTTTTTTCCGTCAGCACCGGATTACCAAGATTACATAAACTGCAATTTGTCATAAATCATGCACGAGATAAATTTAAAAGCGGTTTAACACCGCACCATAAATTATGTATCGACGAGAGTATCGTCCCTTTCAAAGGCCGTCTTGTACTCAAGCAATACTTGCCTAAAAAAAATCGCTTTGGAATAAAACTGTTCGTATTGTGCGATGTTAAAACGGGATATATATTGGACTTTATTGTCTATTGTGGAACGGAAACGGATATTGAGCAGATTCCTGATTTGGGGGTGAGCGGGTCAGTAGTGGTTGCTCTCCTTAAGGAATACTTTAACACCAACAGGCAACTTTTTGTGGATAACTGGTACTCGAGTCCTAAGTTATTCCGTTATTTGAAAGATAACGGAACGTATGCATGCGGTACAGTTAAGAAAAATAGAAAAGGCATGCCTAAATTTAAGAAGTTGTCTAAAGGAGAAGTTGATGCTCGCTATTCTCCTCCTTTAATGACTTTAAAATGGCAGGATAAAAAAGCGGTAACCATGATTAGCACCATGCATGATGCTAAATTATTACCAATATTAATTTATCAAATAAGGAAGACAGAGCTACTGGTCTGCCAAAATTGAAACCTGAATGTGTACTTGATTATACTAATAATATGGGAGTGGTTGACACCGCAGACATGATGATGAGTACTTTATCGTGCATAAGGAAAACAAGACGATGGTATTTAAAACTAGCACTTCGTATAATCGACATGTCTATGTTGAATGCATTCTACATATACAAAGTTATTAATAATTGTCCCAGAAAACCATTTTGTGAATTTCAGCTGGCAGTTATACGGCAAATCGTTAGTAAAAACAAAATACACGACTATGAACCGGTGCCTTCGACATCGCGTGGCGTTCAGAATGACCCCTGTCGCTTTTTACCAAATGATGTTCTCAAACATTTTCCTGTGACCATACCAAATAAGAAAAGACAGCGTTGCAGAGTTTGCGCTCTGAAAAATAAACCAAAATATACAAGATATATGTGCAAACAGTGTAACACTTATTTAAGTTTAGAAAATTGCATCACAGAATTTCACAGAAAGCCTAGTGGTATAATATTATGTTTATTTATTTTTACCTGTACAATTAAGTTATTTTTTTTCAGTTTCCGTTAAATCAATGTCTTGAGTGTGACTATTTTTCAGTGTGTTTAAAAAGGTTAATATTTTTACATTAGCCCGGCTACGCAAACACGGAGCTATATACTTTAGCTCTTCAAGAATTAGATGAGTGAAATGCTCGTTTCTTTGGTCGGCACCAAACGTTGTGCAGTTCTCACATTGTGGCCTTGCGTTCGGTGCACGAATGTCACTGGTTTTCGACTCTGCATGGAACTGTTTTTCAAACAGATCCTGGGTATTTTCATCGTCGTTTAATTCCAATCTCGAACGCTTAGAACCTGCAAAAAATAATGAGAATTATTATTTTTAGACGTTAAACACAACATTGTATCTATATTTAGTTGGCATAAAGCAAATAAAATTGATATTTTTTAATATATAGAGAAAATTAACACACTCACCCATTTTGGAGACTAGCACAACAATGTTCGTTAAAGCAGTGGCAATTAAATGCCCAGTCATTGACCATAATGTTTTTTTTAAACAAGAAAACTTTACTTTTTATTACCCTTTATCATAAACAATCTGCACGTATTCATATTCGATGAATAACATCGATAACCGGAAATAATTTCACTTTCCGCACTATCTACGCTATTGTTTATCTCTAATGTTAGCGCCGAGGTTGTATAAATGCAACAATAGGGATTCCGAAAGACGTATTTAGTAGAATTATGAACTACGAGGGTAGTCCCAAAAGTACCCGACCTGACATATAAATACGGGTAGTTAAAAAAAATCAATTACCGCGTTCGATAGTACCATCTTTTAACAACTTGATTTAAAAATTTAATAACGTTACGTCAAATAATTTTGCGAACCGGGGGTAGATCGATAACATCACATTTGTGTTCTCTCAGTTGTATTTTCGGTTTTTATTTGTAATACGCATAAAAACGAATAGAAAAAGCCTTTCACGTGTTAGTTGTAGCGTGATTCATATACACAAGTGTTATCCTAGGAATATATCGAGTGATAGTGATAATATTAGTGATTGAAAATTGTGACGGTTTAACGGACAAAAACATACATCATATGTTAGAAAAAACGCATCCAGTAACCAGTTCATTGGCGGAGTAAACCAGCTAAGTATCTTATGTACTTAATTCACATTTGATTACCTGCCAATTCAATAAAATTACATAGTTGTCAATCAAAAACATCACAACTCTATCGAGGTCATTGATCGCAACTACTAAGTTCTTAGTTCGAGAGACTTTCTATCTGCAAACTTAATAATAAAACAAGGGTTCCATTACCGTATTAATTCTCTTTTTTTTCTTTTTGTTGGTGTTTTTGTTGCGTTTATTTGTTATGTTGTAACTTTGTAATATTAAGATACAGAAAAAGTTTATCGCGTTTATCACTTAGCACATTCGTTAAGCAGTAATCTAGTTATAGTCGTCATAGTCGTTATATATAGTCTAGTTATAGTAATTATATAATTTATTGTGTCGCTTAGGTACTTGCCTGTATAAGTAAGTGTATTATTGAATAGCTATTTCGGAGCTTGTGTGAATAATTGAAACATTTATTATTTAGCTATCTAAGTTATTAGTTCGCTATAGATTTTTTATTTTTTTTTTACGGTATTTATATTTTAGTTTCATAAACAAAGACTTATATCGTAGAATGGAATCAATAACAACTCGTAGGATGGCTGCTGAACAAAAGTATGAAAAACTCAAAAGAGAATTTAGTGATGCGGAGGATTTAAAAAATAGGCTTTTAGAAGAACGTGACGAAAACTGTATCACTATTCGTAATTTAAAATAAAAAAATAGTACTCTCGTTGAGAAAGTGGAGTTACTTCGGCAATCTTATGATATGTGTCAATCAGAGCTGGAAATACAACAGCTAATAATTAAATCTCATGAAGATCAGTGCGCTAAACATGAAATAGCCGTAGAGCGAATTTATATCCTTAATGAGCAGTTGGCAGAGGCACACGCTCAATTATCAGAGTTTCATAGACTTAAAGATATAAATGAAGACTCTCACGCACTTTCTTTATGCGCAGAACTTGAAGTGGAGTCAATATCTTCTTTGAATTCTATCGCGAATCAAAAATCATTAAGTCATAGGCAAATAAAGAAATATAAATTAGTTAATAAACGCATATATAGCTCAACGAAAAATCTGATAAATATTAAAAATAGTATTAGAAACATTAATAAAACCTACAAAAAAATAAATTTAATTCAAAAAATCGATAGTTTAAATAGCCAACTAAAAAATATGATTGCTAGTCAGGAAGAGGTAAAAAAAAGGTATATGAATATAAGTAACCTAATAGAAAAAGAGACGGATTGTCATAAATTGTCTGGAAAATCTTGTAACTTTATATCTCCGCCGTTACAATCAGACAAAGAACAATCCATCCCTACCACTACCACCCCGGTTCGCAAAACTATAATATTTTCCGATGGTATGGGGTTACGTTTCGGAGAAATATTAAATGATCACATACATCAGACAGTAACAAACTATTGTTATACTGGTGCTCCCTTTAATTATATTATTGATAAAGTTACTTTGGGTGAATATGACGAGTATACTACAATTGTTATATTATTCGGTAGTAGTATAGGATTAAATAAAAAAATATTGAAGAAAGGCATTAGCCAGCTTTTAGAGATACAAAAGAAATATAAATGTAAGTTTATATTTTGTACCTTACCATATATATATAATTATATGAGTAAGCATAATAATGATATTCATATGTTGAATAATTTTATATTTAATATGACCAGCCGTCAAAGCGACGTTTTCTTTACTCTGGACGTGAATAAGTTCATACCTTATTCAAGACAACGATCGGGTACTATATACATACCCTTAAATAAAAAACGTACCATTGCTAAATTATTAGCATATCATATATCGAACCCTCCCTTATTTAATATAAGGGAAAACTTACTTACAATATGTGATGGTGGAAACCATAATTTAAACTTTTAAGTGAGACAATAGAAGAGCCTCCTGTCATCCTTAAGCCGTCACCTTCAATTAATATTAACATTGTAAACAAGGAAGGAGGTTCTTCTGGCAAAATATTTAAAAACCGTGCTTTACAAGGAGACCCACAATTTAAATTAGTATTTCAAAATACTCAGGGGTTTTCTTGTAAAGAATTAGAAATTGAATTGTTTTTAGAAAGATATCAAATTGATTGTTTCTGTGTCTCAGAACACTGGCTTAAGAATTGCGAGCTCATATTTGGTTTTCAAAATTACAACTTGGCTAGTAGCTACTGCCGCAATTCTAAAGCCTGTGGTGGCTCCGCTATATTTATAAAAAATAGTATTAAATGTAAAAATCGTGAGGATATTGTAAAACTGAGCGTTGAGCAAGTCGTGGAGATATCCTGCATAGAGTTACTAAACTACTTTATAGTAAGCGTATATCGAGCCCCCTATAGTCAACATTATGAAAGATTTGAAAGTGTAATGGAAGATGTATTAACTAAAATTTTCAAGAGTAAAAAACAATTAATTATTTGTGGAGACTTCAATATAGATCTCTTAAAAGATAGTACTCAGAAAACACGGTTGATGAGTTTATTCCAATCGTTTAATTTAGAAAATTTATTCTTGGAACCTACTAGAACCAAAACATGTTTAGATAATGTATTTACAAATGCTGAATTCATGAGTAAATCTGTAATAAATAAACTAAAATCTGATCACAGTGGTCTTTTTGTAAACTTTCCACATAAGGCACCAGACCGAAAAATTATAGTTAAAAAAAGGAGTGTCACTGCTTTCAAAGTTGAAAAATATATAAACTTAATCAGTTATAAGCTGCCCACTTCTTCAATAAATAAAAAACCAAATAATAGTTATAATACTTTCTTTAAAGTACTGATAGACGAATTTAATAAAATATTTACTATTAAAGATGTAACTATATGTAATAAATTTAAATTTAGTGAGTGGGCAACACCAGGCATATATAAATCTAGAGAAATACTATTTGATTTATACGATCAAAAAGCGTTCTCACATAATGATGAATTTATAGAATATGTAAAATAATACTCAAAAATGCCAACGTATTAAAACATCTGATAATAAAGTAAAAACCGTTTGGAACATTATCAACACTCAAACTGGCAAAAGCAAATCATGTGATCAGGACTTTTGTATTCGGTCTGATCGAGGTTTGACTACTTCAAATGATGTAATTGCTTGTATTTTTGAAAAATATTTTGCTGATATACCTTTTAAGACCACTGAACACTTAAATTCATCTGCTACGTTAGCTCAAGAGCTGTTGCAACAAAACGTTGCAATTTGTAAATCTATATTTAATTTTAAAGTTGTCAGTCCCGAAGATATCATTAAAGTGTTTAAATCACTGAAATTGAAAAATTCTGAGGATATCTGGGGTATGTCAGTAAAAGTATGCCATAATTTTATTGTAATAATAGCTCCTTATTTAGCGAAAATATTTAATGAATGTATAAGTAATGGTATCTTCCCAGATCTCATGAAACATAGTAAAATTGTACCTTTACTAAAATCTGGAGATGATAAAAATAATCCTGAAGGTTATAGGCCTATATCTATACTACCAGTTATGAGTAAAATATTTGAAAAACTTATGCTTAATCAACTGCTCTTGCATTTTAGTTCCGACAATTTGTTTCACCCTAAACAATTTGGTTTCACGAAAGGCCGCTCTACCACTGACGCAGGCGTTGCCCTAATTAAACATATTTTTGGTTCGTGGGAACTTAAGAATGATGCAATCGGTTTGTTCTGCGATCTTACAAAAGCTTTTGATTGTGCGGATCATAATATTTTATTCATAAAATTGGGACATTATGGCATCGAAGGTGACGCACTTAAATTAATAAAGTCCTACTTCTCAGATCGAATACAAAAAGTGCAAATCGATAAAATAAAATCATCTGGAACTCATGTAAAAATGGGTGTTCCACAGGGATCTATATTAGGCCCATTTTTGTTTCTAGTATATATTAATGATTTGCCGTTCATGGTCGAGAAAAGGTCTGAAATAGTATTATTTGCTGATGAAACTTCTTTAATTTTTGACGTTAAAAGGAATTCGGAAAATATTGACGATGTAAATAATGCAGTTTCCCAAATTCAAACATGGTTTGCTTCAAATAATCTTGTACTAAATGCCAAAAAAACCAAATGTATTAAATTTGCATTACCAAATGTTAAAAGTGTTGATAATGAAATTACATTAAATAATGAAAAATTACCATTTACGGATAGCGCAGTTTTCTTAGGGATACATCTGGACTCAAAGCTCCAATGGGGACCCCACATTAGCGCGCTAGCTGGCAGGCTAAGCAGTGCTGCCTATGCCGTTAGAAAGATAAGACATTTAACTGATGTACAGACCGCTCGTTTAGTTTACTATAGTTATTTTCATAGCATCATGTCTTATGGCATTTTACTCTGGGGCAGAGCTGCTGATGTTGGGTCAATATTCATTTTACAGAAAAGAGCAATAAGAGCTATTTATAATTTAGGTTCACGAGATTCCCTTAGAGAATTGTTTAAAACCATAAATATAATGACACTGCCATGTCAATATATTTATGAAAACATCATGTATGTGAGAAAAAATTTGAAAGCATTTTCCAAAAACTGTGACAGACATACTAGAAGTCTTAGAGATAATAATAAAATTTCAATTCAAAAGTACAGATTGTCAAAAATAAATACATCTTTTATGGGGTTATGTGTAAAATTTTATAATAAAATACCTGCTTGCGCCGAACCTACCGTACCGCGTACCTAAATTATTTTATAACTAGAAGTGGGTAGTTGATCGGACTCGTTAATCCCGTCTCATTCTATCCTTTTCCTTTCCTTACCTGCGCGTGAGATGTCATACGAGGAGGAGGGATGACCAGGAAGGGGAGAGACGATCGAGCGAGCAGTAGCACTTAGATATCCGTATCGAAAACCGCTGTACACCGCATCATCTGAACCGCGCCCGCATGTTTCATATTGAAGTTTTATGACTATTTGTTTATTTGAATAAGATTGTGTTGTTTGTGGAAGTGTAGCCGCTTAAGAGAAAAACAGCAGCGTTGTTGACGGAGCCGCCGCCATCGACCAAGCCAAGTCGTTCGTTACGAGAACGAGGTGAGTCTCACGTTGCTTCCTATTTCCTATACCTTCGCCATCCGCTGAGCCTTCACCAGCTCTGGTCCTTCGTAGCTATCCCGCCCGCGCAACCATTTGGTCCAAACGAGCCGGATTAATTACCACGTCTACGTTGATTTTATATTTAAGTAAATTATATTCTACCTTCAGGTTGAATATTACTCCGCGACCCCGCATCTCCAAGTAGTTAATTATATACTTATATTTACCGCGTAATTTTAATTAAATATGGCTACAAATAGAGCGAAATTAACTAACTTAGAATCGAGATTAGAGGCTTATCTCGAGCGAGTTCGATCACTTTATGTCAACGCTCAAAAACTAGACACCCAAGCCGACATCGACAAATTCATTTTTGATGTAGAAATGCTAGAAAGTTACCCGCAAAAAGTTTTAGAAACAGTCGAAGCTGTTAATGTTCTCAGTACTCAAATAAATCCGGATTTTACACCTTCTCACAAGTTATGGCTCGAGTTCGAAGATATATACAGTTATGTTAAACACCGCTGTGCGACTTTATGTCCTAAAACATCACCCGCAGCCGCTGATTGTAAGAAGATACAAATGGCGCGTCCACACCTACCGCCGATTGAGCTACCCGCATTTAACGGCGAACCAAATAAATGGCCGTTATTTTATGCTAGCTTCCTCAGCAACGTTCACAATAACCCTAGTCTTTGCAATTCTGAACGTATTTATTATTTGGTAGGTAAATTACAAGGCAAGGCGCAAACAATATTCGCCGGTCTAACGCCTTGTGGTGAAAACTACGACATAATATTTGAAGCGCTCGTTAAAAGGTATGAAGATAAACGTTCACTAGCTAGTGACTACATACAACGTATTCTTGATACAAAACAGGTCAACTTAGCAACCGCGGATAGCCTTGATTCATTCGCTAATCAATATTTCACATCCATTTCAGCGCTGAAAGGTTTAAACTTACCAAATTTATTAGATTACTTATTACTACATATTGCTTTAAAAAAGCTGGATTCTGAAACTGTTCGTTCTTTCGAATTAGAACACAAAACAACTGAATTTCCTACCCTCGACCAGTTAACTATGTTTATTAACCAGCAAGTAAAGTTACTGCAGCGCTCCACAACTAAACCTAATACAAATCTTAATAAACCTTTCCAACCCCCGCGTTCTATTAAATTCCCGAAAACTCAGGCATACGTTAACATTTCGACCGCAACCGCACGTAATTGCATTTTATGTAATACCCCATCGCATACGCATATTTATAAATGTCCAAAGTTCAATAATGTAATGTAATGTAAAATGTAATGCCTGTGGAGGAAAGATTAAAGTGTGTCAAGGAGAGGGATGTGTGCGTGAATTGCCTTAGTGTTTCACACAAAACATCCGCGTGCAATTCACAGTCTCGCTGTCGTAACTGTGGAGGTAAACACCATACAGCCCTACACATAGAACGAAACGTCACCGCAGTCGCGATGACGTCCCTTTCTTCACCACGCTCCGCGGATAAAAATAATTATTTTAATTGTAATGGTCGAGATACGGTTATGGTTAATCCACCCGCTTATAGCTGTCCGCAATCTATTAGTTATTATACGACCGCGCCAACGCAACATGCAGCACCGCACCACCCCGCCGCCCGCACCGGTTCAGCCCCGCGCGGCGCGGCGGAGGCGTTCGGCTATTCTGCACCCGCCTGCGCGAGCGCCACACTCGCTGCGCGTGAGCCCGCGCCGCCTGTTTACGTAACTGATAGCAATATTAATACGTACTCAGCGAATTCAAACATTGTTCCCCGCCTTTCTGAACCGATTTCCGCTCCCGCGTCTGCTTCTACGACACAATTTACCCCGCGTTCGAATATTACCTTGTGCAATAATATTAGCCGTTCGAGCAGTAATATACCTACGACAGTGTTACTAGCCACCGCGCGCGTTATTACTCACGACGTTTATGGAAACGAAGTCGTAGTACGTTGCTTATTAGACAGTGCGTCTCAAAGCAATTTTATTTCGCAATCGTGTTGTGATAAATTAGGTTTAAGTAATCATTTAAGTCCTACGATATCCTTCGTGAAGGGTATTGGGGGTGCCAGGAAGACTATTAAGTCGTACTTAAAATTAAGAATATTTTCCCGCTTTAATCGTGATATTAACTACGAGATCGACACTTTAGTAGTCGATAAGGTCACGGACCGCTTACCTTCCGTCGCTGTCGACACTTCGATGCTCGCGTATTTACATTCGTTGCCTTTAGCAGACGATACTTTTTCGGTTACTGGAGATATCGAAATTCTAATAGGAGCATCACTCTTTTCGCACTTATTACTGCCAAATAAAGTCAGTAGTTTTGCGGGAACACCACACGCTATCGAGACCGTGTTTGGGTACGTGGTATCCGGTCTCGCGCCCGTGCTGTCGGCTGAGTATGGCACGACCATCTCTTGCTGTTCTGTAGACGCGAACATTGACTCGATTGTGAGACGATTTTGGGAGCTCGACGATGTCGGTGCGCAGCCCGTGAGCAGCCCCGACGACCGCGCGTGCGAGCAGTTTTACCAGAGCACTACGACTCGGGATTCGACGGGTAGATACGTAGTAGCTTTACCTTTTAAAGATGATCCATCGGTTTTAGGTCAATCGTTGGAAACCGCTAAAAAACGTTTTATGTGTTTAGAGCGCAAGGTCGCCGCTTCACCCGCTTATAAACTGGCGTACGATGACGTCATCCGCGAGTATATTGATAAAGGTTACTTATCACCCGTGCCACGGGAAACTTCCGAGTCGCAGATTAAGCCTGCTTATTATATCCCACACCACGGGGTTCTACGGGAAGATAAGGCTACCACTAAACTTCGTATTGTCTTGGACGCTAGCGCGAAGACTAGCAGCTCTAAATCGCTTAACGATATTTTATACAGCGGTCAGAACTTACAAGGTAATTTATTTGAAATTATTATAAACTTTCGCATGTTTCCTGTAGCACTTTCGGCTGACATACGCCAGATATTTTTGTGTCTGGGTGTGCGGGAAAGTGATAAAAGATTTCAACGCATTTTATACCGCTTTAATTCTAATGAACCAATAGATGTTTTCCAATTCAATAGAGTTTGTTTCGGACTTAAGTCCAGCCCTTTCCACGCGCTTCGCACAGTAAAGCAACTCGTTTACGACGAAGGTGATAATTTTCCGCGTGCAAAGGCTATTTTAAATAATTCTCTGTACATGGATGACTTTGTCCACTCGGTCGAAAACGACAGAGAAGGTGTGCAGACGGCACATGAAGTTATTTCGTTGTTAAAACTTGGTCAGTTCGATCTCGTTAAATGGAATAGTAACGCGCCGCGAGTTCTGGAGTCTCTTCCTGAATCGCATCGTTTATCAGCTTTAGTTGAGTTTGATAAAACGGATTCACATAAAGTCTTAGGTATGTCATGGTCACCCACGACTGATGAATTTGCGTTAAGTGTTTGCTTACCTAGCGAACGTCCTACAAAGCGTTCAATATTATCCTGTGTCGCGCGACTGTGGGACCTGATGGGATTTATCGGCCCTGTTATCTTATATGCTAAGTTAATTATAAAACAATTATGGTTGTTAGGATGTGATTGGGATGAAACCCCTCCAGAGAATGTTGTCTCTGCTTGGGATAAGTTTCGTAGTGAACTACTTTTATTAAATCATATTTCCATACCGCGTCATTTAGGCATCGTTAGTAAAAGTGTGATACACTTGGTAGGTTTCGCGGATGCCAGCGAAAGGGCATACGGAGCAGTAGTTTACTTTATTGTAGAAAATAGTAACTCACGCGCGATTCGCCTAGTATGTTCGAAGTCCCGCGTTGCGCCCGCTAAAGTGGTATCCCTCGCACGTTTAGAGTTGTGCGCCGCTCTTTTATTAGCGAAACTGATACGTATAGTTTTGAATGTTAGTAGTGCCCGCGTTGGTGTTAATAGTATACACGCGTTTTCCGATTCGACTGTAGCTTTGTGTTGGATACATTCGTCACCCCACCGCTGGGCTACCTTTGTAGCTAACCGCGTTTCAAAGATACAAGCCGAGTTATCTTCCGATCATTTTCATCACGTCGCGGGAAGCGATAATCCGGCTGATTGTTTGTCTCGGGGGCTGACACCCGCGCAGATATTAAACCACCCGCTCTAATGGCAAGGTCCGGAATGGATGAAAGAGAGCCTAGACGCATGGCCTATTTCCCAATTCGATCCCTCGACTATTTCGGTGCCGCCTGAGCTGAAGCCTGCGGTTGTGTTGGCTGTTCAAACTACAGAAAGACCGCTTGTTTTACGAATTGCTGATCGTTATTCTTCGTGGTCGAAGTTATTACGCGTTTTAGTTTATATTTACCGCTTCCTTAATTTATTACCGCGCAGCAATTATATTTCCGCCAATGATTTAAATTTTCTTGAGCAAAAGATTATACGAAACTAACAAGAATTTTATTTTTACAATGAAATTTCTAATTTAAAATCAGGCAAATGTTGTAACCGTGCCTTTCAGCGACTTACACAATTTTTAAATAACGATGTAATTTTAGTAGGTGGTCGATTGTCGAATGCCGACATAAGTTTTAGCGAAAAACACCCTGTTGTTTTGCCGCGTAAAGATCACGTGGTTGATCTCATTATAGATTATTATCACAAAAAACACTGTCACGCGGGTCCCGACCTAATGATGTCTATATTAAGACAACGTTATTGGATATTTTCTGCACGTAATGTTATACGTAGTCGCATATTTAAATGTATTGCATGTTTTAAGTTACGCCCTAAGCCTAACTTTCCCGAAATGTCCGAGCTTAAAGCTTGCCGAGTTGTATCTACTATTAAGCCATTTGTTCACACGGGTACAGATTTCGCTGGCCCTTTTATGATCACGCCCTCGCGTGGACGTGGTATACGTACTGTTAAGGCGTACGTTTGTATTTTCGTGTGTCTGACAACCCGAGCCATACATATCGAGTTGGCTTCTAGTTTAAGTTCGGCATGCTTTTTGTCAGTTTTTAAACGCTTTTTATCACGCCGTGGTCCTGTTTCGCATATGTACTCAGATAACGGGACAAATTACGTAGGAGCTAAGCGTCACTTAGATGAACTTCACAAATTTTTGATTTCTTGTGAATATAGTTCCGAATTTTCTCGCATTCTTTCGGAAAACCGTATTACGTGGAATCTCAATGTGCCTAGAGCACCACACTTCGGTTCTGACTGGGAGTCAAATATTAAAAGTATGAAGAACCATTTATTTCGTGTCGTCGGGAAGCAAACGCTCTCTTACGAAGAGATGACGACTGTTCTGACACAAGTCGAGGCTGTCATGAACAGCCGCCCGCTCTGCCGCACTCTATGGTCTGATCCGGCAGAGCCGCTCGCGATAACTCCCGCACATTTTTTAGTTTACACCCCGCTAAAGTCGTTGAAGATCGGACTCATCTTCTCGAACGTCACGTTCTTCTCGATCGCGTTTTGCAACACTTCTGGAGGCGCTGGAGATCGGAATATCTGCACACGCTACAGGTTAGGCAAAAGTGGAACACTCCCGCTTGCCCTCTTTCTGTTGGTACTGTAGTTATTGTCGTAACGGATAACGCGCCGCCACTTCATTGGCCTCTAGGGGTTGTTGAAGACGTATTTCCCGCGAAGGATGGAGTAGTTAGAGTCGCCCGCGTTAAGACGGCTTCTGGTTCGTATGTACGACCAGCAACTCGTTTATGTCCCCTATCTAATTAATTTAAGTTTTTTTATTATTTTAGTTCAGATTCTTATACCGCGTTAGTTTAGTTTAAGTAGCCGCGTTAGATTTTATACAGTATTTTGCGTTTATTTGTATTTGAATCTCGAGAGACTTCAAGCCCGGGGGGATGCTTGCGCCGAACCTACCGTACCGCGTACCTAAATTATTTTATAACTAGAAGTGGGTAGTTGATCGGACTCGTTAATCCCGTCTCATTCTATCCTTTTTCCTTTCCTTACCTGCGCGTGAGATGTCATACGAGGAGGAGGGATGACCAGGAAGGGGAGAGACGATCGAGCGAGCAGTAGCACTTAGATATCCGTATCGAAAACCGCTGTACACCGCATCATCTGAACCGCGCCCGCATGTTTCATATTGAAGTTTTATGACTATTTGTTTATTTGAATAAGATTGTGTTGTTTGTGGAAGTGTAGCCGCTTAAGAGAAAAACAGCAGCGTTGTTGACGGAGCCGCCGCCATCGACCAAGCCAAGTCGTCCGTTACGAGAACGAGGTGAGTCTCACGTTGCTTCCTATTTCCTATACCTTCGCATTCCGCTGAGCCTTCACCAGCTCTGGTCCTTCGTAGCTATCCCGCCCGCGCAACCAATACCTGATGACATTTTGAATCTAACAGAAAAGAAATTCAAACTAATTATAAAACGCAGTCTTCATTTAAAAGCTTATTACAGTTTAAATGATTATATGATAGATGAAACTGCTTGGTGTCACCAGGGCTCTATTCAGGATATTTCCAGACATACACCAATATTGTAATTTGACTAAGAAAAGATGTGTGTTGCTGAGTTTCTTACGGGTTCTTCTCGCAACAATACACCTTCCGAATCCGAAGTAGAGTCAGTAGAGTAAGATTTAACTTATACGTAAGTTTGTGACGTTCAAAAAATAGAGAACAATTCTTTTTATTTTGAAATAAATATTTTTTATCTTTTTATCTGTAGCCCTCCAAAGTGAACGATCTCAGTGAATTTTTAACCATGGAAAAAATTGGGCATCGTTATGTGATACAATACTTCCATCTAAAAGGGCTAAGTTCAACCGATATCAAAGCCGAGTTGGATTCTACTCTGGGGGAGTCTGCTCCTTCGTTTACAACAGTTAAATATTGGGTAGCTGAGTTTAAGCGAGGTCGTACGAGCTGTCAAGATGAACACCGCAGCGGTCGACCAAGTGAGGTCCACAAAATGGTATTGGATGACCGTCGACTAAAAGTGCGTGAGATAGCAGACATGGTAAACATTTCAAAAAGTGCTGTGCATCGCATTTTAACTGAAAATTTGGACATGAGAAAATTGTGCGCAAGGTGGGTGCCGCGTTTGCTCACAGTGGAGCACAAACAGCGCCGTGAGGATGTTTCCATCGAGTGTTTGGCAATGTTTCGCAACGATAAAGCCGAATTTTTGCGTCGATTCATTACCATGGACGAAACCATCATTTTACACCTGAGACCAAGGAGCAGTCAAAGCAGTGGACTGAGAAGGGTGAGCCGGCTCCAAAGAAGGCAAAGACCATTCAGTCAGCTGGAAAGGTTATGGTATCCGTTTTTTGGGATTCACATGGGATAATATTTATTGATTACCTCGAAAAAGGAAAGACAATCAACGGTGAATATTATGCAGCCTTATTGCAGCGTTTGAGCGAAGAAATAAATGGAAAAACGGCCCCATCTCCAGAAAAAAAAAGTGTTGTTTCACCACGAGGCACCAGTCCACACGTGCGTTATTGCGATGGCTAAAATCAACGAACTGAAGTTCGAATTGCTTCCTCATGCTCCCTATTCGCCAGATCTAGCTCCCTCGGATAATTTTCTGTTTCCAAATTTAAAAAAATGGCTCGGCGGTAAAAGATTTGCCAACAATGATGAAGTAGAGAGTGCGGTTAATAGCTATTTCGAAGAGCTTGACGGTTCCTACTATAAAGAGGGTATTGAAGCCAAAGAACATCGTTGGGAAAAGTGTATCGAGCTAAAAGGAGACTATGTTGAAAAACAATAAATATTTTTCCAATATTTTTATTGTTTTCTTTGTCAGGTCGGGTACTTTTAGGACCGCCCTCGTATACTCTATCAATGCTTATAGCTTTTTTTATTCGGGTAATTTTAATTATAAGGTTAATGACTTATAAAAAAACATTAGATTTTCGTAAAACGTGTAATTTTACTCTTAAAATCTAGTAAAAAAAATAAAAAAATTGTGAATGGTGCACAACACTATAGTTGACCTTGAAAATACGTGATTGGCGCTAGGGGCACATTTTTTTGCAAGATTATACAGCAGTTAAAGGGTCAATTTCAAAATTTATCATAATTTTATAATGTGTGTTTTCTTTTTACTAAACGTTGGCAAAAATACTGTGTTGAAACACGGTCAAAGGCCATTTAATAAAAAAATAATTGAACAAACAAGAGCGATTACAAAATGCGTCCCGCAGGCTGATTACGTATCTCAGTCGCACAATTATTGAGGCGAAAATTTAGTCAATATCGCTGCCAAAACGACATTTCGTATTACGCAACACATAACCAAACACTGATCACGTAGTCGATCTTGTGCGCCACCTACAGAACGACTGGGAAAATAAAAGTGCATCGCTTCCGATACAAAACAACAGCGTTGGTATTACCTAACACAGCGGCACGATAATTGGAGCAGCTATTGAGTCAATTTAGCTGTCAAAATAGCGACAGGTATTTTGGTGTCGCATCAGTGTGCAAATTAGTTGCTTTAGACTTATTTATTAAAAATATCAATCAAAGTTAACATAATTCGTATTAGTCCGGTCGACAAGTCGCAAGAAGTGGAGTTGGGTAGAAAAAGGTCGGAATTTAATGAAACTTGGAGATGTTGTTCAGGGATGGTTAATTAACATTTTGTCAAGTTTTGGACCTCGAGGACCCTGTGCAAAAAGAGGAGGGGGGGGAGAACTGCAAAAATCTCGACCTTTCGTCAGTTTTTCGTCAATTACCTTTTTTCCTTACATCCTACGACAAAAGCGTTCAGAAACATTTTGTAGTACGTAAAATTATCTACAATTTGAGTACTCACATATGTCTGTATGTCAATTCCTTACTGAGATATGGCGCTTCGCAGAAAATATTTTTTTCAGAAATTCAGCGTGAGCTAGCATCGAAGTGAAGCAAGCACATGAAGACGCCGACGTGTTGATCGTCAACACTGCCATATCCAAAGCTAGCGAATTCGACAGCGTCATTATTGTTGTTGAAGATGTGGACATACTTATTCTGTTGACGGCATTGGGTATGTCCATAAAGAACATCTATCTTCAGAAAAGTGGAAGAGGTGGTGGTCCTAGTGTCCTCTACTCACCAAGTTCCTGTTCCTTTCCTCCCAAAGATATACTTTTCCTCCACGCAGTGAGTGGGTGTGATACCACGTCAGCACCGTATGGATTGGGGAAGAACAAAATTTGCAGCACCTATATGAAGAATACCGCCCTCTCTGCAGTAGTGGCTCCGTTTCTTACATCAAACGCTACTCCTCAGCAAATCAAGGACGCTGGAGAAAAGTTCCTGGTAGTAGTTTATGGAGGCAATATTGACAATGACAACCTTGACGACTTGCGGTACCGATTATTTACACGATCAGTGACGAAGGCTAAATTGGAACTAGCCCGTCTACCACCGACAAGGGACGCTGCCAATTACCACTCCCTCCGCACTTACCAGCAAGTACAAGCGTGGTTAGGTAATGAACTTCACCCATCAGTTTGGGGCTGGAGCCTAACCACGCGAGGGGTACTACCAATCCCCACTACGGAAAATGCTGCGCCAGATAACATCCTCAAAATTGTTTCCTGCAAGTGCAGCAAAGGCTGTAGCACCGGAGCTTGCAGCTGCAAGAAAGCAGGTCTTAGATGCTCAGCCATGTGCAAGTACTGCACAGGCCACTCCTGCGAAAACGCCCCTGCAACTGATTTTAACGAGGAGGACTCGTCAGACATAATCGACGAATACGACGACGGTGAGGACGTCCTTAACAGCCTGATTGTGCAGGAGGACGACGAGCAATTAGAAGCAGAACCAACGGCTAAAAAATCTCGACAGGAACTGTAATGAGTACAAATGTAATGAGTAATTATATAAATTTGGATTCGGAGTAGACGAATGTCGTGTATGTTGTGTGAAAATGTAGTGTAATATAACTGTATTAGATATCATTTCTGTAATGGTTATATTGTTGTGTTTATAAATAAATAAATAAATAAATAAATAAATGCGTACCTACTATGTATGAGAGACCTTTCAACAATATCTCTGTTGCCTCTAGTGTATACTTTGTCAAAACCTTAATTTTGTTAATATCATTAATTTTGTTTACGAATGGACTACGTCTTCTTTTACCTACCCTGCAACAGTAGTGGAGGGAAGGAGAGGGAGAGGGAATATCGGTCTGAAAAGTAACTAATGTCAATACCAATATTACCGACATGATATATGGTAGGTATGAAATTACAGTAGAAAATAAGCTTTTGAGAATTGGGGTTAGGTGGGGAAGGGAGGTAGGATTGGGGGGGGTTTCAAAATTACAGACCATAATAACAACAATTATTATTATTAAAATAAGAAATAAGGTTGGTTTCTGCTTTTTTAAGGTATTTTTACTGAATTTCGGAAAAAAATATTTTTTGCGAAGCGCCATATCTCAGTAAAGAATTGACATACAGACATATGTGAGTACTCAAATTGTAGATAATTTCACGTACTACAAAATGTTTTTGAACGCTTTTGTCGTAGGATGTAAGGAAAAAAGGTATTTGACGAAAAACCGACGAAAGGTCGAGATTTTTGCAGTTCTCCCCCCTCTCCTCTTTTTGCACAGGGTCCTCGAGGTCCAAAACTTGACAAAATGTTAATTAACCATCCCTGAACAACATCTCCAAGTTTCATCAAATTCCGACCTTTTTCTATCTGAAACCACCTGTCGACCGGACTATATTGTAGAAGCAAGTTATTATGTTAGGACACGTTTTTTTGGTCTTAAACAATGTTCCTGTTATGAATTTATAAAATATTGTGCTAATCAGTGTAAATATTTTGTGTTTATATATTCGACAATAACTGATGATTGGATGATGCAAATAATATGCAAAAGACCATGGCTCGTGCTGTTCTTATATTGGATGCGCTGGAGATGGCCCAACGAAGAAGGCAACTTCATATCGAAGCAAATGTTGATCATCTTTCGGGCGCTCGATTTTCATGTCAATTATAGGGTGACGAAACAAATCTTTGCTGCGTTGTGCAGCGAGTTATCCCCAGTCCTAGTCAGCACTAAGATCTACTCGAATTCCTGTGGAATATGAGGTAATTGTGACATATAACGTTATTAAATATACCAGTGAAGTGAATATGCTTTGATGAGTATAATCATATATTATATTTTTTTCAGATCATAACAGCACTGTCATTCTTCGCCTAAGATTCATACCAAAACCCTGTAGGGATGAGTTGTATTCATGGTCTGAGCCAATCAAGTGTGTCAAATATTGTGAGGAATGAAGGCCTTAAACAAACCTAACATCCTGCATAACATAAATGCATTTTCTTCCCACAATCACACAATGAAAGGCAATCAATAATGATTGGGTAAGTATTGTGTAGTTAAGTTACCAACCAAAACTTTACTTTATTCCACCAACAAAACTTTATTCCACCAGGATCAAAAACAAAAAAAAAATACCCAACTTGTATGACAAATTTCGATACGTATACATTATATTCATTTGCAAACATGCATTTCACACGGACTAATTTTGAAAAAATCCATAGAGTAATTAAATTTAAACAAAGTCCATTCCTTAAACAATATATCGACTTAAATACCAATTTACGACAAACAGCAAAATCACAGTTGGAACAAGTTTTTTTAAGTTGTTAAACGAAAATGTAGAAAAAGTGCTAAAGTTAGTAAATAAATGGAGCGATACTACTAATAAAACGAATAAATTACTTACAGCTGATAAATTAATTGCCAAACCTAATTTTCACAGTATAACCATATTTTCTGAAAATTTAGCTGCAATTCAATTAAAAAAGGATTGTGTTGTGTTAGGTAAACCTATTTACATAGGTTTTACGGTATTAGAATTATCAAAAAGTCACATGTATGATTTTCACTACGCAGTAATGAAAACGTTTTACAAAGATAAAATAAAATTATGTTACACGGATACAAATAGTTTCTTGTACTCAATACAAACGGATGATGTTTACCGAGATGTGAGATTTAATTTTCTTCAATATTTTGACACCAGTAATTACCCTAAAAACAACGCTTATAAAATAGAACCAAAAAGCAATAAAATTCCTGGTTTATTTAAAGACGAACTTGGCGGACAAAACATTGAAGAATTTGTGGGTTTACGGTCCAAATTATACTGTATAAAATCAAAGAATGGAGTCTTAAAGAAAGCGAAAGTTGTTTAAAAAGCTGCAGGGCGCTCGTTAAGCTTCTCTGATTACAAAAGAGTTCTAAAAACAGGAGAAATTGTAAGGCGGAAAAATTTATTTTTTAAATCACTGCTTCATCAAATCTTTACTAAAGAGCTCAACAAAGTTGCCCTTGCATCGTCAGATGACAAGCGTGTATTAAGAAACAAAATTAATACTTACTAGTCATATGGTCACTGTCATCTATAACCGGTAAATATTTGTAATATAATTAGCTATAAGAATAGTTTATGTTATATCTACCTACCTATCTAAATAAAAATATAGAAACTATAAACATCTTTTAATTAAAGTCAACTTGAAACATTTATTATTCGCTACTTACCATCCAAAGTTCTATATTCATAACAAACGTGACAAATGAAGTTGGTAAAACATTTGTGCGCATAGCAATTACAACCTAATCAGGTATTAATTAAGTTATAAAATGCAATAGACACACTTCATTAATTAACAGGTATAAGCGCGCGTGCGATGAACCGGATACACGTGACGCATGCGCGCAGGCATCAAATTATATTTGACCTACATCTAGATGGAAGAAATGCATTGATAACAAAAATTTAATTAGGCAAGTTCGAACCTGCCCAATAAACAAACATGCTGACTTGAAAATTCAAGTTACCTACGTAGGTATTAGTTTAGTTTAAAACTGAAGCTTGTTGCATTCGGACAATACACATAACATGTCGCGAAAAGTGGGTGAAATTCTTTCAAGTTCTGAGACGAGCAACCTACGTAGCTCATATGAGCACAAAAATACCAAAATTTATAATAAAAATGGAAATCTTAGAGGCGAAGGATACGCCAACAGATGTGGTCATCAAAGGCTGCTCTAAAGCTCAGTATGTGGTGTATGACCTGCCAGTCGGGGTGCTTTATAAAGCAAAACAACTCATTTTTTAAATGAGTGCTGAGTTGGGAACACGCAAAGAGCGACTTTTTTAGCTCGTGATTATTGAAATTAAAGGTAACTGTTCCATTTTTTTTTTATTTTTCCATTTAAATAATATATATGATGGTATTAAGAATTCAATTAATATGTCATGTAAATGAAACATGTACATGTACATTTAATAAAAATAAAAAACGATTATTTTGAAATGTTAATAATATTAATAACTTAACTTTATTGTTACAGGCAGAAAATGCAGATTGCTATGGGTCAGTCTAATTATTATTTGGAAACTGAGTACCCATATCAATTGAGAGGTGACAACGAAGGTGAAGAAATGATGCAGCTTGAAAGCAACCCAGTCTCAAATCATCACAAGAAAAAGATCTCGGCAGGCAAGAAGAGAGCTTTCTAGTAAATCATCATCCTACGTTATAACGAATACACCTCAATTAACTCGATTAATAAAAATTAAAATTTTTGATTTAAAAAGTGATAGTAAAAATGCTCAAGTCAGTTGTCAGTGGATATGCGAGGAAGCGTTAGATGAAATTTTAGATTTAACGGAAAATGTTATTAAAATAGTTTCAAAAAAGATTTCAAGAAGATCAATTTTAAAATATTGTATCTTATTAGGTTTATTAAATAATGTTGTAATACTGTATTAATGATGTAATATTCGTGGTCAAGGGACATTCAGGGTCATGGTTAAATTACAGTATGTATAAAAAAATAAAACAAATAAGTTTATTTATAATAAATACATAAAGTTGTATGTAATTTTCAATCACTTTGTATTATTTTCTCATACTTATCTCAAAATAAGAATTTAATTATTTCAACAATTATCTCGACACCATTCTCTAAGACACATTGCATGCTTTAGAGCACACATTTGGTTATAGTATACACAAGTAAAATTAATTCTTGTACAATATTCCGAACATATTTTTTTTTAATTTGGGCACCTTTCTTACTTAAATCAATTACTGTACAATTAGAACATAAAGCTTGAACCCATCTTCTCTTTTCTAACCCCTTTACAAACACTTTTTTATTTTCTAAGTAATGTATTATTTCCTTTCGAAATTGAATATAATCAATAAAACCATCTGACCATTTGTATTCAAAATTCCTTTCTATCCAACGAACACGATTTGTATGGTGTACACGGTATGGAGGTTTAATATAAAATGTTTGAGTATATTCGTTACAGGCTAGAGCAAATTCTTTAATAATAAATTGATTATTAACGTCTTTGAATCCTTGAACATCTACAATTATAGTATTTGAGTTCATGATATTTTTTTTACTATATTGCTTAATGGACTATATTCAATCATACAATCGTTGAGATTAATCGAGAGGGATTAAGATCAAAACAATATGCTGAAGTATGATCAGGGAGTTCCTGTTCACTTTCAATTTCCACACGTATATCCACAGGACCTGTTTTTAGAGTTTCGTTTTGACGACTACAGTCGATCACAAACAAGGGTGCGTATTCCTTAAACTCCTTTAAACTCAACAACGGCTCACATCGACGACCGTAATAAGACTGATGGAATTTAGCGTATTGTTCGTAAAATAATACATATTTATCCTCAGAAAACTTGATATTCAGGCTTTCATAAGGATAGTACGTTGGATTTAAAAATAATTCAATATCACGGAGATTACAATGACCGAATTGAGACATATCTTTTGCACCAACATTTTTACGAGCTGTTTGAAGTCCAATAATAACAAAGCGCGGTTTTTCTAGCTGCGAGGTAGTTTTTAATGACCAAGTATGTTTTGTAGTTCGCGGTAGTAGTGGATATTCATATAGATCCCAATTCCTGAACGCTAATTTAATTGATCGATCCTTTTCCAAATACTTCAAAAATTTAATTCGCTTAATGTGAGGTGAGGCATTCTCCAAATTATTTTGCTTATACTAATATCCTCCAATATTTCATTGGTATTTAATTTTACCGCGTTTATATTTGTATTACTTCTTAAAAAGAATTAATTCATTTTTGCAATTAAGAATAATCTTGTTATAGTCTTCAGCAAAACCAAGAATTTTGTTGAGTGGAATACTGACTGATAAATACTATATCCTCCAATTGTGTTTTTAATCAAGTGGCTGTTAAATTCTTATCCGGCAGATAAGAAACTTTTTTCTCATTTTTTTTCATAATTTACCGCCACTTTTTGACGGTTAATTATGAAACTGCTTTACCAATGTTCAAATTGTAATAAGAAGTGCTCTAACATGGACCTATATGAATTTTAGGAAGACGACATTGACGAATATTATGGACATATTATGCGTCCTCGAAGGCCCCTTGTAATTTGTCCTCGCCCAAATTATTTTGAAATCCTTGATGAGACTGACTTTAGGACACGATTTTGACTCACTAAAAGTGCTGTTATTAATATTCTCACGTTAGTAGAAAGTGAAATAAAAACTACTACGGACTAGTAAGTATTAAATTTTATATGATCACATTTTCAGCAAGTTTTATTCCTTTGCATGGGTGTGTTTTTAATTTTGATCATGCATTTAAATTCGAGAGCTCAATTTAATCGCCGTTGCGTCGCGAATTTATGTAAATATTCGATTATCGGGCAAATTGCGATGTATTCTATGGCTTCCGGGTAATAATTAAAAATATTTATAATTACTTCTTATGCATTTACGCCTTAAATTAAAACTGTATTCATGATAATTCCGATATACATTTTGACAAGGCGTCCCACGGCGATGCCACACGGAGGGAAAGTACATTAAATATCAAAGATAGGATATTTTACAGAAAGATTTTTGTTCGCGCCAAACATGTACTCGCGGCTTTGGCATACTCTATTTAGTCTGCGATTGACAGATCGACTGACAGTTGGGTTGAGATAAAAATAACTCTTCACTTGCGCTTGGGATTTTTGAATTGAATTGTTGCATCTTAAAATTGTTATTAATTTTGTATAATTTTGAGTATTGTGATACAAATAGAAGCATTGTATATTTGATTGTTTATACTGTGATTCGGTGAAATTGTGGACGATAGCAAAGTTATCGCACTGGAAACAAAAACCTTTGAAGTGCTTTGAGAGCATTGGACCCGACAAACAGCTGTCGAAGATATTAGTAAAAGACGAAAGGAAACCAAGGAAGGAAAGATTCCCTATAGATTGAATGCATTCATATCTAAACAAAATACAGAAGAATAAAACCACTTGGAATAACAAAGGACTGAACAACTCACCTTTCAGTAGCAGGTGAGTCCAAATAGTCACACTTATTTTAATTACAATGTTCCTATATGAACATTGTTGGTAGCAGAGAATACAAGAACAATTTTTTTCTTGAATTAGTCAAGTTCATTTAAAGTTATTTTTCAGTAATTTTGCAGTTCCACCAATGCAAAGATTAATTGATGACCCTGCATTTTTACTAGTATGTGGTGACTTCGCTGGAGTTAGCAAGGCCAAAGCAAGTAGAATAGTGAGCACAGTTTCAAAAGCTTTAGCAAAATTAAGACCAATATTTGTGAAATTCCCAGCAGACGTAATGAACGTAACTGAAGGATTTTATGAAATAACAATAATTCCTTAGGTTGTTGGAGTCGTAGACTGTACTCACATTACCACTAAATCACCAGGTAAGATTGATTTATGACTTTATCTGGAATTCTTTTAAGTGAAGCACTTGACTTTGTGGAGTGGAGGTTGCCCACTCAAGTCGTGAGTTATGGGTGTGAAACATAAGTTCTAATATTCAAAAGTCATATATCATAATTAATTGATATTTTTATTTATAAGAAACGATTTCAAAATATGTTATTCCCTTTCAGGAAGCAATTGCAGAGTGGTACAGAAATAGAAAGGGGAACTTTTCAATAAATGTACAGCCTGTAGCTGACCAGAAATTAAAAATATTAGATATCGTTGCGAGATGGCCTGGATCATGTCATGATCAAACAATTTTTAATAATTCATGCATGAAGCAACAATTGATTGACAGAGATTTTGGAAACAGCCTGATTATAGGAGACAAAGTTTATGAAAATACAAATTATTTGCTAACACCTCTCCAAAATCCACAATCAGCAGGTGAGTACTTATACAACGAAGCTCAAATCAGAACAAGGAATGTTGTGGAGAGATCTTATGGAATCTGGAAAAGCAGATTTCCGGTTTCGTCAAAAAAAATATAACTCTGCACCACTCAAAAGCCGAGGCAATCATTGTGGCCTGCGCAGTGCTTCACAATATTGCCATAGACATGGGCGAAGAAATTTTTGAATGTGATATGCCAGACAACAATGAAGACAATGATTCTGACGAAGTAAATAATAATTTAGATAGAAATAACAGTCAAAATGCTGTAAATAATTCTATGATTAACTATTTTATGTCTCTATTATAACTAGTAAAAATATATTTCAAATTATTAATGTAAGTGTGTGGTAGTTAATAAATAACAAATTGATAGTTCACCAATTATAACAATTTTGATAGAAATAGCAGTCAAAATACTGTGGGAAATTCGTTGAATAAAAATGTATTTTAAACTGTTTATGTAATATGTAGACTATTAATGTAAGTGTGTGGTTATATTGTTATAATGAGACGATGTCTTGTTAAAAAAAATATTCAACGAGCTTTCGATGTTTTTCATGAAACAATATCATTATTATTTTACTTATGTTTCCCAATAATAAAAATCCCTGTTAAATATCGAAAACCTAAGTCAAACTGGATAACAAAGGGTTTAAAATTGTCATGCAGAACAAAGTCAAGGATGCGACAGTCGTATTACAAAACAAAGTTAACTAGTATTAAAAATAAATTACAAAGACATATATAGTATAGAGTATAGACTTCAATAAATTTTATCTTAATATGACAAATACAAAAAAAAAACATCAATAAAAAATAATAAACTTAATATAGATTCACATAATAATGAATCTATTTATTTATACCCTTGCGATGAACCAGAGACCAATAAATTAATAACATCTTTAAAAAGAACCAATGCTGTTGGTTATGATGATTTACCTACCAGTATACTCGAAGAATGTAGGTATGAGTTGTCAAAACAATGTGTCAAAAATCATTAAAAAAGGGCGACATTGTGAGAACTGGAAATTAAGTGAAAGAAATATTTTGCTATATTAATTTATTTTTGCTACACCGTCCTAACATTATGAATTTACCAAGCAGCAAAGAAATTTGTAACACTTGTATGAAGAATAAGAGCACAAGGCTACCATTTACAAGAATAACGGGACCACAATCACATGGTATAGGAGACTTAATACATTCCGACATCGCTGGCCCAATGAGAACAGAAACACAAGAAGGTGTTCGAAATGAGGGCACATTGTGTAAATTGTAAGTTTTGTGTTTTATGAATTTATTATTATTTAGTTTTTTTCTAGTATATAGGTTCTTTTTTTGTTGTTGTATAAGTTGTTTAAGTCTATGTTTATTGTTTTTTTATATTGTTTGTGTCCTCAAGAGGAGAATAAAGATTTTTTCTTTCTTTCTTTATTATCAAACAATTCTGGATTATTCTCATTTTACCCAGACATATCTACTTAAACATAAATATGAAGCCGCAGATAATTTGATTCAATATATAAATGAAATAGAAACCGAAAAAGACGTTAAAATAATAAAAATAAGATGCGATAATGGTGGCGAATATACATCGAAATATTTACGTAATTTCTGTAGGAATAAAGGTATCCAAATTCAATATACTATTCCATGTAGTCCACAAATGAATGGTAAAAATGAGAGATTAAACTGATTTTTTTTTGACAAAGCCAGAACCATTTTAGACGAGTCAAACTTACCTAGGTATTTATGGGGACATGCTGTATTAACTGCTACCTATATGATAAACAGATGTCCGTCAAGCGCGATTAATTTTGAAATACCAGCGGAGAGATTTAAACGGGATATGAGTTTAAATAAATTAAAACCATTTGGATGTAAAGGGTGGATGGTTATATTACCCAGGAAAGACAAATTGGACCCAGAGCCAAAGAAGTAAGGATGATTGGCTATGCTAAAAACGGATATAGAGTATGGGACCCATTGATGAACACAATAACTGTAACACGTGATATAAGGTTTGATGAAAAAGACATAAGCTATATAAAACAAAACACAGTTGAAAAATATGAAAACTATGATAAAAAATGACATATATACATATTCTCACGGCTATAAATCCCTAGAAGGGGTAGCCAGAGCTAAGGAATTAGAAATTCCTCAGCCACTTTTGGGAGTTGAGTGGGGAAAAGATGGTAAAATAAAGGTTTTTGGTGATGGGTCTCCAACCGCATCGCCCAAAAATCCAATAAAAAGCCCCAATACCCTTAGTCGCCTCTTAAGACACCCGTGGGTAGAAAGGAGTAGCGACATTCTAAGCCGGCACTACATGGCAAACATAAAATAAGATAAAAAAGTAGATGAATATATTGAAAACAGTGATGAAGAAATAATAAATGATGACAAATGTGAACAAGAAGTTGTTGAAGGCAAGAATGATCAACAATATGTAACAAAGAGTGAAAGAACGGTAAATAAACCTAAACGTTATGAAGACTTTGATATGTATGAAGCTTATTGTTTAATGTTAAGCAACGATCAAAAGTTACGAAGATGATAACTTCAGAAACAGATGAATGGAAAATTACTATTGAAAAGGAAATTAATTCATTAGAAAACTTAGAAACATGGAATGAATCAAATCTACCATTAGGAAAGAAAGCTATAGACACAAAATGGATATTTAAGACAAAAACAGATGGAACTAAAAAAGCGAGACTTGTTGTTAGAGGTTTCCAGCAAGATAGTGAAAATTTAGTATACTCGCCCGTAGCAAAAAATGACTACAATTAAAAAGTGCTTATCTCAAGCTTTGAAAAACGATTATGACATACAACAATTAGACATACCTACAGCATTTCTTAATGGATATGTTGAATCCGAAGTATATATTAAAGTACCAAAAGGAGTCAAAACAAAGGAAAACAAAGTACTTAAATAGAAGAAATCATTATATGGACTGAAAGAATCACCAAAATGCTGGATTTACAGAATTCTGCGAAAAGACAGATTTGAAGAGATCAGAGTATGATATATGTTTATTTAAAGGAAATATAGACATATTACTTATTGAGACTTGTGAAAATATTGATAACATAAGAAACAAACTACAGAAAGAATTCAAAGCTAAAGATCTTGGTAAAATACAGAACTATTTGGGTATGGAAATAAAAAGAACACAAAATAAATTGGAAATTTCTCAGATAAAATTTATTGATAAGATTATGTCCAAATTTAACATGGTTGATTGTAAGCCCAAGAAAACGCCCATGCAGATTAATTTCGAAGTACCTGAAACAGAAAATATAATTAGTGATGTACCTTACAATGAAATAATTGGAAATTTAACTTACCTGACAATCACCAGACCTGACATTACATTTCCAACATCATATCTGAGCACATACTCGTATATGAGTAAACCAACCAAGACAACTTGGGAAGCAGAAAAACGTGTTATTAGATATATTAAAGGTACAAAGGATAAAGTACTTACGTATAGGAAGACCAGCACTGATAACAACATCACAGCTTATTCCGATGCATACTGGGGAGGTGATAGTACTGACAGAAAAAGTGTAAGCGGTATGGTTGCTTACCATAATAAGAATGTTATATCCTGGTACGCTAGAAAACAACAATGTGTTTCACTGTCGTCAGCCGAGGCGGAATATATATCAGCAGCAACCTGTACAAGCGAATTGATGTACCTGAAAGGACTGGCAAGTGAATTTGGTATCGTGAAGAATGTTTTATTAATGGTGGACAATCAAAGTGCGATAAAAATGATGTTTAACAGTGGGAATACCAAACGAGCGAAACATATCGACATTAAATACCATTTTATAAAGGACATTATATATAAAAAGTTTGTAACGGTTAACTATGTGACCAGTGAAGAAAATATTGCGGACATTATGACGAAACCATTGAACTATGTGAAGTTCAACTATTTTCTTGAAGCTTTGTATATTGCGTAAAGTTTTTTAAGGTAGGTTTATTTCTTACTTATTTGTTGTGTTGTGATTTGTGAAATTATTTATTTTGTTTGTCAATGTCAGACACATGTCAGCAGAGTTTGATATTATGATTGAAGTACCTAAAGTATTTAAAAGTTAAAGATAAATGTCAGAATGTCAAAATGTTGATCTATGTTTAGAGTTGCCAGTAGTGGATTTTTTTTACTATTTATGGGGGAAATGGATAAGTAATTTTTTATGAAAATAATAATTTATGTTAATTTAAACTTTATATTAAACTATAAATTAAGTGAAATAAATATTTTGCTATATAAATTTATTTTTGCTACACCGTCCGTAGCCATTGTCACCACACAACAGGAACAGGAAATACAACCATAGTAAAACTAGATCATTATAAAGGTTTAATATTGTATGAACTATATATTTACGAGTAAGATGTAAAAGTTCTTAGAATCAGTAAATCAAAATCAAAACAGTTTTTTTCCTTATTTTTTCTCTACACCTACATCAACTTCGAGAGACACCAACGAGGCATCAATTCGTCAAAAATTGCGACAATCTATTGATGGCATTATGCATTCTAATACACTATATGACACTAAGTATTCTAATGATTTCTTCACGCTTTTCATGTACAAATACTGACAAGATTATTAATAGTTTTCTCGCTGATCTCGCTGAGTCAGCGCGTCGCTGGCAGCTACACGAACCAGTCCGACCCTACGAAAGTGGGGGAGTACTTTGTCGAAATCAAAGTATACCACACTCGGGAGGTGGAAAAAACTGCTCCCAATGAGTGCTGGGAACATTCAGTGGTATTATTAAAACTTGGAAACGACACTGATACGCGCTTTTGGAAAGCGCCTAATACTGGGGTCATAGCAGGCAGGGACGAATTTAGAGTAGGTAATGTGTTTTAAAACTATAACTGTTTTCTTTCGTGAATTCCATACAGATCTTCTCTTCATTATTTTAAACTCTTTTATTTAATTAATAGTGGGGAAGCAACTTTTTCTACGTCTCGACGATATGATGGGCAATTTGCCCGCTTATCGTTTTACACGTGATTTTCCATTCATAAGTGTTGCAGTTGATTTTGGCGCACCGTTCTTTTTTACTGATCGCCGGCGTCGGGGGTGTTAAATTACTAAATGTTACCTTTGCATTTTTATTTGCTTAGATACAGATGTATACACTTAGGAGCAGTTAGTTTCCTTTCAAGGGATTCATTTATTTTAACCTTATAACGTTTTATAGCGCGCAGGGAAATGCGTTTTATATATGCTGAGCAACATCAGCAAACTTAATGGAGAGTCAGACGTAGAGACCTAAAGGATCTTGTGCTAACAAGTGAAGATCATTCTCCACCTTTGCTATGGTGAAAAGGAAGAGTTACAAAAACTATACCCAGGCGCGGATGGAATCTCAAGAGCAGCAGATGTCAAAACCATGCAAACCACAATAAGGCGAGCCTTAAACCGCCTGTGTCTGCTAATTGATGAAGATTGAAGACTTGTCTTCAATAGCACCCCAGTATGTTGAAGCGTATCAACATGACTTAAGGCTCAAAGAGCATCTAAGCCATCAACCCGATCGTCATTGACAAATCCAAAAGTAACATGTGTAAAAAATCATTAAAAACAGGGCGACACCCCCAATCTCATTCTTTTTTAACTTCAAAATTTCAAGAAACCCGGAAAAACCAAGACAAGACGTTTAATATTGTATGATCTACATATAAGATGTCAAAGTGCTTGGAATCAGAAAATCAAAATAGTTTTTTTTCTTATTTATTCTCTACACCGCCATCAACTTCTAGTGGCTTCCACGAGTCATCACTTCGTCAAAAAATTGCGACAATCTATTGATGGCATACTGTATTCTAAAACAATGTATGACACACAGTACTCTAATGATTATCTTCACGCTTTTCCTGTACAAATACTGACAAGATTATTAATAGTTTTCATTACGAGCCGAGCGGTGCCGCTGCGTATCTGACTGAGTCAGCGCGTCGCTGGCGGCTACACCATAGAGTAAAGTAATACACTGGATATAGAGAGCCAACTTGCTGGATTTTAAACAAACAAGTCGAAGAAGTAGACACGATTCTCTCCCGTTTATCGTTATTTTTCTTATATAAAATATTTCATAAAATTTTACTCTTATATACTCTAATAAAGAAGAAATCATACCGCGATGTAGGAATTACCAACAGTGCCATCTATTGATTAATATGCAAATTACGGCGCGCTTTTTTAATAAGTTCAGGTGGAACTGCAATAGAGGCGCTGTTAAAAATCACAAAGTGAGGATGTAAGGAAGTTTCCAGCCCCTGGGCTACACGAACCAGTCCGACCCTACGAAAGTGGGGGAGTACTGTGCCGAAATCAAAGTGTACCAGACACGGGAGGTGGAAAAAACTGCTGCCAATGAGCGCTGGGAACATTCAGTGTTATCATTAAAACTTAGAACCGACACTGATACGCGCTTTTAGAAAACGCCTAATACTGGGGCCATAACAGGCAAGGACGAATTCAAACTCGTCCAATCTATATTATACGCGAGTAATGTGTTTCAAAACCATAACTGTTTTCTTTCATGAATTCCATTTAGATCCTGTCTTATTATTTAAATTTTTCCTACGTCTCGACTACCTATTCAGAAAATCATAATATGTTAATTTTAAGTTGTATTTTGAACTATTATTAATCAATTAATTATCTAATCGGATTTAATTTGATTCATTATTTCAGTTATATTTTCTACTTGCTTTTTTCCAAGTTTACGCTCCTAAGTTCAACGGAAGCGTGGAAGCTGGCATTAAATTTGCACAGTTTCACATTAAACGCATCATGGGAAACATCCACCTCACATTTGAGGAACTATTTTCTATTTTTGCCCAGGTTGAGGCTATCCTCAACAGTAGACCCATCTCTTCCCTTTCTTTCTCCTCAAATGATTTGGCAGTTCTCACACCAGGACACTTTCTCCTCGGGAGGTCACTCACTGCGCTTCCATCTCCGGAGCCAACAAACTTAACCACGAAGAGATTTGGTCGTTCTCAACTTTTGGAGCAGCTGCGGCAAACCTTTTGAAAAAGATGGCATAGGGAATACTTAACAGAGCTACAATAGCGAACTCAATGGAGAGTCAGGCGTAGAGACCTGAAGGTTGGTGATCTTGTGCTAATAAGTGAAGATCATTCTCCACCTTTATTATGGCGAAAAGGACGAGTTACAAAACTATACCCAAGCGCGGATGAAATCGCAAGAGTAGCAGATGTGAAAACCATGCAAACTACAATAAGGCGAGCCTTAAACCACCTGTGTCTGCTAGTTAATGAAGATTGAAGACTTGTCTTCAATAGCACCCCAGTATGTTGAAGCGTATCAACATGACTTAAGGCTCAAAGAGTCTCGAAGCCATGCACCCAATCGTCATGGACAAATCCAAAAGTAACATGAGTAAAAAAATCATTATAAAAAGGGCGACACACCCAATGTCATTCCTTTTTAACTTCAAAATTTCAAGAAATTTGAAAAACCAAGGCAAGACGTTTAATATTGTATGAACTATATAAGATGTAAAAGTGCTTAGAATCAGCAAATTAAAGTCAAAATAGTTTTTTTTTATTTATTCTCTACACCGCCATCAACTTCGAGAGGCTCCAACCAGGCACCACTTCGTCAAAAAATTGCGACAATCTATTAGAGGTATACTATGTTACGCATAATTTCCTTCTACTACTCGTTATTAAATTCTTCCCTATGCATGGTGTTTTAAAATCAGGGCTATGACACTGTGATTTCTATATGTTCCGTTTCGGCGCTGCAATCGCTTATAATTTCGCAGCCATGTTGCCCGCCGCCATATCGTTTTCTTTATAGTTTTTGTTTACTTCGTTACTGCGTCAGCTAAACTACTGCTACATCTAAGTTTTGGTTTAATAGTGTATTTCCTCGCAAGCTAGGTTGAGTTGAAATCCTAATTAACTTTCATTGTTTGTAGTATCGCGCTTTCAGTGAAAATCAACCCGGTTTGTACTTTACTATCGCCATGAGACCAATTAAGTGTTGTGTTGGTGAATGCACCTCTACTAGTGTTTCTCACCGGCTTTTTTGTTTCCCTAAAAACGATTCCTTGAGAATTTTGTGGCTGTCTTTTCTTGTTCCTACAAATCCTTTGTTAATTGGACTCTCGAAAGAGCAATTACTAAGGAAACGAGTGTGTGAAAAACATTTTGATAAACATCAATATGACTCCACCGGCAAATGGCTTCGCTATTCCTATCCGATTCTATTCACCAATGCTGAAATAGAGCATGGTCTTCCACTACCGTCGGCTTCAATGGGTAAGCTTTAATTGACTTGTATTTCACACATCTTCTATTTCTCTTTTAGAATGCGCTCATCTTAGAGAAACAAGTTCCAACTTTGATTCCTTAATTTATGTGCTATAAATATTCATAATAAAGTCACTAATAAGACCAAAAAAAAATATGTTTAGACTAATAAGTTTAGACAAATGCAAAATCAGTTTGCAATATGCGATAGAAGGTGCTGTCAAAGTACAGCATGTTCCAAAACTAATTGAGATCTCCATATTAGTGTGGATCATGCACATTTTGCAGACACGACCAGATCTTCATCCGATCATTCCTAGTCTGTCTATTTATATCACAGACTTTATTATGAAGGCTGTAAATGTCCACATGCGAACCAATACAGAAATAGAATTGATAACTTTAAAGTCTAACATAAACAGCTTTTCTGATGCCTCACTAGTGCCCGAGACATCTCCGCCCTTTGACTGCTCTGGCCAACAGACATTTGAGTTCTTTATAAATCACGAGAACACTCTAATAATTAATTTGACCTACACAGTCTCTGTCCAGGTTGGCTCTCATCTTAATCGAGAAAATCTTAGGAGTTCCGGATTCCTCATGATGAAATATCCGAAGCATAAGGATCTAATCAGAATTGAAAAAGATTTACAGAAAATACTTAATATCCCTGGAACATTGCATAATATTGCTCTTCAGTACTTGATGAAGAGAAACGGCTTAAATAAAAACACGTCGTCCAGATCTCACTTGGAGATACATGAGGAATTACCACAACTTCAAGAAAACAAGCCAGCAACATCGTTGGATTTTCCTCCCTCTTACACCACAATAATGCCATCATCTGCCCCTTCCTCAGATGATTAAACCAAAGAAAACAATACAAAATAGGGGAAAAAAAAAAAATTTTGGATAAATTTTAATCGAGCCATTAAGGGACTACCAAACATTAGTTTTAAAGGCTATTGTGTGGATATTAGTACTTAATTTTAAATATTAAATCATCCCAACCAACAGGGGGTAGCTAGTACGTTAGTATCATTAATATTTCAGTCACAGTAGCATGTTAACTGTTCCTTCATACGAGGTGTGTTGAAAAAGTATTGCGAATTTTGAATTTTCGCGGGTTACGTATATTCTAATTTCGATCTTTTTGTGGCTTTATGTTGGTACTCATGTCTCTCACTTATGCCGACAAGCTCGGCCATTTTGAATGTTCACTTAATTGATGACAGCTGTTTTGGGTGCACGTGTTTTGGATTGTCTTCGATTTTTACCTATTAAAAAAATGGATCAAAGAACCTATATCAACTTTTGTGTGAAAAACGAAATTAAGTGCGCGGATGCATTCCGAATGTTGGCTGTGGCATACGGAGAAGCTACCTTAGACCGAAGCAACGTTTATCGGTGGTAAAAAATGTTCTCAGAAGGCCGAGAAGATGTGAACGACGAAGAGCGTGCCGGACGCCCGAGCAGATGAAAAAATTAATGAAGTAGAGAAAATGATATAGGCAAATCGTCGAATCACCGTTAGAGAAGTTGTTGAGGACCTAAACATATCAATTGGCTCGTGCCATTCGATTTTTATCAATGATTTGGGCATGAGACGGGTCGCCGCGAAATTCGTACCAAAATTGCTCAATTGCGACCTATTAATGCTATTTTTCATCGAATAACATTGCCAATGAGATGTTGGACTCTGTCCGCGACGACCCAAATTTGCTCCAGAGGATCATAACTGGTGACGAATCGTGGGTTTATGGTTATGACGTGGAAACCAAAGCTTTATCATCTCAATGGAAGCTGCCCCACGAACCAAGACCGAGTAAGGCGCGCCAATTTCGGTCAAATGTAAAAGTATTGCTGACAGTTTTCTTCGATTGCAGGGGCGTGGTGCATCATGAGTTCTTGCCACAGGGTAAAACGGTCAATAAGTTATGCGCAATTTGCGCGAAGCAATCCGCCAGAAACGGCTGATTTGTGAAAGAACAAAAGTTTTCTTTTGCACCACGATAACGCCCCTGCTCACACATCCTTGCTTGTGCGCGACTTTTTGGCCAAAAATAACACACTAATGATGCCGCAGCCACCGTATTCCTCAGATCTGGCCCTCTGTGACTTTTTCTTGGTCCCTAAACTGAAGAGGCCCATGAAAGGACGACGTTACGCTACGCTTGACGAGATAAAAACGGCATCGAAGGAGGAGCTGAAAAAGATTAATAAAAATGATTTTTTGAAGTGCTTCGAAGATTGGAAAAACCGTTGGCAATAAATATATAATTTTTGAAAAATCACAAAATTCGCGATATTTTTTGAACACACCTCGTATATATTTTAATTGTCTTTGATCTTTTCACAGGTTCTGAAAATCTTACTGACCATAATTACTCACAATTTCAAGATGAAGACAATGATGCTTATGAATGCTTGATACAGGAAACAGGTGATTATTTCATTACAACAACAACAAATACTTGTTTGTTTATTTAATTTATATTTTATAAAAGGAACCTTTCTAGAAAAGACCAACAAATTCAAGTTCCTACTATCTTAAAACTAGTAGTCTTATACTATGATTATTAGTTTAAATGACAATCTAAATCAATGTTATCTTTTTGCAGTACCTACAGCTTTGAGTGATCACAGCTACTGTAAAGAAGCTGAAATGGAAGGAGCAGCAGGTATAATTTTGATAATAATTCTTCCTTATGATTTTGGCCTAGATTGTACCTACATTTTGAAAGCAACAGATATGCAAGTCAAAATATTTCTATAAATTCTAAGAGTAGCAAATTATAGTTCTAGTTTTACTACTTTTTGCTTTAGTTTTCCCTCCATACTATTAATCACAAGTACTAAGCACATACACTTACAGTAAAATTTTACAATATTATAATTTATTTCAGGTTATTCACTGGACATAACCCCTTGTTCACCTTGTAACACCAAAGCCAGTGTAATTCATGAAAGCGATACTACAGGTAAACCTTAGTTTGGAATTTCAAGAATAAAACTTTTGAGTTTCTCATTCTTTAGTAGTGTGTGTGTTTTTTTATATATATTTATTAACAAGGTATGTTCCTTTTTTCACATAATCCCTGGGACAAGCCTTCTTGTTCATTCACATTCACACAAGAAACTGCCTTATTTCATGCTTCTGGAAAAGCAGGTTAGCTATTATAACTTTTTATAGCCTAACCTGTGTTAGTCATAGTAATTCCATTTGAGTGATGGAAATACTCAAATGGGATTGCATTTGTTAATTTGTTATGTTATGAATTCATGAAATTTTTAATGATATTCTCTTACATTTAAAATAATATTTTCTTTTTTTTCAGTATCACATAAGAAACAGAGGAAGCAAAATAATCTAGTAAAAAAATTTAAAAAAATTAAAAGAGACTTTTAAATGCTCAGAACTATGCTGCTAATAATGTAAAACTGTTCCACAATTTCAATACAATGAGCAAGCATGCTCAGTCTTTCATACTGATGCAATTAAATCAGTGTAGTAAAAAAAATGGGCAGAAGATTCTCACATGAAGAAAAGCTAATGGCTTTAGTTCTTATGAAGCAAAGCCCCAAAGGTTACAAATTATTGGAAAAAATGTTTACATTACCAAGTAAACGAACATAACACAGACTGGCTAAACATATTAATGTGGAAGCTGGAATAAATTTTCAAATATTTGAACACATCAAACAAAGGGTTCGCAAGTGGGAACAAAATCAAAAATTGTGTTCTATTGTCTTTGACGAAATAGCTTTAACTCCACAATTATCATATAATACCAAATATGACAAAATTCAAGGATTTGTTGATGTAGCTGGTGAAAGATGTATGAAGTTTTGTGACCATGCTTTAGTCATTATGATAAGGGGTATATGTTCATCATGGCGCCAAAGTGTGGCCTACTATTTTTGTGAAGGAACAATTACATTAGTAGCACTTCAAAACATATTGAAACAAATCACTTCTAAAGTTGCTGAAGTTGGACTTATACCTTTAGCACTTGTATGTGACCAAGGGTCTACATTTAGAACTGCAATCAATCAATTTAGATCTGATACAATTGTTAAATGTGATGTAGAAGGAATCAATGATGGTATGTTTTATCTACCTTATTATAAAATATAAAGTGGAAGTTCCTTAACATGGGCAGTTTAAATGAATGAGATTAGCTGCTTATTTACACAGCCTGTTGTAAGAAGCTACTTGTCACTTGCACTTTTTTGCCAAATGTGACTTTTAATTTCTGTCTATCTATCCAATATTTGAGATATAATTGTTTGTATGTAAATTTTCATAATACAATGCAAATTAGAGACTAGAACTAAAATTAAATGCACACTACAACTACATAAAATTTTTCATTATTTCTCCGCATACTTGTTACTGTGATTAGGCATTTCATCTTGGCAGTTTTGTTTCAGATGGCTCAATTAATATAGCAGGACATAAACTAAGTGTGTTGTATGACCCACCTCATTTATTAAAAGGCATAAGAAACAACTTCCTAAATAAAAATATTGTATGGGAAAACAAAAAAGCTACATGGCAAGTTATCCAAAGAATGTATGATGTGGACATGCAAATGGGTACTTCAAGGGCATGTCCCAAACTAACTGCACACCATGTACTACCTGATAAAATAAAAAAAATGAAGGTGAGTGTTGCTGCTCAAGTTCTAAGCAATCGAACTGCTGCAATGCTAAATTTCAGCCATAATCTTCTTGGTAAGTATTTGTTATTAAGCTAATAAGACTATATACATCTTAATATGAGCACAAATATGCATTCACTGTCATAATTCCGTAATGCATAATTTAGTTACTATTGTATTTAATCTGATATATCTGATATAGTGTGTTAGAACTTAATAAATATTTAGTAATATTTAAAATAGATAGATAATAGTTTGACGAATAATTTTAGTTTTTAAGCAAATCAGTTTAATTTATTGGACATCTACCGAACATGTTTTTAATCCAGCAAATCTTTCCATTCTTGGGTTGTCTGGAAGAGA
This sequence comes from Bedellia somnulentella, assembly GCA_963576735.1. Lineage (NCBI taxonomy): Eukaryota > Metazoa > Arthropoda > Insecta > Lepidoptera > Bedelliidae > Bedellia > Bedellia somnulentella. Next base: position 5,394,359 of record OY755195.1, read on the forward strand.
TCGCTCTTAGTGATAAGACCGCCAGTTGTACTTTGGCTTTTGTAACGATATTTTTTTTGTAATTGTTGTTTTTTTGTGATGTACAATAAAGAGTTTTTTATTATTTTTTATTATATCACCTAAAGATAAATGTTCATAGTCATCTCAACGCAATGAAATAACCTTCCCTTACTCCTTATTTGCATACATATAATTAACTATTATATGTCTGCTGTGTTGTGTCGGCTTAGAATAACACTACCCCATTTTTACGCGTACGTGATCGTAAGAGGCGACTAAGGGTATAGGGGCTTTTTAAGAGAGACCCGTCACCAAAAAACATTAATTATTACCATCTTTGCCCCAATCAACTTCCAAAAATGGCTGAAGAATTTCTCATTCCATAGCTCTGGCTACCCCGTTAAGGGACTTATAGCCGTGAGTATATATGAGGAGCTGGCGAACAGAACCGGACTTGTCCACTACTATTCAAAAGATGTTTTTTTTTCGAATCGTGATGTCTTGACCTAGTTTCGCCGATCCCTGTTAATATTTTCAACCAAAACCGGCTAGAAGTAGGCTAAAAAAGGCTTAAAAAACTAAATTTTCATACAAAACCGGACTAGTCCAATATCCAACACAAAGATTTTAAAAAAAATATATTTTTTCATTCTAAAGCGAACTTGTCCTGTAATGTATTTATTTCATCAACACATTTTCAATCAAAACAGGAAATGTCTAACAAAAACGAAACACGCAGTAATAAAATGTTGTATTTATTTCACTGGCAACACTGTCATTAATCTGGCAACTAAAATATGATTAAAAAAATTAATCAGCTGTTACTTGTAATCATTGTTGGTGTTTTGTTTCTGTATTTCCAATTTAAGTTAAGTGTTAAAAATGGCCGAGAATGTGACAGTGGAAAGTATTAACGATGGTTGTCGTAAGAGAAAGAAACGAGGACGTACTTCAGAAAACAATAAACATTTAAAGTAAGTACGAAAGAATTACATAACCTACAAATTAGTTAAAATTCGAATTAGTTAGATGAATACTGTATGTTTTAATACCTTGTTTTAGGTACTCTGACAAGGATCCACTTATTTTGGATTTCAATCGCCGTGTGACCACGCATGCCACCTCTTTAAATGTAAAACTCTAACACTTAACGAAATAATAAGTAACCGTAGAAATTTGTACTCAAATGTTGGCAAAAATGCTCAAGATACGTACTTATCACGCTTTATTGCACCTTACCCTGTCAAAAGAAAGAGAGAAAGACAAAACTCAACCACACCACGACCGAATAAATTTTCTGTTACCTACTACCTACTTCGTGATTCTAAACATGTTGTACGTGTATGTAAGAAGTTTTTTTTAAAGGCACTTGGATTAGGTAAGCATCGGGTTAATTTACTCTCAAAGACATTATTTGAAGGTAAGATTCCTCGTGATGGAAGAGGGGGAGATAGAAAGAGTGGCAATTCGGTGACTAAAAAAGAAAGTGTTCATAAGTTTATTGCTTCATTGCCGGCCAAAGAGTCGCATTACAACAGACAAAAGTCGAAAAGAATCTACTTGTCGTATGAATTAAATATTAGAACGTTATGGAAAGGTTATAATAACTCAGTAAGTGATGAAAATCTCAAAGTAAATGAGACAATGTTTCGGCGGGTATTTGAAAAGGATTTTAACATTGGGTTTTCATCTCCTGCGTCGGATATCTGCAGCACCTGTTTATTGTACAAAAACAAGTTGAAAATAGAAAAGGATCCTTACCAAATTGCTGCTCTAAAAGGAGAATATGCTTTCCATAAGATCAGAGCAAAGGCATTTACTAGCCATATGAAACGAAAACCAGAAAATTCCCTGTCCCTATGTTTTGATCTGCAGCAAGTGCAACCTCTGCCAAAGACCCCTATACAAGAGAGCTTCTATCTGAGGCAAATCAGTTTCTACTCATTGTGTATTACAGACATTGATACGCAACACCCTTATTTTTACGTGTGGACTGAGAATATGGCTAAAAGGGGATCTACAGAAATATCATCAGCGTTATTGAGTCACTTGGACTATCTCGACTTAAATGAGATAGAAGTTTTACGTCTTTTTGCAGATGGATGCGGAGGGCAAAAATTTTTGTACCGATCTTTTTTTTGTAATTGTTGTTTTTTTGTGATGTACAATAAAGAGTTTTTTATTATTTTTTATTATATCACCTGAAGATAAATGTTCATAGTCATCTCCACGCAATGAAATAACCTTCCCTTACTCCTTATTTGCATACATATAATTAACTATTATATGTCTGCTGTGTTGTGTCGGCTGAGAATAACACTACCCCATTTTTACGCGTAGGTGATCGTAAGAGGCGACTAAGGGTATAGGGGTTTTTTAAGTGATTTTTGGGCGATGTGTTGGAGACCTGTCACCAAAAACTTTTATTATTACCATCTTTTCCCCAATCAAACTTCAAAAAGTGGCTGAGGAATTTCTAATTCCCTAGCTCTGGCTACCCCTTCAAGGGATTTATAGCCGTGAGTATATGTATATATTTATGTATGCAAATAAGTAATGCATATAATTGCCGTGTAGTGCCGGCTTAGAATGTCGCTACCACTTTCTACCCACGGGTGTCGTAAGAGGCGACTAAGGGTATTGGGGCTTTTTATTGTATTTTTGGGCGATGCGGTTGGAGACCCATCACCAAAAACCTTTATTTTACCGCCTTTTCCCCACTCAACTTCCAAAAGTGGCTGAGGAATTTATAATTCCTTGGCTCTGGCTACCCCTTCTAGGGAATTATAGCCGTGAGTATATGTGTGTGTGTGTATGGGTTTGTGTAATGCATATAAAATATTATTGTTGTTATATCAATAAGGTATTTTTATTTCAGCTACTTATGATATCAGATCCGATACCATAAAAGCAACAGCAGACTGTTGAGTTCATGGACAAACTGTTTGACAGTGTCAACGGATATCCTGGTGGCCATGTAAGAGGAAAAATAAGAAAAGCCGTGAAACCAAATTCTGGTCACCTTGAGTTTTGGCAAGAGGCCATTCATAATTATGAAAAAAAAAATTTGAAGATTCTAACAGTAAATTGGCCATTAAATCAGGAAAGATTAGACTTGTTAGAGTACCATCCCTAGAAGGATGGATTTGTACCCTTGAGAGTTTTATAAGGATATGTAAACTTTTATTTGGCAAATATGGTGTTGAGTATCTTTATCCTAGATACATTAATCAGGACCCTCTTGAAAACTTCTTTGGACGTGTGAGAGCTCTAAATTATAGAAATAACAATCCAGATTGTAATTCTTTTGTGTATGCATATAAATCTTTAGTCCTGTCGAATTTGCTGAGCCCCCACTCGAAGTTTTCGAACTGTGAAGTAGATGATGGAGATACATTATTAGATATTAGTTGTATTTTTGAAAACCAAGATGGTAATAAAGAAAACGACAACCAATTCGCCACATCTACTTCTCAGCAATTAGGTAATTCAAGTGGTTCCATCATAAATATAAAGGATGTAATGAAAGAGAAAATGAGAGTCCAATGCTCTGCATATACAGCTGGATATGTATGCCGCAAAATATATAAAACCTTACGATGTAAGAGTTGCCTTAAAAGCCTCACATGCAGTTCAGTGCAAAGTATTCATAAATATATTCAACACCGAGAATATAAATCATTAAAAAATAATAATTTAGCATATCCTAGTGAAAAATTTACTATTTTATATAGGGAAGCCAGTAATGCTATTCATGATTTTTTAAATGCCTATGGTTTCATTGACCATATCGGGTCGCAAATTAATAATAAATTGAAGCAGGTTCTCGATCTTTCCTGGTTACGATGTGCCCAGCATCATAAAGAAGTAATGTCAGCATTTTTAAAAATTATTACTAAGCTTCATACACACAACTGGTGTAATATTATTAATAAAATATTAAAAGGTTCTATAGAAGAGAAACATGTAAAAAAAATGGATATTCCTCAACATTTGCCTTTAATAAATATAAATGTAATAAATTAAGAAGGAAAGCAATAAATAAGTAAATAAATTTATGTGTTTTATTTCCAAAGTGTTATGTAAGTCTAATTTATTAGGTACCTGCATTGCGTAATATCGAAAAAAAGTGCACATCACTAAGTTATCGATATAACTATATTCCACCAGCTAGGCACAACCCTAATAAAAAAAAACAGTCAACGCCGACACTAGCGCCAAAACGGACTTCATGGAAACGTACCATTAGTTACTGGTTGCATCTGTATTAGTACATATATTGTAATCTGTGTTTAAAATTGTATAGAAAGCCAAAAGGAGGTCACTCAACTCACATAAATACCTTCTGTTTTACCTTTTTTTTTTAAAAGCGAGATTATTGTTAGATATGTTTTCTGTACATCTGTGAACATCTGTTATTGGCCATACTTGATTTCTATTATTAACTGTGTATTATTACTTATGTCGCTGATGATGTTCCTAATAAAAATAAATAAATAAATAAAACACAATAACGAGTACGGGGGCAGGGTTTGGAATCGCATCCTTCCTTAAATACTTAACAATTTACTGAAATCATTAGTTGGGAGATTGGACGGGAAAAATCCTAAACAAATAAAAAATATTCTGAAAAAAATATTTATTTAAAAAACGAATGGAACTCCAGGCCCTGGTAATGATGCGTAAAATATGTATAAAATATGTATAATTGCACATATCTTCAAGTGTGTTTAAAGTTATTTGGCAGTTCTTACACCAGGACACTTTCTCCTCGGCAGGTCACTCACCGCGCTTCAACCTCAATAGCTAGCAGACTTACTCACGAAGAAACTGGATCGTTTAGAACTTTTGGAGCGGCTACGGCAAACTTTTTGGAACAGATGGCACAGAGAATACTTAACAAAGCTACAACAGCGAACTTAATGGAGAGTCAGACGTAAAGACCTGAAGGTTGGTGATCTTCCGCTAATAAGTGAAGATCATTCTCCACCTTTGTTATGGCGAAAAGCAAGAGTTACAAAAACTAGGCGCGGATGGAATCTCAAGAATAACAGATGTCAAAACCATGCAAACCATAATAAGGCGAGCCTTAAACCGCCTCAGTCTGCTCGTTGATGAAGATTGAAGGCTTGTCTTCAATGGCTCCCCAGTATGGTGAAGCGTATCAACATGACTTAAGCCTCAAAGAGATTTGACGTCGTGAACCTTGTCGTCATAGACAAATCGTAAAGTAATGTGTAAAAAATCATTATAAAAAGGGCGACGACCCCCGTCTCATTCCTTTTTAACTTTAAAATTTCAAGAAACTCGGAAGAACCAAGACAAGACGTTTAATATTGTATGAAGTATATATAAGATGTAAGTGCTAAGAATCAGTAAATTAAAGTTAAAATAGTTTATTTTTCCTTAAGGCGGCCACACACGCTACGGTGTACGATGGTACTAACCAGTGTAAATGGAGGACGGCGTTTACAGCTGCGACACAGTTTCATAACTAATGCAGCTGTATTCGTTCCACATGTTGTAATGTACCTTTATAAAAGTCCAATAAATATGTTTTTTTACTATTTCGCCTTTTTTGGACAGAGCATTTAAAAGACGTATTTAAAAAGGGTAATGACATGGAAGTTAAAAATGTATCGTCCCGTTTCTATTTTATCTTGTTTTTCTAAGCTTTTTGAGTCCTTAATACTAGATATAATATCTCCACAGTTAAATAACATTTTATCAGATTATCAACATGGTTTTATAAAAGGGCGCTCAGTTCAAACTAATCTTGTCAACTTTATTTCAGACATTTCTTATGAAATGGATAAAGGTATGGAGGTTGATGCCAATTATACTGACTTCTCTAGTGCTTTTGACTTGGTGAACCACACATTACTCGTAAAAAAACTTAAATCACTTGGTATAAATAACCCGCTGTTACAATGGTTCAAGTCGTATCTATCAAACAGATCTCAAATTGTTTCAGTGAATGGCTTTGACTCCAAACCCTATATCGCTAAATCAGGTGTTCCGCAAGGATCCCACTTAGGCCCACTTCTATTTCTAATATTTATTAATGATTTAACAGCCGAAATAAAACATTGCAGCTTCTCTTTTTTTGCAGATGATTTAAAAATTTACAAAACAGTTAACTCAATAATAGACGTAAATATTATTCAGGATGATCTTAATAATATAAAAAAATGGTGTGACCGTAACAATATGTTAATTAACGCAAATAAATGTTATTATATTAAATATACAAAAAAGAAATTACCGTTTCCATCTTCTTACACCATAGGAAATACAAAATTAGAACAAACAAATGAAATCAGAGATTTGGGTGTTATAGTTGACAGTAAACTCAATTTCATTTCTCATTACGATTATATTGTCCAAAAATCTGCTCAAATGTTAGGGTTCTTAAAGAGAAATTCTAAAGATTTTCGTAATGCAGGCACAAAATTAATGCTATATAATGCGCTGGTCCGCAGCCAATTAGAATTCGCCAGTACCGCATGGAGCCCTCACTACTCTGTACACTCTCAGCGGCTTGAAAGTATCCAAAGAGCATTTACCAGATACTTGGCATATACTTCCATAGGAATATCGCATAGAAACACCTATGACAATAGTTTTTTTTTTTTAAGTGAATACATTACGTGACCGTCGCATTTTACAAGATTTATCATTTCTCCATAAAATTTTCTCAAATAAAATAAAGTGCAATCATCTTACCGAGGAAATTAAACTATCAGTCCCGTTTAATCACCCCAGAAAACATATACAAAACTTTTTCCAAACCACTTTTTCTAGAACTAACACTGGCTTGTACGCACCTCTTAATAGAATCTGTCAGGAATTTAATGAAATTAATTGAAAAATTCCAAATATTGATATTTTTAATGATTCTTTAAAAACATTACAGGGAAAAATACTGCATCAATTCAAAATTTAAGTTATCAGATATTTATAAATTTATTTTTCATTTTACATTTTAATTTAAATTACTAGGTTTAAGGTTTGTTGTATTTATGATTGTGCAAGTGTTGTGTACGCCTTTAATTGGCATACAATATTAGAATAAGACTTTAGTTATATATAATCATATGATTGTGTTAATATGTATGCTGTTGGTGTTCCTTAAGTAAATAAATAAATAAGACCTTTTATGTTTTCAAACTAACCTTTATGCTACTCAAACTGGATAGCCATATACACCCAAAGTTGGAGATAAACCCAAAGTTATCGGAATTTTAGGTAAAGGAAAAAAGACCAATACATTACCTGTATTTCGCAAATAATTCATTAAAATAACAATCGACTTGTGATCGAACTTCACCGGAGCTCAACACCAAACCTGCATATACAAATGTATGTAAGTTCATTTTTTTTTCTCTTAGTTTGATATCTCCAATTTGCCTGCCAAGCATGGAGACTATAGCAATAAACCTCCAGTCTTAGAGGAGGGCCATATCCTACAGTGGATTGTCATGAACTGTGTGTTTTATTTTATTGTTTTATGTGTAATATTCAGCATTGAACGATTATGGCTGATGATGATAATCCTATTTTATTTACTCATAAAAAATAACGCAGCTGTAACTATTTTTCATCATTCAAGTTTAAAATATATATGTTTGTTGTTAGCAGGTCTGACTCTGAAGTATACGACTTTGAGAACGGCGTGGTCGACCTCTCGGAGACCCAGTAACGACTGCGGCGCGCCCCCACGCTCACGTTCGACAGCGAGGACGAGGACACAGTACAACTTTCGTAAGTATTAATTATTTTAAAATTTTATCAATTTTTTGTGTTAGTTAAACTGCTTCATAATGTTGTATGCGATATTAATTTGATCGTTTCTTTCAGTAAACCAAAGGAATCGCGTAAGCGTAAAACTGGTCCGCCGGCGCCGTGCCAACCGAAGAAGCTGTCTGCAGCTGTGCCGTCGACGTCCCGTGGAAACAGCCAGCCTACGGCCACCTCGACTCCGAGCGCTCGCAAGCTCTTGATTGCGGACCTATTCGGCGCGGACGACGACGTCGCTACTGTGACGGAACGGAAGACAGCTGTGCTCCAGTCGTTGCTGTGCCGGCGCGTCGCGGGAGGCCTAATAAAGAGGGCTCAAGATCCGGCCGGCAACCTGTTTGTGGAGTTACGGGTGTACAACGCGACGATATTGCTCACATCGAAGCCGGCGACTGCTACTGAAAAGCGCTAGTCAACTTGCGCTATCAGGCGGCCGACAACGAGCCTGAGCTGCAGGCCCTTTTTAAATTTTTAAAATCTGTTAATACAAAATTGGTACATTTTGCCTTGAGACCACTAAAAATTGATTTGTTTTCGTAGGTAGGTAGGGGGCTTTTCAAAATACAGATTCTTATGATATATATCTCTAAAGTTGTTGACGTTGATGATGATTTTATAGCGGTTCGTTTTGTTGACTAATTTATATTTTTATCTACTAGTTTGGACAAATTAGTAAACAACCTTAACAAAGAAGACGACTTTATTCACCTTAAGACAAAGTTTAGAGGTACAGCACATTTCAAGTTAATGCGATGCAAGTGTGTTTATCCATACGAACACGTCAAGGGTTGGGAGTCATATACTGAGATTAGTTTACCAGAGCGAAAATATTTTTATAGTAGCTTGACCCGAGAACATATTACGGAGAGTGATTATCAGCATGCTCTAATCGTTCGGCAGACCTTTAACTTGACCAACCTCTGTGTGTCTCGCGGGAATATAAAGTCAAGCAGTTACTGATGCATTAGGAGTTGGGAAACCGCAAGCCATCCCAGTTTCTCATACATCTTCGACAATGAATTCGACATCTGAAATTCCTGATGATTTTTTAAAGACTATCTGGATGAGTCGATTACTCACAGCTATGCAACCCATCATGTCATCACAATCGACCCTAAATTTGGACGCATTGGCGGAACTGGCAGATAGTGTACACCTTCGTCTCATCAAGTTTCGGCAATAGAATAGAATAGAATAACTCTTTATTGTACATCAAACACAAATTTACAAAAGAAATTATCATACAGTTTACAGTGAGGTACAATCGGCGGCCTTATCGCTAAAAGAAGGCTTATCGAATTCATCAAACACGATAACCGAACTGACGAAGCAAGTAGCCATGTTATTAAATTATTTAATGTTTTGTTATTTAATAATGAAATGACATGTTGTAAATTAATTTGTCTAATTTGTATGTTTTATTTATTTATGTGTTTGTATTTTATTTTGATTTGATTTTGTTTATATTCTTATGGGTCACATGTAGAAGCCTGAAATAAAGACTTATTTATTTATTTATTTAAAGCAGGTCATCGCGTTATCAGCGAAACTCAATGACTGGTCAGAACCACGTGAATGACAGTGTGGAGTGGAAGTGGTGGAAGACGCGAACGTTCTTCGTCACGCCGACTAGCTTCGAGTTAATATAATGCCTATACCTATGGAACCAGGTGGCTTGAAAAATTCGAATATCTTTTTCCTCCGCAACCGATTTTTGTAGCGATTTCGAGTAGCTGGCTCATATCCTTCTAACGTAACTGAGATTTTCAGCCGCTTCAAGTCGTTGAAAATAAATATTTTCAAGAGTATACTCGTGCGCTGAACCCTAACTATCGCGAAAAAATCTTACGGAAATATTAATTCTTAGGCAAGAAAAGCCACGCAATAATTGCTTAAAGTAACAGATTACATTGACAACACAACGGATTTGTGGACCTCCGATAGCAGCAGAATTTATATGACCCGGACGATTCATATCATTAATGATGGCAAAAACGTTATTTTCTGGGGAAGTTAAGGATGCCCATACGTCAGAAAATTTTGCTCGAGAAATAAAAGATTTATTGGAAACCGAATGGAACATTTTGGACAAAATCATTTGCGTTACAACTGGCTTCGTGGCTAATATGAAAAGCTGTTGTTGATATTCTTCAAAAACGTCTCCACAGTTGTGCAGCTCATACTTTTAACTTGGTGGATGTTTCCCATTGATTAATTTGTGGTCATGAGATTAACAAAACTGCTGCTAAAGCAACATTCATGGATCCAAGATTTGAGAAAGCTGGGGAAACTTAGGTATATTAATATTTTATTTAAGAAAGGCTGAAAGATCTTAATTTCAAGAGCTGCATTGTTTTATTAGTTTTACATTCATGTCACAAAGTAGTATCATAGACAGTCGTCTAGGAATAACAAGAAAAAATTTAAATTACGCGAAGCGAATTTCATTAATTTTTCCTGCGCTTCGGTTCTCATGCCTCTACAATATTAAAATCAATATGCTACCGTTCTTTTCTCCTTCTGTTGATTTTATCTTTGTGTTATGTACCCAAACAATTACTCCTATTCCCACAGCCTAATGTACTTCCACTTCACATTTATTGCTTTGGCCTACTGTATTAACTTACTTAGAAACCATATCACTTGAAACTCTTGAGACCTTTTAAATGATTATCTTTATTATAAGTTGCACCACGTTCACATACTTATGATTCTTCAAATAAAATCCCACGAAATACTTATTGGAAGTTGCCGACCAAAACAAACCCAAATCTTTCATTAGTCGGCACTTGTTTATCATTCATATCAACATCTGCTCATTTTGAGACGCAGATGTCTCAAAATGTATACCTTATCAATCCTCAACTGTAACCTTCGATATTTTGCCCATCTATTTTCATAGAACACTTCACACGCTCCGCGACCACAACAGTTGTTTACTTATCCTTACTTATCTGTATAAATATCCGAACATCGAGGAACATTCATTCATTTCTTCATCGACTCTCGACCTCACGAGAACTCCTCCTATCCGACCACTTGGTGCATTACGCCTTCTACTGAATATTTTGCTCCGCATTGTAAAATAATGGTAAGCTAGATTAGCAAAGGAATTAAGTGAAATTTTTCATCGATTGTTTAATTTACAACCCTCAAGATCGAACAGGATATCACATAATTTTGGCATCAGAAGTAGTATCTGTGCACCTGCTCTTCGTCAGAAGCCCAGAAGCAGTGAAGTCTCCAGACTTTGGCATAAAAAACGAACAAGTTCCTGAATAAATCTTCAAGACTCAGCGCGACGGTTTTGGCCCTCAACGGCGACGACGGCGTAAGTAAGCAAGAAAAATCGATCACCATCGCAGAAACTGATCCAGGACGGCATCAACAGCGATTGGACCAGCAAGTATAGTGAAGTTCGCATTCGCACTAGTTTCTGATGAAACAGCGGAGATAACCAAGTGGATCCGGCAGACCCAACACCGAAACAGGCATCATCGTCATCACCAGCGGCGGCAGCACACTAGTCCACCAACTAGCTCACAGTTCACCCCGAAGAATAATATCACTGTAATCTTACCTCAAGAATTATTATAATAAGAATTGTTTGCCTTATAATGTTCAACATCAAATATTTTTTATAAAGGGCGATGGGAAAAAACGTTCGCACCATCCAGCAGATTTCAAACAAGTGTCATTTGAAACATCTATTAGAATAGAGAACTTTTTACTATGGCGACATATTTCAAATGCTTGAGGTTTAGATTTTATAATATATTCTTCTTTTTTACTTACACATTTAATTAGTGTGCATTAAAAAGGACTAGAATATGGCGATCTAAATAATATTTTGATATAAAATGCGCAGTATTTTAATATTTTTGCTGTAGCAAAGGTAACATTATTTGTTAGAAACCAACAAAATCCTTTTTTTTCTTATATTTCATTGCGTAGAGATTTAGTAGCTCTAAGAATAAAAAAGTATTACGCTAAACGCTAATAGTGTCGCAAAATGAAGGTGCCGGAAACCGGTTCGAGCTAGTCGGGACGTGCGCAGAGGAGGTGATTTTGAGAACGTTTTGGCACAATTATGGATACAGGACGTCAATGTATTTAGAATCGTCATTTGTTTACGTGAAATATGCCTTTTTGTTCGTAGAAAAAAATATTTTTGTTTAAAAATAAATACATTTGTGCCGAAAAGTTATTTTTTTATTATAAAAAAACCCAAATGTTTTTGCAATTAACACAGGTACTTTAGACTTTTTTGGGTCCCAACGAACAAATTGACACATATCCTATGACTGTTGTAGGGTGGGGACGGGGTTCATACAAAATCCCCTATGGTCCTTTAACAGCGTTTGCATTGTATAACTTTAACGAACTGTATAGTAAGCAATTCATCCCTCATTGTTTACTTTAAACCATTACTCCTATTCCCACACCCTAATGTACTTCCACTTCGCATTTATTGCTTTGGCCTAATGTATTAACGTACTTTGAAACCATATCACTTGAAACTCTTGAGACCTTTTAAATGATTCCCTTTATAATAAGTTGCACCGCGTTGACATACTTATGATTCTTTAAGTAAAATCCCACGAAATACTTATTGGAAGTTGCCGACCATAACAAACCCAAATCTTTCATTAGTCGGTACTTGTTTATCATTCGTATCAACATCTGCTCATCAAGACGACGCAGATGTCTCATAACGTATACCTTATCAATCCTCAACTGTACCCTTAGATATTTTTCCCATCTATTTTCGTAGAACACTTGAGCCGCTCCCCGACCACAAGGGTTGTTTACTTATCCTTACTTATCTATATAAATATCCGAACATCCGGGAACATTTCTTCATCGACTCTCGACCTCACGAGAACTCCTCCTATCCGACCACTTGGTGCATTACGCCTTCTACTCAATATTTTGCTCCGCGTTGTAAAATAATCGTAAGCTAGATTAGCAAAGGAATAAAGTGATATTTAGACATCGGATTATGTGCACTAACAAAGTGCCAAAATATGCATGCAAATATGCATTAAAACGTCCAAAATATGCATCTAAAACTGTTGATTTGTTAAAAATATAGACATTAAAAAATCAAACAATATTCTTTTTTTACATATTATAATTAAAAACGGTATAAAAACAGTGAAAAGTATTCTTCTAAATTTTCGGGCGCAAACGACCTTTCTACATCAACTAACGTCCCTGGACAATACTTAAAATTTGGTGCCAATTCTGGAGATACCGTTGATGTAGTCATTAATGTTCTATAAGTCGTCAACATTCGATTTTTTGTGCAAAATAACCTCTAACTTTGTGCGAATCTTGTCCGATATTGAGTTAGGAAGGGCTCTGGCGAGTTAGATCATTGTTTCTAGTATTTCTATTTATTTCATTAAGGGAAGGTTTTTCGTTGCCAGTTTTTCTATGGAATCTGGCAACAGTTGGAGATGTGTTGAGATGAGGGAAATATTCTGTCTGATGTTATCTATGATCAGTTTGTTCATTCGTTCACTCCAACCAGCCACTGCGCCCGTGTTCTACACGTGTCGCATATATGCATCATTGGGACAAAAATATGGAAATATGCACTAACGCTATATTTAAAGAGTTATATGCATATGCATAGGCAAATATGCAAATATAAAAATGCATAAAATCCGATGTCTAGTGATATTATTTCATCGATTGTTTAATTTACAACCCCCCTAGATCGACCAGGATATAACATCTGTGTTTTGAATAATTCTGTGTTATAAATTGTTTTGTGTAATACGGATTTTATTCACGCGGCTTACCCAATAAACCTGGACATAGCCGTGAGTACTATCCCAACTAGCAAAATGGTGTGCTATAATAGTCACGGCCACGTTCTCACTTTACTAAAAAGTAATATAAAGTTGCCATTATAAGTTGTATAAAGGTTGAGTAAACGTTTACTCGACCGGGTTTGGGCGCAAAATTATAAGACTAAACAGTGCTATAAAAGTTGTATAATAGAGAAACAGAGAGCTTGTGCAATAATAATGGAGTAACAGCAGAAGGACAACGTTTTGGAGCAGTAACTGCATGTTTACAGCTACTATAGCTCTTTTGGTAGAGTTAAAGAAACAAGGTTGCTATTATTCAGCAAACTTATGGTAAAAAGGTTGCCGATATTCTACAAGTCGACATATTATTGCGATAAAAGTGAAATAAATGCTGAATTTCCAAAGTTGTGTTCTGTTGTGATATTAATATTCCTCTTTCATCGCTTATAATATTAACGAACATAATATGTCTTACAAGTGAACCGAAAAAATATTTCTACAGCAAGGTAAGTATAAGTTTTATTTGTTAGCTGTAAGTAGGTAGTATGTGAGTTGCAACTTGGCGAAATTCATTTACCGATGAAAGTATATGCCATCGTTATTGTATTTTTGTGGGCCCTCATGATTATACAAAATAATTAAGAAATGGTAATAAATAAAATACTTAATATTACTATTGCCATTATAGTACGTTTATACAAACATCTTTTGAATAACTGCAACAAATATGCACTTGAACCACATTATTCCGCCATACTCTGTTCATTTGGGGTTCCGTGAGCAGTAAGAATAGGTACCCCACAGGTATTTTTATCGGTTGTTGGGAATTATTTAGGTAGGCAATGCAGCTATTTTATGTTCTAGTGTACCTATTGTAATCTTTCTTTCTAGATTGTAGTTTATATGGACATTGACAAATATTTGACAAGAAATGATTTGAAAATAAAAAACATGAAGTGGCCATGGGAACAAACGCATTTCATACTATTAAAAAAGTGCTATGGATGTAAAGCAGAGACGGACAAAAATACGAAAAACGCATTGCAACATTTTGTATTGAAAAGAGATGAGATAAAGTTATTACGATGTGCACTTTTTTTCTGGTGTACCCACTGTGATTCCTTTGCTATTTATATCCATTACATCAGCGATGAATGTTCTCATTGTAATTGATTCAACATAACTTTAGGGTACGTATCTATCTACTTACTAGTAGCTATATGTATTCTAAAACATACGTTTGAATACAGTATCTAAGTAATCTAACTGTATATATTATTATATAATTCCTTACTTAGTAAAAACTAAGCCTCGCTTCTAACAAGTAGACACATTCGTGATTCCTGATTGAGCCATGGTGGTTAGGAACGCTAACCACCTACTTTTGGCCTGATAAAACATTCAAGCAACGCCATCTTTGACAAAACACTTGAACTACTATCTTTGCAAAGGACTATTCTAAGTCGATAAAGCAGCTTCATTGTTTTAGATGCTTTGGGTTTGAAATTTTTTTACTCGGCAGTTGACGATTTTTCTACCCTGCTCATTTGAAACTTTGAAAAATTGTTGTATTGAATTAAATGTGAGTAAAGTGTTTTGTTTTCTATTTGTCTATTTATTATTACAAAGTTCAACTAGTGATGACAAGTTTGCTATTGTAAAGTGTATTTTGTGTCCATTACATGAAAAAAATTAAGGTGGTTTGTGCTGCTAACCACTGTGACACTAGAGATTTATGTTAGGTACAAACAACTATTGTTCATAAAGTATCTTTTTGTTTTATTTCAAGCGCTGCGACTTGTTCTACGATGGCACAAAGGAGACTAAGAGACAACGAAATCCAGGAAGTGTTGTTCGAAGATATTCCAGATGGAGACAGCTTTTATGGAGGTGATTCTGATGATGAAGAAGAGCGCATTATTGCTTTGGAAATATGTCCATGTAACTCGCCACTGCAGTTTGAAGAAGAAGACGATGTTCCTTTGTCTCAATTGGCTTCTGTTCCTACTGTTTCCGGGAATAATGAGAATGACATTCAAAAATGGAAAAAAAGTTACCACATGTCAAATCCAGGTGAGTTCAGTGAAAGCACCAGCTTACCAACGCATATATTAGAGCTGACAGATCCCTCGCCTCATGAACTTTTTTGTTTGTTCTGGACGAATGAGTGGCAGGAGAACATTTGCTTCCAAACAAACTTATATGCCACTCAAAAAGGTGCGTCTTTTGCTACTGTGACCAAAGAAGAGATGGATGTTTTTATAGCTTTGAATCTGGTCATGGGAATAAAGAAAACCCCCAGCTATAAAGACTATTGGAGTTCTGCTGCTGATTTGCATGACCCTTACATTTCTTCTTTCATG
The DNA here is from genome assembly GCA_963576735.1 of Bedellia somnulentella. Classification (NCBI taxonomy): domain Eukaryota; kingdom Metazoa; phylum Arthropoda; class Insecta; order Lepidoptera; family Bedelliidae; genus Bedellia; species Bedellia somnulentella. The sequence continues at coordinate 5,410,344 of OY755195.1, forward strand.
ACATTGAACCGCTTTGGCTGGTTGCTGAATCATCTACATCTAAATGATAATTCATTGATGCCTCAACGTGGTAGTCCACAGTTTGATAAATTATATAAAGTCAAGCCGTTACTGGATCACATGAAGCAAACATTCAAAGAAAATTACACATGCTCGGAAACTGTGGCTATCGACGAAAGCATGGTGAAGTTCAGTGGAAGAAGTACCCTCAAACAATACATACCTAAGAAGCCCATCAAAAGAGGCTATAAAATATGGATGAAATGTGCATCTACTGGCTATTGTCTAGACTTTGATTTGTACGCTGGCAAAGATGGCGATAAAGTCCAGACAGATTTAGGTGGCAAAATAGTGAGGCAGTTCTGTGAAGGTTTGCAAGGAAAAAACTACAAAGTATACTTTGACAATTATTTCAATGGATATCAGTTACAACGAGACCTATACCAGCAGTCTATATTAGCTTGTGGAACTGTGAATTCTACCAGGAAACATCTACCTACATTGAAAGAAGACAAACAGCTGAAGCGAGGTGAATATGATTACCGAGTCAGTAACACAAACGTGTCCATTATGAAATGGAAAGACAAAAGGTCAGTGCACATTCTATCGAACTTTCATGACCCAAGGGATGTTGGTCTTGTGTCCAGACGCGAACGTGATGGCTCCTCAGTTGAAGTTGCATGCCCTCAAGCTGTAATTGATTACAACAAAAATATGAACTTTGTGGACCATTTTGATCAACTCAAAAGCTACTACAGCATTGATCGCAGATCAAAAAAATGGTGGCACAGAATTTTCTTTCACTTTCTAGACTGTTCTGTGATAAATGCGTACATTATGTATAAAGATCTGCAAGCTCTGCCAGTTCAGGATTTGGAGGCCATGGACTTGAAAATGTTTAGAAGACGAGTGTACCAGGGGATCCTGGCTCCAGCCATTGTAAAAGGGCGAAAAAGAGCCTTGTCATCTAATAGTACCCCTCGCAGCTCTCCAACTCCAGCTTCCATACAAAAACACAAGCCAGTAGTCCCAATTGAGATCCGGATGCAGCAAAATAAGCATAAACCTATACGGAGCTCGTCCAGAAGGTGTGCCAAATGTAGCACTAAAAGTAATCCAGTTCGCACAATATATATCTGTGAAACTTGTAAAGTGCCATTATGCCCTCGAAAGGGAAAAATTGTGAAAAAATAACAATATCGTTATCGTAAATTAATTCAAACAGGTTTCAAAGACAATCTGAATCAAATAACATCCTAAACTAATATCTAAGTATAATTAAATTGTTACAACAAATTTTGAAGTTTTATTGCTACCTGTGTCACGGTGGTCACCGTAACTAACCACCCTATAATCTGAAAACCTGAAAGTTACAGGAGTCAATTGCGGTATTTTTTACTTATTTAGATCCTAAATAATTACAATAACATACATTTAATTAAATTCGTTTGCTAATCTCAAAGCGTGGCTCAATGAGTTAACGAAGTTTTAACGGTCTGTTAACACTTCATACATTTTTGATGAAACGTATCTAAGTTACGATTTGTTAGGTAGTTAACTACCGGGCCACAATCTTTCCAAGCGTTGTTTTGTTGTGTGTGTTACACGACAATAAGACGACGACGCGCGACGATCCCGCAGCCGCGGCGCGGGGGAGGGGCTCGGGAAGTAGTAGCTACCTAGGCAGTTGTTTGTTTTCGTCTAGGTACTCATAGTAGTTATTGCGTGTACGACGCGACGCCCGCGCTGCCGGCCGCCGCGTCCATAAATAATAGTTTTTCGTGTGGTGTGTATGTAAGTATTATCTTAGGTTTAGGTAAAGTTTAACTAGTGATGTAACAATGTTTTACAGGTTCTAATCGTATTAAGATGTAAACGTGGAGATATGTGTTGAAGATTGGTGAAAACACACTTGTAACACTCCATGCCACGCGGCAATATGCCTCCCGATTAGTCGAATGGCACATTGGACTTTCCGTTGAATCGTGTTGTCGCGTGGGGTGTTGCGAATATGTTTCTAGCCTAAAGGGACCATGTAGGGATACGGTACACAATTCTATACATTTATGCATGTCATAATGAAATGCTTGTAGAATCAATTAATTAATGTAAAGTTACTTTGAATCACCTACTTACATTTGGGCAGTTTATCTAGAAGAACAAGTCGTATTCGTAGGTAGGTAGGTAGGTACCTACAACTTTTCGAAATTTTGATTACCTTCCTAATACATTTGTTGCAGAATATTCAAGATAGTTCAAACGATCGAGAAAGGAAAATATTATTTAATGTTTTTTGACAAGAATTCCTCATGTGGGGATTATTACTCATAAATAAAAGATGTTATTAAAATCCAGTCCCCGCCAGTGTCGAAATTTTTCTTTCCTTTAATAACATCTTTTATTTAAAAGGAAAATATTATTTATGGACAGTGCCTGAAGCCTGGGAAAGCGACGGAACTTTAAAAATGCCTAATAAAAAAGTAAACAATCTGCGTCGTAATTCTAATTCAGTTCCAGATAAATCATAGCAAAAAATTAATTGCGTTGTAAAAAGAAATGGTATCACGGACTTTGAATAAGCTGAGTCAGAAATCAGAGCCATGAGCCAATTTAGTGACACGGATCAGGAACAAAGCGCACCGAATATATCAATAAGATCTTCCGCACTTGAGAATTTCAATGATATAATAATGAACGCGGATCTATCAGAATTTGTAGTTTTACCGAATGCATCCACAGACACAACTCAACAGATTCCAGGTCAATCCAATGCACACAATAGTGACAATATTTTGGCAGAATTAAGAGAAATGAATAGAAAGCTAGATGGATTCACATTCAATGGGCATAATTTCGGAAAATCAGCAAGCAATTATGCAAACACTATCTGAAGTTTCTGTCCAATTTGAAGAGTTCATCAAACATTCAAAATCTGAGAATAATTCACTAAAAAGGGATGATTCAGGTTTCAAGCGGATCACACATAAGAAAGCGTTAGACGATTTTGACCAGAATCTTAGAATCAAGGAAAATTCAGACGCCGTTATAAGCATATTATCCAAAATCTGTGGTCAGGGTAAAGGCAGAGTAATTAATAATGCCTACGCACTGATAGATGCATTGTTTGACAGAAAGTTTTTGGAATCTTGTTCATTGACAGGAGCATCTAGAGACAAAGAGACAAAAACTTGTTTTAAAGCGTATGAAAGAACAGTAGACACGTTTTTCAAAATAATTAATATTTCAGACAACACATTTACAAAGACCGAATGTCAGAAATTTCTTCAAAGTGTAATGCGAAATGCGAAGAAAAGAACATGTGCAAGAAGACTTCGGGTTTCTGGTGAAAAACGTAGAAAGAAACCAGTGCTAAATGAGCCTGCTAAGCAAGATGCAAACCACGTTAATGTAATTAATATCTCAGAAGAACATGACACAGCTGCCAACCAAAACCTTCAAGATAATTCAGTTACTGAAGATGAAAATTATCTCCTTTAGTTTTGATCTGATAGATCAAGGTAAGGAAAATTATTTTCCATGTTAAGTATTGTTTTTACTACCTACCTGCGGAAAACAATTTTTTACGCTTGGTTTTTATGTTTTAGAGGTGATTTTACGAAGAATAGTTTTTTTACGCTGTCGTAAAGAGTTTTAAAGAGATACCTACTAATTTTATGTCAGCCAAAATCTTAGGTAACATCGGATCAGATCAGATTTTTTAAGTTAAATACCAAGTAGACTAAGTGTTATATACCTACGTTTTATCGTCTATTGTTTTTAATTGTTGTAAGACCTGCACCTTGATTAGTATATAGGAAAGAAACTAACTAACTTGCTCTTACACTGCAAGTTACTTATTATACCCCACCCAGTATACAGATTGCATATAAGTTTAATTTATCCTAGGTTACAATACTCAGAACTCAGAAACGCATGGTTTAACCAGTACAAAACCTATCATGATTATTTTTTGTTTAGATTACTTAATGGTAACTATTGTGACTTATTTTGTACCAATGGCTGACAATGTCTTTACCTAATTCGTAAGAACTTTAAGTTTAACCACTAGTTGGTATTTTTTTTGTTATTTCTAATGTGAAAGACTAGAATTTGCTACCTAGGTATATTGATTGTGATACAATACAGACTCTTTAAACTTAATTTAATGTTGAAATCCTATTTTTTTATTTTATTTATTTTTTTATGAGAAACACGGTATTTACCTATCTACTAGGTACCGTCTTTGTGATATAAGACTGACTCGGTGGAGATAAAGATTCTATTTTCTCTTATGTGAAACGGGTATTTAGAAGATGGTGATATAAGAAAGACTCCTGTTCCAAATAGCTATACAATAGAAGTAGGTAATTTAAGTATTCATATTAGAAACAGAATTTATGTAACGATATTTTAATTTAATTTTTGAGGCTGCCATAATAAATAAAACGGCATTTCTGATCCCAGAGCATAAATATGTACGTAGATCGCTTTAAGCATCTTAAACTCCAAAAATCTTTACCTATAAAAACCTGATTCTATTTCTATTTGAGATGTAGGTGTGTGCGTAGTCATTTAGTCTACTTATTACTTAATTACATTATTTGATTATTAAAACAAATGTTTATTTAAACACTCTGCAATATATTTACTAATTATCTAAAGGTAGGTACAATCAGTAGGTATACTGACGCAAGCAAAATAAAATCTTATTTGCTTGTATTAAAGGTGCTGTCCTTAATAATAAACTGGTAAGTATTTATATTGTGTGCAGCAAAGGCGTAAAATTAGTAGTCGAGTTAGGGCTCAAACACATAAACACGTTACGACGACGCAACGTACAACGATGCGGCGTCGTTTCACGATACGACGTCGCATTGTGGAAATCTACGTCACGACGTCGATGCACGATACGACGTCGTGACGTTAGAAACTCATTTAATTACCTTAGTCGAGCAGCGTCCCGTACTATGGGACAAAACATCTGAAGAATACAAGAATAAAAATTTAAACACAACATGGAAAGAGGTGTGCAGTGTGTGTGTGAAGAAAATTTATTTCCTGGTTTTCAAGAATTATGTAATCAAGAAAAAACAAAATATGGTAAGTAATATCCTATATTTTAGTTCACATCACTATTAAAGTAATCACAAAATTCATTTCTTATGTCGGTAGCTCTTGTTCTTGTTCTACTCTCCTGTGTGGATTGTTGTAGTTCAATAAAAGAATCATCAATTATCATATCTACAAATGTTTCGGTTACTTCACGGTTTAGAATGAAATTATGTAAAACACAGCTTGCTTTTATGATATTTGTGCGAAAATCTAAAGAAACATTTAATGGTCGATGAAATACCCTCCACCTGTTAGCCAGGATACCGAAAGCACATTCTACAAATCTTCTTGCTCGGCTCGAACGATAATTAAAAACTCTTTGTTGTCTCGTCAAATGTTTTCCAGGGTATGGGCGCATTATATTATTTTTTAACGGTAAACCTTCGTCTGCAATAAAAACAAAAGGAACAGACGTTTGGGAGCCTGGTAAAGGCTTTGGCGTTGGTAAAGGAAGTTGTCCTTTTTAAAAGTAATTCATTCAATTTTGAATTATTGTAAACGGTTGAGTCACATTCCTTGCCATATGCTCCAATATCAACATATATAAATCTGTATTTAGAATCTACGAGAGCCAACAACAATACAGAATGGTAATTTTTGTAATTATAAAAAAGCGATCCGCCATGTTTGGGACTCCAAATACGAACATGTTTCCCGTCAAGTGCACCTATGCAATTAGGAAAGTTGGCACTCTTGGCAAACTTCTCAGCAATTTTTGTTAGCCGCTTAGTAGTTATTTTCGGTATATTTTCGATCAAAAGATGCTTCCATATAACTCCACAGACTATTTTTACAGTTTTAGCAATAGTAGACGCTCCACGATAGCAGTTTAAATGCATGTCTTGAAAAGTGTTTCCTGATGCCAAAAACCTGAAATAAAATAAAGAAATAAATAAATGAAATAATTTGTAGTATAGGCATAACCCACACTTCAAATTAAAAGTGTATACATAAATAAATAATCTATGTGAAGTTATGCATGTGTATATGTGTATCAGTGTGGTGCGTGTGTGTGCGTGTGTATGCGTGTGTTGGTGGGATGGGCGAGTGAATGTATTATTTATTTATTTATTTATGCGTGTCTAAACATAAAATACTGTTGTTTCAGGTAATGCTGTGTTAAAGAAATGGACTGGTATTAAAGATAACTATGCCAAGTAAGTAAAAAAACTTAAAGAAATAAATAAATCTGGAGCAGGCGCTAGCAAACTTAAAGAATATCATTTATATAAACAGCTCCTTTTTTTAAAAAGAAACGATCATAACGAAACCTATGATAGTATAATAGATCTAGAAATAAACAATCAGGACACACAAAAGGAAAGTCCAAAAATAAAATTTAAAAGTCCATCTCTACCCCAGTCATCACGAAAAAGGAGAAATGTCGATACATTTGAAGAAGAGATTATGGCAAAATTAGAAGTGAAGTGAGAAGATGTGGGTTCAGATCACGAAGACATCGTGTACTTTAGTAGCGTTCGCTGGCTCAGCAGAGCAGCCACACTGAAGCGATTCTACTTGTTGCTCGATGAAGTAAAGATTTTTCTTGAAAACAAAGGCCAAGAAATTGGTTTTCTAACTGATGAGCAGTGGTTGGCTGATTTGGCTTTCCTGGTTGATATAACTGAATATCTCTCTGATCTCAACCTAAAACTGCAAGGAAAATATCAACTATGCTCGCAGATGTATGAACATGTTCAAGCTTTCACTAAGAAGCTCATATTATTGGAGAAACAGCTGGAACAAAAGCAGTTGGTTCATTGGGAGACCTTATCTTCCAGAAATGAAGAGACATTGAACTTGACAAAGTACGCGTCATGATTACAAAAATTAAGGAATGAGTTTGATGTGAGATTCGACGACTTCAAATCACAAATACCCAACATGAAAGTCTTCCAAAATCCGTTTGATGTTGAAACTGAAAGCGCCGGACTAAACCTACAATTGGAATTGATTGAAATACAAAGCAACTCACTTCTAAAAGCGGCATACAATGATTGCCTTCCAAATGGATTGATTGAATTTTACAAAAAGTATATTACCCCAACCAATACCCAAACCTTACCAAATTAGCTCTTCAACAAATTTCCTTATTTGGCAGTACATACACTTGCGAACAGCTTTTTTCACGCATGAAACATATAAATCAAAAACCAGATTATCCTTAACAGACAGCCATCTTACAGGCATTCTGCGCATAGCCACTTCTAAAATATCAGCGGACATAGATACACTGTGCAAGCAAAAAAGATGTCAATTATCTCATTAGGTTAAGAGAAAAACTAAGACTTTCTTTTTAATAAATGGAAAAAGAAAACTATCATTGTACTTTATTTTATTATATTTTAATACCTACCTAGAGTGCTTAATTAAAGTTAGAGTGCACTTTACTTCGCTATTTCGGCATTTCTTTTGGCCCGCTACGGTTACACAATTACTAAACCTGGCCCTCCACAAAACTATGTTGGACACCCCTGATTTAAAATAAACGTTCAAAATTGTAATAAAACAATATTTTCATTTCACACTCTAAACAACATTCGAAGTGAATTCCCCTTAAGGTTTCCATTTAGAGACGACAGTCTTCTACTGAGTTATTGTCCCGTATTACATTATTATAAAAATATTTTTTACTGCCAAATTTTACACATTTTACACAAAACAAAAATCTTTAAAAATATTTTAAAATCGAAGGTTTTTGCTTCAAACATATATTACTAGGAAAGTATCATAATGTTTTAGATTTTGAAAACTATTTAGGGTCACATTAAACAAAACGTAACTCAGTAGATGAAAACCTATGGAAATAGAATCATCTACTTCACGTCTCGAAGTACCTATAACTTTTTATGTTATCACAGATTAAAGGCCACTCCGATCAGTTTAAATATAACAATGTAAAAAAATACAACTCTAAAAAAAAGAAGATTAACTGATATTAGTAGCAGTCGTCCCAGTGTCTCTTCTAACAGGTATTACAAGTTGTTCAAGATCTGTTAATTTGGACAAGCTGTTTGTTCAATTTATTGTGGACACACTGTCATTATTATCACTAATGAAGAACAAGTCTTTTAAAGCTTTGATTGAAGGTTCACAGCAACTGTCAAGACAGCAAAGGTTATGTGCCGTATTACAGCTAAGAATAAAATCAATGAGTACAATGAATTTAAGAAAAACTTCAAGCTGTTATTTGACAATGTCGAATTTGTGTATAGTATGGCTGATATTTGGTCTTCGTCAAAAAGAAATTACTTGGGGGTTACAGTCTACTGCAAAGCGAAACTTTTGAAAGAAAATTGCTGCAATTGCTTGCAGAAGATTACAGAAGAGGCACACACATATGAAAAGGTGGTTGAAATAATAACTGATATACATTCAGACTATAATCTGAAACTATCAAAAACTTTTACAACTAACGACTCAAATATGGTTAAGGCTTTTGAGGTATTTGGAAGGTCTGGTTTAGAGGCAGTTGAAGTTTTGAAAGAGGCAGTTGAAACCATACGATATGTATTTACTCGTATCTGAATGCAGCGTTACTTTTACAATTTCCTGACATTTCCTGACGAAACAATTAACTCTCAATTTCGTGAAGTACACATATTGACTCAATTTCTTTTTTTTGTTCTAGTAGAAAGTTGTGTTGTATTTTTATTCGTGTGATAATTCTTCACTGTTAAATAATTTATTTCATTATATTGGAATCGAAAAAGAAAGAGCGAACTCTACTTCTTCCGAAGTTTTGATGCGCATCTCATTAGTTGAGAAATATAAAACAATAATTGAGATTAAAAAAAACAACGCAGTAATAATCAGAGAGAAGGAAGCTGCTTGGCGAAAAACAAACTTATTAATTAATTCTTATGGTATTTCAACATGCAATTGTTCGTTGAACAACTTAAAATTAAAATAAAAAGGACTGAAGTAAGCCGCGAAAAAGAAGTCCTCTTTAATAAGGAAAGAACTTTATAAAACCGGGGAGAATTAGTAAAAAATTCGGAGGTAGGAAACGCAAACACTACTAAAACGTGTAAAAGAAATAAAGGATAGAAGAATTTCGCGCTGGCAGCCATTGACACGGTAGCTCAATTGGCAAGAGCGACGGGGGCGTATACCCGAGGTCGCGGGTTCGAATCCCGCCTGTGTCGAAATTTTTCTTTCCTATATTTATTCTTTATTTATTTGTATTCCATTACTTGGTAAGGAAATGTTGCGTTGTAAAACGAGGCTATTTGGAATTGCGAAGGATATTTGGGACGATTAAATAATTTGTTTTGGTCAAATTTTATTGACCTAGGGTTTTACTACTATTGTATTGTAATTTTCTCATAGAAATTAGGTACCTAACCTTAGTTTTGTTTCTGCAGGAGTAGGAGTAAGTGGGAAGAGTACTTTCATACTGATTGGATGGCGGAGCGGAGCCCTGGAATTTGATTTTGTTAATCGATCTCCGCTAAACCAAGAAATATATATCTACGCACTACCTACCTACATAGTTGTTTCTAGTTGTAATTTGAATATTTTGAGAATAACCTAACCTAACTAAACAGAACTAATAGGCCCGCGGAAATAGCCTTGAGCAGCCCAACCACCAAAGACCCGCGTCAAAGTTTTAATTCAATAAAATTTATTGTCTCCTAGATAAGAATCAAAATGCTCTAATCAGTGCTTGTGCAGACTCTATTACGTAGGTACCTAGCCTAGATTTTCGAACTTTGACCTGACCTGACGTGCCATTTATTATTTTCATATTGAAGTGCGATGTGCGATCCGTCCAACTAATCTAACCGCGTTTAGCGGCCATTTTTATTTTTTTGTGTCGTAATTCCATACAAAAATTCCCCAAAAAAATAAATATGGCCACTAAACGCGGTTAAATTAGTTGGACGGATCGGCCCTCAAATATTTCGTGTTCAGTGTTGCCATTCCAAAAATATACCACATTTGAGTTTTTCAACATGTAGTTTTATTTATTCTAATAAAGAATAGAGGAAAAAATTGAATCATTATTTTTAAAAAAATACATCATGTTGAAAATTTCTCATGGATGCATGCATGGTTTTTATTTGGTTTTTAAAGCACTAACTTTCTCTATCTCTCTTTTTTATGTATGGTGTGGTGGTGAATGATGCATGTTTAAACGCATGTTTTGCTATGTAACAAAATTAACATGTATCTGAAGAAAATGGAAAGGTTTTTGACTGTTAAAGCGTCAACTTCAAAAGAAAAAAAAGTAGATCGAGAAAATATCGATGAGGCACCTCCTAAAAAAAAGAAAAAGCAAACTTATAATTTTAACCAAAAATGGCTTGTAGATATTTCATTCAAAAATTGGATTTCCAAAAGGGAACAAGAAACGTATAAAGTGTATAACATTGTCTTCAAGATCAATTTATGTTTACCAGTTCCGGAAAATAAAATAATCCGCCCGGCAAATAAACATCAACGTTTCTTTACCGACGACGGTGAAAGTGACGACGAAATTTTCCCTAAAAGCAAAAAATATAAAAAAGGTTAAAACAGAAGAAATTGTGCACGCTGCTACGAAAAGCTAAGACAGACATTAACGTCCTCAGAGGTGAAAAAGAAAGTTAAGAAATTTAAAACTTTCTTTGCTTAACATGTTACAAAGATAGGCATATCTAAATATCTCAGTAAGTTATTAATAATAAGATAGACAGCTTCATTAATAAAATTGATTAAAAATGTATGACTCGACATGTTTCTTTTCTTTCACTATCCCATCACTAAAAAAATTACACTTAAGTGCGGTGTCGGGCCATATCAACCTGACATTTTCGATTGCTAATTTCTCATTTTCTATTAGGAGGATCCCGGGGCGAGGCAAATTAAAAGTCAAGTGATTCATTAGGATTTTAAGAGCATAACAATTTTCAATATACGATAGGCCTTGACTAAGATAATAGAGCTTGAATACCACCCCGAGGTATCGGGTCGAAAGGGCCTGTCACGCACAATAAGAAAGTCAAGTGGGTGCAATTTTAGTCTGCCACCGCACCAGCTGTCACTTGCTCACCCAAAGTCACTGTTTTTTTACGCAGTCAACGTGTTAAAAAAGTGTTTTTTTTAATTTTAAAGGTGTTCTGCTGAGCGGAACGTCTTTTGACGATAGTGAAACATTAGAGTTTCAATTAGGTGTGCTGTCAGTGATTCAAAACATGAATAAGCAGCGTGAAAAATCGTTTATACTCATCCAATTATGAAAAGAATGTACACCCGCCATTAAACCAGAATGTCTTCCCTTCAAGTGGATATGGATACTTGGCACGCCAACTAGAAGGACCAGCATCACCTACTTTGTCACAACATTCAGGAATTACTCAAGATTTTAGTCATATTTAACTCCACTATTTAATTTATTTTCTTAAAAAAATTATTATTAAAAAAAAAGTTCTTAAAATAATAAATAAAATAAGTTAACTCAAAGTGTCTACCTATTATGAGTATATGCTAGTGAATATAAGTAGAATGAATATGAGTCTCATATAAATTCGTACTGTTTCAAAGTGAAATACATTAGCTAACAGAATTTTTTGAGTTTTAATTAAATTCATAAAATAGGTATGGACACAGAGTATCAAACGGACAATTGGAGGAGCTTCTAGAGTTCCTAAGGGCCAAAGCACACGACGCGTTGCGGCGGCGGCGCGGCGCCGAGACGAGGCGGGGGGAGAAGAATGCGTTGCACCGCCGCAACGCACCGTGTGCTCCGGGCCTCAGTTGTTTATTTGTCACAAAGAAGGGCACACGCTTCCTCGTTACGTTTCTTTTATATTATTTTTTGTTGATTTTTGTAAGTAAAATGAGTACCAACGAAGAAGACATTGATATGGACTACCTTATTACGTTAGTACAAGAAAGGGAAATCCTCTGGGATAAGTCCAATATGGACTTTAAAAATAAAAGTTTAAAAGCAAAAGCATGGGAGCAAATTGCAAAAATTTTATATCCAGAATATGATAATTTTGCTTGTGATAAAAAGAACGAAATTGGTGAGTAAATATTTATTGCTTTAATGATGATTAAATCTTCTGTAACTGCCATTGTAGTGATCCTCTGTTGCTCATGAAATAGCTTGCGAATTCATCTCTTATAACATTTGCTGCTGTAATTTCTTCATCTTGAGGTTGTAATGAGTGAAATTCATCATCAATTATTGCCAATTTATCGTTTTGCCGATAACCATCCCGATCTGCGACATAATTGTGTAGGACACAACATGCCTTTGCAATATCCGTAGCAAAATTATAGGACACATCTATTGGTCTGTGAAAAATGCGCCATTTATTCGCCATAAGCCCAAAAGCACATTCGACATATCTTCTGGCTCTGCTGAGACGATAATTGTAAATCTTTTGTCGTATATTGAGATTTTTACCTCCATATGGACGCATAATGTGTTTGCTTAGTCCAAAAGCTTCGTCACCGACAAATACAAACGGGGTATTTTATATTAGAACCACACAGTGGCTGAGGATCAGGCAATGGTAGGTTATTGTTAATAAGTAACTCATATAGTTTTGAAAAACAGTTGAATCGCATTCTTTACCGTATGCGCCAATATCGATAAAAATAAATTTGTAGTTGGAGTCCACAATAGCTAACGACACAACAGAGAAAAAGGCTTTGTAATTAAAAAAAAGCGAGCCACTATTAGCAGGATTTTTCATACGAATATGCTTTCCATCAATGGCGCCGATGCAGTGAGGAAAATTCGCCTTTAAATCAAAACTTGATGCAATTTCTTTTAGTTTTTCTGTTGTTAGTTCAGGAATGTTGTCTCGAAGAAGATGTTTCCATATAGCACGACAAACTCTCCTAATCATATATCGAATCGTAAATTTTCCACGTTTGCATTGGTAGTCCAAATCTTGTATCAAATTTCCACTTCCCAGGTACCTGTAACAAAAACGTTTATGTAATGGTTTAATATTTTATTTTCAGGTAATGATATAGTGAAAAAATGGAGAAGCGTCAAGGATAACTTCTATAAGTATTTAAAAAAAATTAAAGATGCATCTAAATCTGGCTCAGGAGCTAAAAAACTGAAAAAATAACATTTTTACCATCAACTTCTATTTTTAACAAAAGTAACTCAAAATGAGACAGACAGTAGCTTAGACGTAACTGGAGAAGCTAACACCGATTCTACAAGCGATATTGCACCGGAGTCTTCACGTTATGTTCCTATCACCCGCAAAAGAACAATGCAAGCCGATAATTTTGAAAAGGAAGCATTGAAAGCCCTTAAGGAGCCTGAAAATCGCCACATGTCATTTTTTAAGGGTATTTTGCAAATTATCACTGAAATGAGGTATGGCCCAGTGTCCCAATCATCATCGTCATCATACGCGTTTCAACAAACGTCTCATCAGCCTTTATCACACGGATATCATACAAGTAATTACAGAAGTACATACACTCCAACAGGATTAAACTCGGATTATAATTCATTGACATCTCCAGGTGAAATATCACAAGACAGCGAGTACGATTTTGCAAATTTGTAATAAATATATTAGTATTAAGAAGATTAACATTTATTTTATTGATCATTATGAAAATTAAAAGTCATATTAATAAAAGAAATTTATTTTTATTACTTACCTCAAAGTAATGCCTAGCATTTCTATTGGTTCCACTGGATTCCTCATATTAGTGTACTGTTTCCGTATATGTGGTTCTAAAGATTTAAATAAAAATTCGAAACTGGACACACTCATTCGAAAGAAATTGTAAAACCTCGTTTTGTCTGAAAGCAATTCTTCATATTCTTTGAGAAAAAACTGTCCATCACCGTTCCTTAACGCAATAAAGGGAGAGACCCAGTATTGTCGTACTCTTCTAAGTCGATTTCGGCGGTGGCGTAATAGTAGAGCCAGCATGAGACGTCTTTTCCGATCCATTTTTACTAAATGACTGCCAAACGCTACGTGGTCACCGGCGGCGCCGCTGCGACATAACAGCGCTGCGACGCCGCACCGCTCGTATGCCCGCCGATACGGCTAAATCTTTGCGGTGCGGCGCCGCAACGCATCGTGTGCTTTGGCCCTTCATCACCAAAGGTGTTGGACTTGGGCCTAGATCCAAAGTTACTCTTGACAGAGAGTGCTACAATTGCCTATGGCGATGGTGCCACTAAAACTAGTCAGCGTTGAAAAAAGGGTAGGTTTTAAGAAACTCACATTTGACTCTTAATGAGTAAAATAACTGTATTGATGCAATAAAAAATCATATTCACAGTATTGGACTGACCACAGTGTTTGGGGACCAACAACAGAGTTTCCATTTTTGTAAGTTACAAGCAATTTCGTTGAAATCTTCTTATATTTTTTTGAAACATCAAAATTTTAGTATTTTTAGATGAAAAAGACAGTATTAAAATTGTAAAGTCCGATACTCGGCTTCAATTAAGTCACGTACGGTGTATAAAAGGTTTCAAAGGAACAATAAAATCATTAACGGATCTGGTTCCATGTAAAGAAAGACGGTTTCGAATATTGAAACCTAAGACAACTAAATCAAGATTCATTGGAAAATCTGTTAGGCGTTATGAGACAACACAGTCCTACAAATTCTAACTTTGAATTCTAATTTATTAAATCTTATCCAAGAAAATTGGCTCCAAGTTTACACTCCTGGGCGTATTGTAGTTGTTGATGAATCAATAGTCCACTTTAGAGTCAGACTGCTATTCCGCCAGAACATTTTTATAACTCCTTATAACGGCTTTTGCGGCGTTTTCAGGCTAGAAATTCGTGCGGGTAGAATTTGTCAGCTTCGGAAGCTAAGTTGTTTAAAGTTCAGCCGACCTTAAATCGTCTTAATGATCGGTTCAGTACAATGTAAAATATATCTCCGAATATCTCATTATATGATTTATGTTAATATTATTAGACTATTCCCATGTCATTTGCTTCCAGTGGAAAGGATGTTTAAACATTAGACAAGTTATTCCTAATACGGCGCCTAAGGTAGGTGTTAAAATGTATGGTTAGGTAGTATTGACACCAGTATAATTTATTGACAGGAAAATAACCAAATTGTTTAGACATTTTCCAAACTCCTTCGTTGTAAATTCCTACGTCCACAGTAGATCCCAACAACCTAAACTTTCAAATATAGAGATTTTTGCTAAAGCCTTATTACAAGAATCCTCAACAACCATCATAATTATCATCCTCTAAAATGAAGAGGTTTCAATTGTGTCTCCATTCACAAGGGGAACCATCGATATATTTACATGTTAAGGTCGAGATATTCGTTGCGCGAAAAATTTTAAGATATTGGCATTTTAACTGTCCCTTGCCAATGCATATTTGAGAATTTAATGCATGCCAAAAAGCATATAGGTCAAGTTAGTAAAGTCAATGAGAGGCATACTGTTAACACTCGAAATAAAGACAAACTTAACGTACCGAAGTGGAGACTTAATAATGTAAGTAACTCCTTTATGGGACTATCCCTGAAAATGTTCAATAAACTTCCTTCTGACTCATTAAAATTGTCTGTAGCATCTTTTACAAAAGGCAATTAAAGCAATGCTTTTAAAGAAATCTTACTACACTGTTCAAGATTTATTAAACGACAAGGACCCAACGCACAAATGACCATTTTTGATATTTTTGCATTCATGTTATGACATTGATCATAGAACTTTGGCTGATATTTTCGAGACTAAAAATTCTCTTCAGGGGTTTGCGACTTTGATTTTCGACCCTATGATTCTTACCACTGATGCAGGTAAATTTGAAGGTGTACATTTCAAGGTTAATAAAAGTAAAGATTTGATAACATTTAATTTCGAAAATGATTGTAGTCACACTTATACGCACAAATACAGGGTGATTACGGGGTCGTGGAGCAAGAAAGAAGCATTTAAATCACTTTATAATTTAATTAAGTAGTACATTAAATAGGCTACATTTACTTTAAAATCTAGTAATATTTTTCTTAAATATTTATATTCTTTCAACAGTTCCCCAGAGCCCAAAAAGGAGGCCACAACCCACAGGACGTCGACTTGAGAAGGCAAGGAGAACCAGTTAGTATATTTAAATTATGTCCAAATTGAGTATTAGCAATTTTTAACCATAACACAAAACAACTTTTACACCATGGTATACTACTCTGTGTAAAAAGTATCGGGAATATGTCAATAAAAAGACCCGCGTAAAAGAGGTTGTTCAAATTTTTTTACTGCATGTTGGTAGCACTGTACTGATTTAGCAGGCAAAATTTGAGCGGGATCTGTCATTTAATTTGTTTTAAACTACATTTTTTGTTGGTCATAGTTTTGAGTCCTCGGCGATTTTTACAATGGAAAATATTGTTGAACAAAGAGTGTGCCTTAGTAGTAGTAGTGCCCGAAAATCGACGTATGAGTCTGAGAGTTGGCTTGTAAGGTGAACATATCTTTTTAGTCCGTCCACAACATTCTCATTGACATTTTAGGCATGAAACGCGTCGCCGCTCGACTAGTTCCAAAAGAGCTCAATTTTGTTCAAAAAGCGCAGCGAAAGCATGTCGCTGAAGACCTGGTTTCCCGAGCTTCTACGGATCCGACCTTTATGAAACGTATAATAACTGGCGACGAGACATGGGTTTATGAGTACGACATGCAAACAAGCCAACAGTCTTCAAAATGGCGTCTCGAAAACGAGCCGAAACCCAAAAAACCGCGGCAAAGTCGCTCCAAAATCAAGGTGATGCTGACAGTTTTTTTGACTACCGTGGTGTGGTTCACTCCGAATTCCTTCCAGAGGGAGAAACAGTGAATAAAAAATATTATTTAGGCATCATGAAGCGTTTGCGTGAGAGTATCCGCCGAAAACGTCCAGATTTGTGGCAACACAACTCATGGATGCTGCACCATGATAATGCACAATCACACACAGCCATTATAGTGAAAGAGTTTTTAGCGAAAAATTCAACAAAAGTTCTCGACCAAGCACCGTGTTCACCTGATATGGCTCCGTCTGACTTTTTTTTATTTCCCAAGTTAAAATTACCACTTCGAGGAAAACGTTTTGAGTCGATAGAAGCCATAAAAGAAAATTCGCTGAATGAGCTAAATGGCCATACCGCAAACAGCCTATGAAAAATGTATGGAAGACTGGGTGAAGCGGTGGAGATGTATTGCAAGCGATGGGGCCTACTTTGAAGGCGATAAAATAAATTTAGATGAATAATTTGTATTTTTTGTTTTTTTGACAAATTCCCGTATTACTTCACAACTTTATTATAAATTCTTAACACACACGATACAGGACGACAACAAAGCACTGCGAAATGAGTAGATTGTGAAACTCGAAAACACGACGAATCCAACGATATTTCTTTATCTTTTAATAAGAAAGTCTTGCAATAAAGTTCAATATAAATAGTGCCATGCACGAAGACACGCCCCACCAATTTTTGGTCGAGGGGAGCACGGGGTGAGGGGAGATGGACCTAAGCGTCAGACGCGAGCCGTCAGCCTAACGAGTAATTTAGGTAAAAAAGTGGAAATCACAAACTTAAACTAATTCCAGGAATGCCTGCACCCAATTGCTCGTTGCTAAAGCGATTATTACACTAAGCGGTATTCAGACAGTCTAATTTAGATTGAGCATGGTGTAATAAGAGTTAGCAAGTTAGACTGTCTGATTAGAGCGACCGAATGGGTTTGGCCGTGCTTACTTGCATGCTTGCTGAATACCGCGTAGTGTAATAAGATTTAGCACGCTAAACCGTTCATTCAGCGCGCGGCAGCCGCAGGGCGATGGCGTTCGTGACATGTGTTTTGCTGAGGTGGGACGTGCACAATGGCTTGTTCAAAGGAAAAAGAAGTGCTTTTTAATGTTCTCGATTTGTATCGAGACATGCCATATCTATGGCAAAAGAGTCATAAAGATTATTCCAATCAAACACTTCGTAAAGAAAGATTCCGGGTGTTGTTGGAAATGTATAAAAACTTTGATGAAAAGGCTACAGTCAAAACAATAAAAAAGAAGTTGATGAATATGCGCACCAATTACAATGAAGAATCGGTTAAGGTATGTATAATTCCTCTGTTATGTGTTCTCATTATCAGCATTTTGAATGGAACTGAGCCTAAAACGTTTCATGCTACGAAATGCATAATTGTGTTTTTACAGGCAAATTCTTCCAAACAAACTGGCGCAGGGACGGATGAAGTAATGTACCAACTTTATGGTATTATGATGCCTTAAACTTTCTTGGCTCAAGGAGTCAATCGTGTCGCATTACATCAGAGAGCACCGAAGATGAGAAGGTACATTATATTATAATCATTATACCAACTTTGAAATCGCAAATAAAAACAGCTGTTTCAAGGAAAAATACAAAATTTTAGTTCTTTTTAAGGACCTCTTTAAGGGAAGTTGTGCTATACGAGAACGGCCTCGGCTTGTTATTTTTATTGTACAAAAAATAACCTTTCCAACGACGTATCACTCATCCTGATCAGTGCTGGGGCCAGGTGCCATACATTTGTGCCCATCCTCCTTTATTTCACTTACATTTTTAATGTGGATTAGGCCTATGGGGGACACCACTATAAAAAACGCACTATGTTCTTTACCAGCATCGACCACACACCCTAATAGACGCCTAATGCAAGGCGAACATTTTCTGGCAACACGTTAGACAAATACGTCTTACTTAAGACACCGATCGCGAAATCTGTCCTGTACTTCCGTGACCCGTGTACATCTCGTGCGTACAACAAAATAAACAACGAAAGAGGAGAAAACATGGCTCCCTGTACAATAAAATAGTGTGGAAAAAGTAGCCAATCGTCTGATTTCAAAAAGGACGGCATAACTTTTCATAGGTAAGCCAATTTCAAGATTATTATTGTCGAGAATATCAAAATTTTGACTACGGTGGCTTCATACCTATTGTTGAAGCCACCTATGACAAAATGCGAGGTATAGATCCTTGCCTACAGGACCGGCTGCCGCTCAGCGCCTTCACACATGTTATGGTTAACCACCTTAACGTGGAGGTGCTCGAGCAAGCACGTTCAAGTAACCAGGACGTGCTACCTCAATTCTCGACAGTAAGAGATGTACTACCTGACTACCAGGTAGTACCTAAAAGTATCGCTGATTATATTAGCCACATAGGCAAGGTGGTGTCGCCTTGCGGAGATGAGATCTTGCCAAATCTCCCGGCTATAGCGATCCCTAGAGGTGGTTTTACACTAGGGGACGAGAATGAGGAAACCGAGGTTCCATCTGGAACCTTCGGTGCCGTAAGTGCGCAAACGCACAATGTGTACGAAGCCTATATATGTCCGTACACAACGGCCAAACGCGTGGAAGCCACGCGGGACGGAGCGGAAGACTATTCGCCATTGCCTGAGCAATTAATGCCAGATGGACTTATACCAAATGCGAACTTCCTAGGATATCGACCTCCTGACATCAGGACACCTGCAGTCCGTCAGAGGCTTGCTGGAATTACGTTCCCAGACAACTCGAACGTTCCTGGTAGGCTTAAAGTCTGCGTCACCCTGTGCGACAGGGTTTACGCGGTCCTCGCCGAGATGAAGGACCGCATGAAAATGGTCGAATACAGACGAGAGCAAGGCGTGAATTTGAATATCATGTCTCGTCTAAAGAAGTTGATAACAAACGCCAATCTCATTTTTGTAGAGGCGTCAGGGGAGGTATCAGTGAACCAACCCTTATACACACGGGCCGTAACAGTCCATTCGAATTACGCCCATACATTATATTATTTTATTATAATTAATTGACATAATATAAAAAAAAAAAAAATTTACATTGAATAATAATTTACTAAACTGATGAACGAGTAACTAGTAATTAATGTTAAAATGTTAAGTGTGTTATTACAAATCGTAGTTGCTCGATTATAGGTTTCCGCGCGATTGTGAATGAAGTTATTACCCGATCGCAGAAGGTTTTCCGATTGCTTCCCCTCCCACTTACACCACTTACACCAATATGGTCAGGTTAGGTTAGGTAGGTAGTAGTGTAGGTAGGCTAATCGAATCCAGCCCCGGACGACGCTGCGCGTCGAATAATGTAATAAAAACGAAAAAAAAAATATTATGTTAGAGTCACTATAATGTCATCAAGTTAGAAAAAATGCGATAAAATGAAATAATTGATATAAATGAAAATGAAATACAGGATTGAACAAGGTAAACGAAATGGAAAATAATGACAATTAGTTTGAAACATCGGTCACGGATCAGTGACGGCCACATACGAAGGGTAGTACAACATTCATAAACCAAAACTTGGTCTTCCAAAACCTAACATAACAACCAACGTAAATTGGTCCGTAAATCGAATAAGTAACGTTAAGAGGTGGTTTAGGTTAGGTTAAGGGATAGGTTGGGGTGGTTTAGGTTAGGTTAAGGGCTAGGTTAGGTCAGGTTAGGTTAGAACATGGTTCTACTACACTACTACACGATATAATCATATCTACAAGTACAACTTGAGAAGTTGTACTTATAGACATAATTATCTTAAGTTAATAACATAATTAATTATTTGTACAAAAAACTGCAATGGTCAAATATTGGCTATCAGTTCAAAGTCAGGGCGATCTTGCCAATGCATCGGACTGCCGCATTTCGAGGTTCTTTCAGGTTTGCAGCGTCCAAGTGCTGGAATGATCTCCCACCACCAATCCGTGATGCGGTTGGCAGGAACACCTTTAGACGTAAACTAAGGGAGTTCTTGCTGGCTCAACAGTAACCGCAGGTATTAAATATATTTTGTGTATTTTATTTAATTTTATTTACTAGCATTATTTACAGTATAATTAGTTCTCCAATTTAAATATGTATTTTATTTTTCTCGAAAACAAGCTTCGCTTATTTGATATAGCAATTTATAATTTTTGTATATACTCGTAGGAATTATAGATATGTATTTAGTGAATAGTATGGATATATATTGTGAGATCGATGTATAAATGTATATATATATATATATATATATATATATATATATATATATAAAATGCTGAGACAGCACCAATTCGCTGTTCGGGTGGCACGGGAAGTGCATGACAATTTTTTGTATGTTTTTATTGATTCTCTTTTTTTGTTTTTTATTATTTTTTATTTTATAACTAATTTATTTTAAATGTTGTTAAGATTAAGTTGTAAATTATTTTTTGTATTATGTTACTTGTTCTTCTTGTGCCTACAAATGGCGAATAAACGTTTTTCTTTCTTTCTTTCTATTAACATAAAGCAATCATCATAAATTTAAAACATAAAATTAACCTAATAAACCTATAAATAAGAGGTAACCGACCTACCTACCTACATAACCAGATTGGACGGTGAAAGGTTGTTGAGGAATGTCGATGACACGGATGCAAGGCAGTATAAAAGGGGGAGAAGTCAGTAGAAAGCGTTAAATCGAAATGTACAGTGCATACCATATCATTACGAGCGCGAGCATTGAAGAGTTCATACCTCTCCAAAATGAGCACCAATATCAATTCTTCACAAGCACACCATTCAGTTCACCAACAAGACAACGACGAAGATCACCATTTGGAAGCGGACGAAGATCTCACACAAGTAATCGATATTCCGGAGGAAGAATTTCAAGAGAACATGGTGGAGGAGTCAGAAGACAAATCAACTTCGAGGAGTTCGAGTCCGGAAGTGATACAAATTACTCCGGAGATTCGAAATATGTTAGACACGAAGAAAAGGAAAGTAGTGAAATTACGCCAAGCCCCGTCCAAATACGAACAACAAGAGGCCAAACGATTGAAAATAGACACGTCATCGAAAGGTGGGTATCCATTATGTTCGCGAACCTTTTGCGCTCCGCGCTCCTGCAACCGCTCCACATAGTGGATACGTTCGCGATCCCGGAGCGTGCAACATTGCGCGCTCCGCACTCTGCGTTCCATCCAGTGGCGGTAACTTGAGCGAACACAAAGGGGAGCGCAGTCTGTTCGTGGACGCGAGCAAGATAACTCGTTAGTGCGTACGTGTCGTGTATTGACGCTCCACGCTCGGTTTTAAAATATTATCTATTCTTTGGTTTTAAATATGGAGTGGCCGGAAGACAAATGTTTAACTCTAATCGAGTTGTACCGAAACTATACTGTGCTGTGGGATCCCCAGGATAAGAATTTCAAAAATAAAAATTTAAAAGAAGACGCCTGGGTGGAAATCGGAAGAGGTATGGGCATATCGGGGCAAATATGCAAAGACAAAATGAAAATTCTGCTTTCTGGGTTTCGAAGAGAAAAATCAAAACAAAAGAATAGCACTGGGACTGGGAAAGGTAAATTAACATGAGCATTATTAAGTGGTGTAAAACATAAAACACTATGGAGAGTTGTTTACTTTATTTTTCACATTTCAGGTGCAGGTGAAATATATAGAAGTAATTGGTTCGCGTTTGAAGCATTAACATTTTTGATGGATCGCGATAAACCGCGACAATCATTGAATACAGTGAGTTATTAATTTATTACTTAATAATGTAGGGTACCTATATCATTTCAAAACATTAACTGTCTGAAGACAGTCAATAGTTGTTTTGAAATGAAATAGCTCCATCCTTTAAAAAATAATCCCCTAATTCCTTTCTTATTTCTTTTGCATTGTCAGGAGACCGACGTGCACAGTTTCTTAATGGTTGTAAAGTTTCATAATCATCTCTTAAACTATCACTTTCTCTTACATGAGAGCAGTAAGAATCTGAATCTTCTCTTAAATAGTTGTGCAAGTGAGCGATCGTCATTACTATAACTGCTGCTTTATCTGGTTCTACCATAAGTGGTTTCCTTAGAACTCTGAAGACTTGTGCCATTATACCAAAAACGTTTTCAACAACACGACGTGCTCTGCTTAAACGATAGTTGAACACTCTTTCAAGAGTACCTTTCGCATGTGTTTGGCCAGGAAACGGTTTCATCATTTTTTCGGTCAATGCAAATGCAGAGTCACCTAGTAAATAATATGGTATATCTTTACTACGTCCTTCCAAAGGTGTCGGAGTGGGCAAATTCAATTCACCGCTTACCATCAAAGAGTGTAGTTTAGTATTCTTGTATACTCCACCATCAGATATTCGGCCCTGACAACCGACATCGACAAATCTAATCTTGTAATGAGCATCGGCCAAAATAAATAACACAATACTGAAATTGCCCTTATAGTTGTAAAATTCAGTACCACTGTTAAATGGCGCCTGTAAAATAACATGTTTTCCATCCACTGCGCCGATGCAATGAGGAAAATTCCATAACTCGTCATAGGCATCAGACATCTTTAACCACTCTTCAGGGCTGTTCGGCAACTGAAAAAAAAAACAAATATGTATGTAGATTTGATTATGTCACTAACTGTACAATAAAGTGTTTACATAGGTACATTTATAGCCTGTCTTGTTTGGTTTTCAGGAAGATAATAATGCTGCCATTTTCGACCAACCGTCTACCGTACAAACTACCGATGGGCCTCCTTCTCCGACAAATGCGTCCCCAAGGCCTCCGATAAAACGCAAATATGATCCAAAACTAGCCATGTTGAAGGATGCATTTGGTATTTTAAAATCAGCGTCGACCAAGTCAAATCAAGACGACGAGATTGGCACGTTTTGTAAATTTTTAGAGAGTAAATTGAGAAGTTACGATCATCGCACGAAGAATTTGGTACAACAGCGTTTATGTGATATTGTATTTAAGGCTGACGCAGGATATTTTAGTAACAATCAACAATATGGTTACTACACAAGTCAGCCCCATAATTATTATACAACACGGTCAGAAACAGCTACACAAGATACGATTTATTCATCAGCACATTCACCGGCAACACCTAGTACATCTCAAGCTGATATTGGTCAAAACAGTCCAAGTAACGTATCGCAGTACAGCGAGGATTCTTTTGATATCAGTGACTACGTTTAATTGTACCTACCTACTTCTATTTTTACTTTGATTTGTATGTAACCTTTTATTAATAAATACAATAAAAAAACAAAAAGCATTTATTTCGGGCATTGCCCATATAGTGTTAGTAAAAATGATTAAATTAACTATGATTAAATTATGATTAATTTCTTACCTTCACATTGTCTTTCAGTCCATTGGTAATAGCTTGACAGACTTCGGGGATAAATTTGCTGATTGCCTGTTTTGAGATTTTAAATAAGTATTGCAGGCTTGTGAAACTATCACCTGTTGCCAAAAATCGTAGCGTTAATGCTAATTTATCTTGAGCCGATATAGCATTTCGAAACGTTGTGTCCTTTTTTTGTATTGCTGGCAAAACCAAATTATACAAATATTCAAAATTAGATGAAGACATTCGCATAAAGTTTTTATAATGGCCACTTAATTCCTGAGATCTGAGTTCTAACACCAATGAATTCGAACGTCTTTTCTTGTAAAAGTCAGATTCCCAAAAGCGAGGACGGTTTCTGTAGTTTTCGAGAAGATAATGATATAAAATATATGCTGCACTAGCCACTAATGGTGACGACATGTTCGCTCACAGTTCGCAAGAGGACTGTGGAGCATGCCTGTTTCTATTGCACATGCGCGTTACGTCTCCATGTGAGCGGTTGCAGGAGCGCGGAGCGCAAAAGGTTCGCGAACATAATGGATACCCACCTGAAGAAGCAAACAATGACGACATCGAAAATGAATTGCATTGCGCAATTTCTCAAGAACCACGTAACGTCACAAGAAATAAATTATCTCCTTGGAAAGTCATCGCTATCCATACCGGAACAAGACGCGCGCATTATCATATCATATACATCTCCACCGCCAAAAACTGGGGCCATAATAGCCGCCTTGGGAAGCTTATTAGATCCCAAGAGTACAAACGTTCCCAAATTGCATGTGTTCAGTGCCTTTTGGAGTACATTACTACCGGCGCTGATCGTACAACACTTAAACAAATTCTCACAAACAAACATAAAAGAGTTGCAATGAGCGTCACTCATTCCCTTGGATATAATCCTAGGGAAACACCAAGTAACAATGAAAGCTCCGAAGGGAGAGATAATGTACTTCGAATCGAAAGCACAACACAAAATAAAGAAAGAAAGAAGAAAGAAAAGTTATTTATTTGCTATTAAAGGCACAAAAATTAACAAAATACACACAGCAAGTGGAACCAAGTTTACAAAAAAACAGTATAAACAAAAATTTTTTAAGAACACAAATGTAGAAAATAAAAAAATATATCATTTAACTAAAGACAGAAAATTTAAAAATAAAAAAAATAAAAAAAACACAAACAGAAGCACATCAGTAAAAAAAAAACAAAAAAAAGTAATAATAAAATTTTGGGATGTTGTGCCCTCCAACAGCAAAAAGGCACTGACTCAGCAAAGGTTGTGAGTTTTACCTCACAACACTGATTTTCAGTCAGCGCCTAAACCAGCGACATCATAAGCGTCACACCAGCAGCAGCGTGATATTTTAGTAACACACTAATAGTATACTTAAAAAATAACGAACACCGACGCCTGGTCCTGCTATACCCAATGAAAACGTACCTCAGCCACCCGATGGTGATGTCGAACGGGCTGATCAGTGTAATGTGCGACAATATGACATTGGAAATCAACCGAACTTCTTTCATCAACCGGAACGACTCAACGATAGTGGAAGACGTGCAAAAACTATGCGAGAAAACCAAGAACTTCTGTTGTACCTATGTGAAAACAAGGCTCTTGATGAAGGGATGCAATTCAATTCCAACGAGGATTTAATGATAGACTTAAGACGGCACTATCAATCGCCAAAACATTGGTATTTTCGGAAACAACAAGAAAAAGAATGGAAAGGGCCAAAAAGTATGCATTACAACAAGACCCCGATGCCGCAGACTTCAACCTACGAAGAAAGGGAGTAAGCAGACTAGAAACATTATTAATGACAAACAGCATCGATATAGAGGAATTTGCCAACAGTACGAGAAAACACTTTTATGGACTAACGAAAAAAAGGAACAATCATTCTTCACTGGACCACCGGGATCAGGGAAAACAATGATAATGGAAAGTCTGGTTGCTATGCATTACAACTATGTAAGATTAACCGGTTTAACACCATAAAATGCATTTAATTTCGCAAGTTTATTACATAAAAATGCATGCTTCATGGACGAGTGTAAGTTAACGGACAATCAATTCGAACAATGGAAATTATTGGCAGCCAGACAGCCAATGTCAACTGATATAAAATATAAAGACAGACAAGACATACAGAAATGTATCCTATATACAGCAAGTAATTATATGATTGATGAATTCCGTAAGAACCAACATCAATGGCAATAAATTTACCAATAAATAATTATATTCGACGTAGAGGAAAACCAGGTACTGGTTCAAGCGGAGAAGCAGCAAAGAAAAGATCTGATCTACTGTCATTCTTGGATAGCCTTCCTTCGTCACAAAGAAGCAGTATTACTAATGTTGTAGATGAAAACCCAGGAGCTAATAGTGTGATAATGGAAAACTCTCATGATATCAGCGAAGGAATACAAACCCCGGCAGACGGAACTATAATAATGCAAAATACTTACAACACCGAAGAAACACAATCAAACACTCAAGAAATAGAAAATAAAAATGATGATACAGCTAAGAGCGATAAGAAACGCAAACATAATTCAAATGGTCAAGAACGTCTCAACCTTCTAAAGCAAATTGCTAATCGGAATCGTACTCAAAGTGAATTAGACGAAAATGATCTCTTTTTTGGTTCAATGGCAAAAATAGTAAAGAGGCTGCCACCTTACGAGCAAGTACAATTAAGATTGCAAATAGGATCATTAGTTGGTAATGCTGAATTACGCCACATTTCAAACAATTCACCTCAAGACAGATCTCCAGGACCCAGTACTAGCAATAGTGATTATTATGCGGTTCCTTCGCCAATGTCTACCATCACTTCTCAGAGTAGTAATAGTGGTTCACTAATTGTAGCTCCTTCTCCACGAGACACTTCACTGATTACAGTAGATGAACAGCCAGTCACTCGTTTAATTTCAATGGACGAACAAGGACAAGTATACTTAGTTTAGTTTCGCAAAACTTGTAATACGATTATTAAATAAATACAGGATTCAATAAATTGTTTTTTGTATTGACTTACCGAAGAAGTATACACAGTTTTTGTTCTGGCCTTATTGGTTTTGTGTGTCTGTTGTATGGTTTGTAACTCAAATCATTTCTTATGTGGTGAAGTACGTAATCAAATAACTGTGGTGTAAGTCGAAAGTATTCTCTAAATTTATCTTCATTGCTCAGTAAATGGCGACGTACTAAAATCTCAAATGCACCTTCTGTATCACGAAATTTGAATAAATCATCTTCCGCTATACGACTATTTTCCTCTTCTGATGATAAGTCATCCTCCAAGTAAATTAATAAAGCTAAATCAAGGTCGTCCATTTTTATCTCTTCTCGATACTTTTTGTTTGACAAAAAAAAATACTGACAGTGTGTATGACGGCGGTGGTATGGAACTTTCCACATGTCGTCACAGTAAAGACGGCCGTCTTTTTGCGTCCGTAATATTACGGCCGCTATATGACGGCACCGCTATCCTAGGAAACCAAAGCTTAAGTCAAGCAAGAGAGGCGATAGAAACAAGGACAATACAATATCAATTTTATTGTCTAACAGAATACTTTAAATTAAACCCGTTTATAAGTTTAAGACTTTTGGAAAAAATACGAAAAAAAAATTACTCTCTTGAATCAGCATTATTCCCAAGTAGGGAAGTGTACTTTTAAATATATTAAGTTAATTGTAAGTTAGTTGTAAAAGGCACTATATACAGTTTTATTGTAAATTAGTACTTATAATATAAATAATAAGGTATAAAATGTCGTTTTTGACACAAAATAAGTTTTATAAACTTACAATGAATCGTGAAAACAAATCACGTGGCAGAGGCCAATCAAATTCCGCTGGTAGCCAGCGAAGTAGAAGGGCTGATGAACGTGGATATAGGAACCGCGTTAAACGTGAGGAGCGTGAGTACGATGCACGGCAGGCTCAGGACTGGAGCCTGCCGGACTACGCTCCCCCTTCTTTCAATCCCGAGCCAAAGTCGAAAGGCGCCCCGGCAGAACGTCGTGAAAGACCGGAGGTGCACCGGTCTACGGAGGAAACTCCTCCAATGGACGAAACCCTGTACGACATCGGTCCGATGGGTGCTATGCACCCGACAGTTGGAAATTACTGTCAAAACTTCGATTATGGGGGGTTTCTCCCAATAGTTGAAGCGACGTACGATAAGATGCGAGGTATTGATCCTCGCCTCCAAGACCGGCTGCCGCTAAGCGCCTTTACCCACGTTATGGCTAATCACCTTAACGTGGAGGTGCTGGAGCAAGCACGTTCTTCAAATCAGGATGTGCTTCCTCAATTTTCATCCATCCGGGACGCACTACCAGACTATCAGGTAGTGCCAAAGAGTGTAGCTGATTATATCAGCCATATCGGCAAGATTTTCTCACCTTGCGGGGATGAGATACTCCCCAACCTTCCGGCTTTAGCTGTGCCGAGGGTTAGTTACACCACCGGGGATGAAGATAACATAACCGAGGTTCCGTCTGGAACCTTCGGCGCCGTTAGTGCTGAGACGCATAACGTCTACGAGGCCTACGTTTGCGCGTACACAACGGCAAGACGCGTGGAACACAAGGCTAGTCAGTGCAAAGATGATTTAATAGGAACCTTGGTATTTGATGAGATCAAAATAAAAAGTAAAGTTGAGTACGTCCCATCGACTCAACGTACCTTTGGATACGTAGACTTTGGTGGTGAAATTCAAACTGACTGCAATGACGAATGCACCGAAGCTTTAGTACTGCTTGTGGTAGGTTTGAATAAAAAATTCAAAGTTCCTGTAGGATATTTTTCAACAAAAGGTACTAAATCAGACCAGAAGGCCAATTTGGTATTACAAGCAATTCAATTGTGTCACGAAAGTAATATGATTGTTAAAGCTTTGACCTTTGATAGATGTCCGGCAAATATATCAATGGCTAAGAAAATAGGATGCGTCCTTGATCCAATAAACCTAAAAACAAATTTTAAACACCCGACTACAAATGCTGACATCTATGTTTTTTTTATCCAGTACACATGCTGAAGCTTGTTAGAAATGCATTTGAACATTACAAGATCTTTAACGATAGCAAAGGACGCAAAATTAAATGGGACTATATTAAATTTTTACAAGAGTTACAGGATAGAGAACAATTTCATTTGGCGAACAAATTACGTATTGCACATATTCAATTTAAACAAAACATTATGAAAGTCAAACTAGCCGCCCAACTTTTTAGGCGCAGCGTAGCTACAGCTTTGCAGTTTTGGAAAATAGAACTGAAACTACCTGCATTCCAAGACGTCGATGCGACAGCTGACATGCTCCTTACCATCAATGATTTATTCGACAAGTTGGATTCCAAAGTCCATGGCTACAGCTTCAAACGGGCTCTTAATCAAGAGAACGCGTCTACTGTTTTTGAGAAATTAAAACAGTGCAAAGAATTTCTTTTAACAGTGACTACAAAGAAAGACCAAAACACAAACATAAAATTGATCGAATCGCCACGAAGCAAAGGATTCCTTGGATTTTGCGTAGCAATAGAAAGTATGAAAGGAATGTATAATGATTTGATTGTAAACGAGAGGTCCTGTATCAAATATGTGCCATTCCACAAGATCACATAGAGTTATTATTTGCAAGTATAAGATCTCATCTCATGGTGGGGGCAAAGATAACCCGACGCCACGCTTATTTGAATCCATTTATAAAAAAATATTGATACACACAGAATTGGTTGAAGTATCTACGGGTAACTCCGTACCTTTGGAGAAGATATCAATTCTTAACTGTTCATCTGCACTGCAAAGAATACATTTGACTATGACGGCAGAAGATAGGAGTGAAATTCAGCTTGGCACCGAAAGTGAACCAGATTTAGAAAGTGCCATAGCATCGATTTGTCTATCTCAGTTTGCTGAAAGTGCAATTGAGTACATTGCAGGTTTTGTGTCTAGCTCATTAATAAAGCTTTTGAAATGTAAAACGTACATGGGGGCATTGATTACTTTAAATGAAGACAAAAGTAGTTTTATAGCCTACGGAGATATGGGTGGTTTAATCTACCCATCGCGAAGCGTCGTTAAAATTTGTCGGCGCTGTGAAGTAATAATAAAATCTTATCTTGGGAGCGTAAAGAAAACTGAACCACGGAAAGCAGCGTTTTTAGTCAACAAAACTTCGAGCAGTTTTATAGGCGAACAACTCTTTTCAGAAATAAGTTTCCATCAATTTCATTGTGAAGAAACCAATCATGTGGTGGATTTAGCAAACATTGTAATGTATAAATACATAACTACAAGGTTGGTGTTTCTCACAAAATCTTCGGTTCAGAAACCTGCAGTTCGAAGAATTTATACAAAGTCAATTCATTTTAAGAATGATTAAATTGTAAATGTGTGACTACCTTCAATCATTTTAAATTAAGTATAAAGTATAAAAGTATTTTATGTTATTTTTATTTATACCCTGTAGATAAAAATAAACACTAGTATTTTTATTATTTGTGACAAGCACTTTTTATACTTCCCATCACTAGTTGTATTTAATAACATGCCGGGACCTTGAATAGGCCAATGAGCTTGCATTTCTTCCTTCTCCTCCCGCCCCTCTTACCTCAGCTCATTGACAGAGCTATTTGTTTCGAGAAATTCCAACATTAGGCGTCTATTAGGGTGTGTGGTCGATGTTTACCAGTAATCTCAAAACATCGAGCCACGAGTCAAAGAGTAAAATACACTTATAATTAACCTCTATATTCTAGAAGAAGACGAATATCTCGTCCCCGTTAAGACCGAATCCTGGGACAGGCGTGGGTAGTGGCACTCCAACCCTTCATGGAGGAGAGGTTTCGGGGCCTGTTTTCTATGTGCCTGGAACAAGGTGTGTTTCCAGAGCCGTGGAAGACGGGCAAACTCGTGCTTCTGCAAAAGGACGGGCGCCCTGCTGACTCTTGGGCCCACTTCTGTGGAACATCGGTTACGACTGGATCTTACGCAGCGCCAACCTCTTTGGTGTCAAACTCACCTGCTACGCAGACAACACCCTAGTGACGGCTCTGTGGCCCTGCCTAAATCTGAGGCCGTGTGGTTCCATGGTCCTCAGATTCGTCCGCCGGTTGGGGAATCTACTATCGTCGTGGGTCGCGAGAAGATTGCCGTCGAGTCCAAGTTAAAACACTTGGAACTTACGTTCGACGGCCGTTGGACGTTCCGCGCTCACTTCGACCGTTAGGGGCCCCGATTGATGGTTGCGGCAGCTGCACTCTGCACACTTCTGCCGAACCTTGGGGTCCCTGAGAGCACGTGCAGACAGCTCTACATAGGGGTCTTACGGTCTTTGGCCATGTACGGCTGAGCTGATGATGCCCTGAAAGGTTCAAATAAGGCGCTTCTTCATGCGCCGCAACGGCTCATGGCTGTAAGTGCTTCAAGGTGATACAGCACGGTATCCCGAGAGGCTGCTGGCCTAATAGCTTCAAATTCACATTATTCAGGCGTGTTTTATATTACTTATTATGAATACTCATTTATGTTGGATGTGAGAAAAGTACTAAGTGCTCACTATAACTCTAATTGGTTTTACCCCACTATAAAGTTATCTCATGACCAGCCTCAGGCTGATTATTTGGTACTGTTACGATCCTTTCAACTGTTTTGATATTATAGATAGATCTGATTTTTTTAAAGACTTTTAATGATAAGTATTGTCAGTGCGTGACTTGGTCTAACGTGAAATATACTGTTTTACATTATACATATAAATACAAACACCGTTGGATTTGCGCAGCCATGTTTGGATTGCACTCTCAGATAATTATTATACTAATGTGTGTGATTTTGTGCTATACTAAGTGTATTAGAAATGATGTGCGAAGCGTTCATTATGCAAATTGTTTGAACCAAATTCCTTTTGTTGATGATCAGTTTGGGGCAGCATATTATGATTTTAATATATCTGCCAGACATTCTGACTTGCATTGTATTACGGCGCATGTCACTTTCGTAGGCATGCGACCTGTATGTAGTAACAACAAGGGATGTAAAAATACTCTATACCATAACTTACAGGCCACGTGGTACGGTACAAATCTCTGGTTGTGTATAGGTACATCAGTTAGACATCCTAGTAAGATTTTACATTATAGATTCCGCATAACTCATAGGTATTCGCCTTTGGGCGATGCAAAGTGGGATCCTCATGCCTTGTTGCGAGGAGTTGTCACGGATGCTCCTGAAAGGACTGTTAATGGTGTTTTTATGCAGAACGCATTCGAGTATTATTACAATATAGATGGTGAGCCCGATTTGGTGGACATAAGTGATATTGAGGTGTCGAAGAACTGGCAGACGATCTGCGTTAACTCTATAGATGACGTGCATTATTATAGAATGTTTGCCTCCCGCACTACGGGCAACCCTTTTGGGAGGCAGTGCATTGTAATTTTATTTTATATTATGTCTATTATTTGGATCCAATAAAATCTTTTTTTTTTTTTATATTCGATAATCCTTATAATTTTCCAGTTGCTTTTAACTGTACTGGTGTCGCCTTGTATATTTTTAATTTTAATTATAGTTCTACGTTTTATAATTTGAATTTTTATATTTAATTAGTTAAACTTTCGTTCGAAATTAAAAAAAAACTTAATAAAGTTAATTAACGAAAAATAATTGCAATGCAAAATCCATCATCTTCAACTGCATCGCATGATGTAGCAGGAAATTCTAATTCTATTTGTTTTATGTCGATTGATACCATACTAAGATTTATAGAACCATGACGGTGATAGGAACAACCTTAGTTCATGGATGGAAAAATGTGACAGAGCATTTAGATTGGCTTCGGACAGCCAAGAGAGAATTCTTTTCGCTTATGTTCAATATAAGTTAATGGATAAAGCACAATCCACTTGCTTTAATACAGTCTTTGATAAATTGGCAAGACTTGAAAGAATTTTAAAAAGCTAGGTTCGGAAATAGAAAGCACCAAACGCATCTTCCTATAGAATTGCAAAATTGTAAGCAATATCCAAACGAAACGGTTGCTTAATATATAACTCTCCTCGAAAGTTGTTTAAAAAGATTACTTAGCACTATTAACCCATTATTATTACCTGGACAGATTGAAAATACAAATCAATTAGCATTGCATACATTTTTGTTAGGTTAACCCAAAGCCATCCCAAGTCTTAAGAGCTAGGGAGCCAAAATACTTGGACGATGCATTTAACATAGCTTTAGAAGAGGAAAAGTTTGCCTTATTAGAATCTAGTAGGCACGATAGACACGATAATATAATCGTCATAAAATGTATTGCAAAAATAGTAACAGAACCGGTCACACTACCGCAAATTGTCGAAGTGGACCTCGTCAGAATAATAATAACTTTTATAGTAATAATCAACATAAACCTCGTTTTCACATAAATGAACAGAATTATTATACATGTTGTAATAACACATACAATTATAGGGAAACACAAAACTATCCCGTTAAATTTTTACATAATAACAGAACGAATTATAGTAACCAAAATCAAGTAATGAGGAATTATACTAGAAACCCCGCACCAGTAAGACGACCAAGCGTTGAACAAAATAGAAACATTCAACCGAATCCAAATAATCGTAATAAAAATGCTTCACGCGTAGTCCTTATCTTACCTACCGTGGAGTTAACACCCATTGAAGCTCAACAACATTTAACGAGCACGAGCTCATGGAGAGTGCCGACCCAATGAGCGTGGAATACTTACAGGCACAGAACAATTAAAAGATATTATTCATAGATTTAAAACATGTAATCTAATAACAGTTCAGTTACCTATTGATGAAACACATAAAAGTAAACCCCTTAATTTCTTAATAGATACAACAAGTCGATAACCACTATGGTTATCGACTTGTTGGTAGGTATAAGTGTAGTAAGGCTAATCGAATGCAGCCCCGGACGACGCGCAGCGTCAAATAATAAAATTAAAAAAAAAAATAGTCATGATGAAATCGTCTAGGTACGCATGGTGAGAATAAGGCTTTCAAGGAGTTTCAAAGTGGCATAAAAAATGTAAAAATATGAAATTCCTGAAAATGACAAATAGAAAAATTGTTAGGTTGGTCTGGAAAAATCCTAAAAGGGTTGAAATAATTTAAGATGGGTTACATGAGGTTGATTAACCCCCACGGACCCCGACCGAGAAGGACCACCGCACTGTGGGCAGGACAGGTCGGTATCGGATCGAAAATATATAACTTCATGAGTTTTTGTCCTAAAGTGATGAAATTTGGTACATATATGTAGTAAGGTGTGTATATTCAAATAATGTATAATTTCAAATTTAAAAAAAAAAAAAATTTTTTTTTTGTTTTTTTTTTTATTCTTACGCAATATAAGTGCAAACTTGATAATATACCCTCGTTATCAATGAATATTAATTAATTTTGAACGGTGGTAAACCGCAAAAGATACCGATTTTCTGTTCCGTCCCTTATAACATTCTTGCTGATATTTTCCAAAACCGCAAACATCCGCAGCTGATTTTTTTTTTCTTGTGTTATAGAATAGTTAAACTATCAATTAACACAAAATGTAGCGCGTGGGGAGACGTGGGTAATAATGAAAACCTTCGACGAAAAAAATAAATCAGTGAAAAATATGGTATGTAACTTTTTAAGTACCTACTGATACATTTGTCGCTTTTTTAGAAATCAAAGACATGTATTCTAATAAACATGAAATAAGCTTTCCAAAAATATATGATACTGCATATCTGTAGCAAATATTTCTTTCACAATATGGTTTTGAAATACGTGTACACAAAGATATAAGTATGGTACTCCTATGTTG
This sequence comes from Bedellia somnulentella, assembly GCA_963576735.1. NCBI lineage: Eukaryota > Metazoa > Arthropoda > Insecta > Lepidoptera > Bedelliidae > Bedellia > Bedellia somnulentella. The sequence continues at coordinate 5,445,431 of OY755195.1, forward strand.
TATATACTTTCTACACATGAAAAATAATGTAATTTTGTGCAATTTTGTGAAAAAACGTAATGAATATTATATTACAATTATTAGAGAACCAAATAAAATAACCATATTAGACAAATTATGATATTCGTAAAAAGTATTTTCGATATGCTCTTGTTCTACCGTTTTCCACAGTGCACCGTGGGGTTTTAGTCAGTAAGAGTCTGACATATCCTCGTCGCTCCCCCAGTGGCGGGGAATCCATGAGGATTTCCCTACGAAAAAAAAGGCCTAACCCACTTCAACATAATATTTTCGGTTTAATAATTGAAACTCAACCTAAGTTGGTACGTAGGTCCCATAGGTTACGTTAAGGGCTCGGTTAGGTTAAGGGCAAGGTTAGGTTAGGTTAAGGGCTAGGTTAGGTTAGGTTAGGTTAGCATTTTAAATATACCATTAGTAAGTAAATGAATTCGAACTATTCCATGTTCTACCTCTACCAACTCCTTATATTAATGATAATGAAGCATTAGTACAGCCAAATAGAAAATTTCTTAGTGTGACTACTAACAGACAATCATATGTACTATTTGATGACTGAAATGATTGTAAAAATGTATCCCCAGAACATTTCATTTGCAGTAATTTAAATGAATATTCTACTATATCAAACCATTCAGACTGCCATACGAAATTACTATATGGATACTTTGAAATTTGGCAAAAACGTTTAAATAATAAATGGATATACATTTACTCTAAACCAACCAAATTAACGGTAGACTGCTCATCTCAAAAGGAAATAAAGGAATACGAATTAGTAAATTCAAGAATCATTCAACTTGATCCCAACTGTAAAGCATATGCAAATCTTATTCAATTGATAGCTACTGATAACTTAGCAACTAATTGGTCAGCACCAGCAATTTGGTTTGATTTAACAGAAGATGATTGTTGTAATAAAAACCAAGTTAATGAAACAAAAGATAGTTTAACACCTTTACAATTAAACAATGTACAATTAGATGACCTCAACTAAGCATCTATTAAATTAAAGAATTTAGAAAAGCAAATCGATTCTGACTCTAGTAACATGTTTCTACCAAAGCAACATGTATCATGGCTAGTGTATGCCTTATGTTTTATCGTTCTACTCTTTATAATGTTTAAATTTTGCAAATTGTATAGACTTTTCAGACTATTAAACTGTTTTAATGACGGGAATGATCCCAATAATAAGAATTGTTGTATTTAAATTTAAAATCAATGTAATACTAAAAAGACAATTGAACCTACTGTTCATATTAGAGTTATGGAAAATTTAGAGGACCTAGAAGTCCGACAACCTTTACGTGCAAAAACACCAGATATGAAATCAAAGTATAGCTATAATTTGGACAATTAATGTAACAATGAAAAACCACAAATTTTATGACAAATGTTAAAGCTATTAAAACAATTTAAGTTGTATACAAAAGTATAACAAAATAAAGGACAATGTAATGTTAATTTTAATTAAATAATCATAACATTTTTTAACAATTTTGTAGCATTAAAAATTTTGTAACACTAGGAAATTCGTAGCAGTATCAAGCTGTAGCGTAAGAAATGTCGTAGCATTAGCGAGTTTGTAGCATCAGATTTCGTAGCATTAGAAAGTTGAGCCGCTCCGCGACCACAAGAGTTGTTTACTTATCTGCACAAATCAGAGATGTAACAGAGCTTCGATTCCTGTTCCGTTAAGTCGGAACTTCCGTTTATTATTACACTTTCGGTTCCGACTTCGGCTCCGATACTTTTGTATCGGAGGTCGAACGAAACGAAGCGGGCGGCGCGCGATGGCCTGTGCCGAACAGGTTCATACAAGCCGCGCGGGGAATCCCGCGACCCCCACTACGTGCACTATATTATCAATTATTTTTTCACTTGTTATTATTTGTTACGTTACGCCCACGACACGTTTATAGGTTATAGATAATTGTTTTGATTTTTGCGGCTTATTATCAATGAAAGTGATCTATTTCTGTGTGGGATAATGAAACCTAAATCCAGTTGTATTTGGAACTACTTCAATGAAGTTAATTCAGATTCGGTAAAGTGTAAAATGTGTATGAAGACGTAGTCAAGAAAGGGAGGTACGACAATGTCCTTAAAAAGTCATTTGAAGTCTGTCCACGCCACTGAACATGAAGAATTCTTTAAGTCGGAAACAGAAAAAAAAGATACTGTACGGCCTTCGTCTTCGACGCCCCTTCAGGATGCTAAAAAACAAATGACTTTAAAAGAAACTTGAAATTGACAGATTAATTTCGGAAATGATTGCTTTGCAAGACCCTTCAATTTTGTGGATGGTATAGGATTTCGACGACTTATGCAGTTTACTGTGCCAAATTATCAGTTAAGGGGAGGACATTTTTTTACGGAAAATACTTGTGGTAAATTATGAAACATTAGATAAAAATATTAAAGGTTTGCTCACACAATTTTAAAAGATCTATTTTATAACAGACATTTGGACCAAACAAAGTTCGAATGTGTCTTTATTAAGTCTGACAGCGCATGGCATAAACATAGATTTTAAAAGGCTAAAAGTTATTTTAAAATGCCATACGGAATTTGACGGAAGACATACAGGAGAACTAGTTCTTGAAAAAATTAACAGTATGTTGATGGAATGGGGCATCATGAAAGAGAAAATTCATTGTTTTGTACGCGACTCAGGATCTAATATGATACGAGCAATGAAACTCGGCGACTTCCCTGATGTCACTTGCACTGTACATCAGCTGCAAATTTGTGTGCGAACATTGTTAGATTCTGATGAAGAAATTAAAGCCTTATTATCGAAATGCAAACAAAATCGACGCATTTTAACCATTCCCAAATAGCTCAGACTGAAATGCATAAAATACAAAAAGAACAACTCAACCAAGAAAGTTTGAGTGTAAAAGTGTAGTATTTCTTCATTTATTTCATTGCTGGGTGTTTATGCTATAACGAGTGCTTCTTTTATTATTGTTTTTTCATTTTTAATTTAGTAGGTGTCGGCTGAAAACCAGCGTGTCTTGGAATGGTCTGTGTACCGTTTCAGACACACATGCTGAGCCGATAACCATTTTGGCAATAGGTTACTTGTTTCTTAACTTTTGAATTTTTTGTTTTCGATGTGTTTTTACTGTGTGTTGTTTTTTTTTATTACCAATTTGCCAAATAAATGTCTTTTACTTACTTTTACTTTACTTTAGTACGCGGTAAGTTCTTTTATTTGTGCATATTTTTTTTTACCTCCAGATTATTCCAGATTATATTTCAATCAAAGTTCTATGCACGCTACTACAATAAATTCAAATTAAACTAATAAATAGATTTTATTCAAACTTGCTGTCCTTAAGGACGCTGATTATAATGAGTGTAAATATTTAGTTTTTATCATTAATTTGATTTAAGTAAAACTTTATATAAGTGTTAATTGTAAGCGTTAATTAAATTAATTAATCTGTTACAGGTGGAATAGTACATTTTATATGTTGGAAAGAATTATTAAAATACAGGATTCTCTATGCCTGTACGCATGTAAACACAACATCTCTCAGTTGTCTCCTGAAGAATGGCTGCAGCTTAAAAAAATAGTTACTATACTTCAACCTTTTGAAGAAATAACCCGAAATATGAGTGATAATAACGCCAGTATCTCATCAGTAATTCCACTTAAACACACACTCAAGTATACATTACAAACTGAAGCCAGTGAACAAAATGCAGCGTCGCTCTATTAAATTCCAAATTTGGTGACCTTCAAACAAACAATTTTTTTGCAATAGCAACCTATCTAGATCCGCGGTATAAAACAATTTTTTTTAATGAAGTAGTTAAAGAGAAAATTGAAACAAAGCTAATGTCACTATTTGATGCAGTTGCAGACACATCTAAAAACGAGGCTGATAATATTGGCGCTCCTGTGGAAAAACGGGCAAGAATGGAATTACCAGCAGAAGCTAGCCATAGTAATGTGCAAACAGTTTTGTCGAATATATTGTTAAGTAGTGATAGTGATGAAGACGATGATGACACAACATTTGGAAGATATGCAGTTTTTGACAAATTTGTTTCAATGAAAAGTATGCTAAATGAGTACAACAAAGAAAAACGTACAAGTATTAGTGATGATGATCCGTTATTATGGTGGAAAGTAAATGGAAATACAAAATTCCAGCCCCTACAATCAATTGCCCGGCAATATTTGTCATGTCCACCGGGCTAGGTAGCTAGCGAACCACTTTTTAGTAGTGCTGGCCTAATTGACGACTCTTTAAGAAATAGATTGGATGGGGACAAAGCATCTAAGCTTTTGTTCATAAAGTACATTACATTACTTTTGGAGTTCATTTTGATTTGATTTGTTTTAGCTTTTGTTCATTTATTGTAATGTAACAGAATGTAACTTGTACTTTGGGTTTTAATTTTAAATAATCTTTGATTAAATTCATTAATTTTATCTTCTGTTTATTTAGAACTATGCCATTTTTTACAGTTGTTTTATATTTTATAATAAAAAATAAAAATAATTGACTATAAGTCCTTTTTATTTGTCCTTAAGCAAACTGACCCTGCCTCCGATTTCGATTCCGATAAACCGAATTTGAAACTCCGATTCCGATTTCGGTTCTGATAAATCTACCTCCGTTACATCCCTGGTATAAATATCCGAACATCTTCATTGACTCTCGACCTCACGAGAACTCCTCCTAACAGACCTCCTATCCAACCACTTGGTGTATTACGCCTTCTCCGAATACTTCGCTCAATGTTGTAAAATAATCGTAAGCTAGATTAGCAAAGAAATAAAGTGATATTATTTCATCGATTGTTTAATTTGCTACCTGACCAGGACATAACAGTACAAAGACATATTCAAATGTTCTGCGATTTGTTTGATGCGCGTTGCATTGCGCATGCGTGCTGGGCGCTGAGTAGACGCACCCGCCCTTTCATCGCAGAGCGCGCGCTCGTCGCTCCATCAACATGGGGAGGACTTGAATATAAACATGGAGGAGTTATAGAGAATATCGTGATGTGTATAAAAGAAGAGTTATATTAAAAGAAAAGTTTTAGTAGCTATTTGTTTATTATCTGAAATATAATTTTATTATATTCTTATAGTTTCTAAATAAATTTTTATTTCAAAGAAATTCATCATTTTGTATTTGCTACGTAATCTAAAAAAATCTGTTGCGCACATGTTTCCTTCTGCATTTCTCTTTTTCAAGCTTAACAAAGGAATGCAGGATTTGTTGTCTATTGTTTACTATTTGAAAGTGAGAATTAAACGTTTCTTTTACAGTTAGAATTTGTTGTTTTTTACAGCGAAATACCGTTCGACTTTGGGTGCGTCGGTATCAAGAAGAAGGCTATGTAAACACTGCACCTCCCCGGAATCCGCGCCCCGTCATCATCACACCAGAGCGGTTGGACAACATGGTGGCTGTTTAGCAACAGCATCCATTTACTCCAACTAGACATTTCGCGTCTCTATACGATTTTGACATGGTCATCGTGCGCCGTGCTCTGAGGCGTGCTGGAATTCCGTGGAGAACTTCCGTGATTTCGATATTTCACATGCCATATTTTCCGATGAAAAAACTTTCAAATCAAGTGAGCATGGACGGCGGCATTTATGGCATGTGGACAACACGAGATACGAGCCGCGGAATGTTGTCCCAAACAATAATTCGGTAAGGGTAGTACTTAACATGTGGGCATGGATGAGCGCTGCCGGTCCTGGTGAATTAGCTTTCATCCCAGGGAGAGCCAACGGTGCTAATTATTTAAGAGTGTTGCAGGACGTTATGATGCCCACCGTGCGAGTGGTGTATCCACAAGATGCTTGTCCTAAAATTGTTTTTATTCAGGACAACTGTCCGATACACCGCTCACGCATTGTGTATTCATGGATCCAGGAACAACCTGACGTAAAAACTATACCGTGGCCCTCTCGATCTCCGGACCTTAATCCCATAGAAAATCTGTGGGCCATTATGGTCCAGAGATGGAATAACAGAAACGAAAGGACCCAAGCCGCATTATGCCAACATGTTGACGAGGTTTGGGACACATTTTGTGGGTCAGGCCTGTGCGAAACATTAGTTAAATCGATGCGACACAGGTGCGACGCTGTAATAAACGCAGGTGGAGCAATAACTTAATACTAAATATTAAGATCAGAGCCCTACTTTGCCAATCGACAGAATATCTGCAACAGATGTCCATTGTAAAATGGATACAAGTAAAACTTTAGCGCTGGTTTTTTGTGTATATTTACAGTTCACGACAAAGAGCATTGTGTTTATATATTATTTTCAAGTAGGGTCATAGTTTCTCTTTGGGTTTTTTTATAGATGTTTTTGTTCTTTATAATAATGTCAACTAACTAAAAACGAAAACCTTTGTTAACAAGTGTTATTTAGTATACTGCTTGCGAAGCTTTCGTATCGGTTTTGTAACCACTTGAATGGTGACAAATGGGTGTGAAAGTAAGATTATGAATTTTATCGACGTATTTTATTTTGTATAATTTGGTTCTGTATACATCGAATATGTATTTAATTACTGTAACAAAATATCGTATTAAATTTTGTAAAGGCCTTTTTTACAGCTAGAGTTTTAGGATTTTCTTTTGCGTTACTTTTTAAGTTTTACTTAGTTTTAAATAGAATAAAGATAGAAATAAGCCGATAAAATGAATCATGATTAAACAAATATAAAACTAAACATTCAATTCTTTTATTTAATCCTATCCTATGAACCCCAAAAATTTAAACCATTATTTCAAGTGCATCCCAGCACTTAAAATAATGGTTATAATTTTTAGGATGAAGTTAGTTTTTAAAATGGAGTTGGCAGACGTAGACCGATTTTTAAATAGATTTGACTACTTGCAAATTTATTTGAGTGGACAATTGTGGCCGTGGCAAATAACACACTTTATTTTAAAAACTATGTGTAATGGTTGCGGTAGTAATTTGTTAAATAATGGACTAATACAACATGTTATTATTGATTTAAATGAAGGGAACAATTTGTGTGTGAAGAACAACGTGACAAACTCGTGTCTTTGATAAAAAAGTAAGTATTGAACCCATGTTTCTACTTACTTCATATGTTTTTCGACATACCGCAAAAATGCTGTGATTACAATACATAACCTAAAAACAGAGCAATTCACGATGATATGGTGTCCACGGTGCCATTTTGTCATGACCATAGTAGTCAAGACCATCATCATTGGCCACAGCATCTGTTGCAGATGTTTGTTGCAGCGCTCATGGATTACGGGTTGCCGCACCGCCGTTGGTGGCTGTAGAGCCCTATGGCTGCGCGGCATTTCTTGCCATATCTGTCGCACACGAAACGAGAGTCTGCAGGAGGTGGGAGATCACGACGAAGTCTTTTTTGCATTAGATTCTCCAGCCAAGACCATAGTACTAATTACGCCATGGTCCTGACATTATGTGCCATGGTCATGACGTTTATTTTGTTTTATATTTTATAAAGTTGTTTCGTTTTTTTATTTACAAGATGCCGCCCAAAAAGTCTACAAAAAGCCTAGAAGAGCGTAGAAAAGCGAAAAAAGAAGCTGAAAAGAGAAGAGATAAGATCAAAGCCGATCCGGAGAAATATGAAGCTGCTAAACTAAAGGAACAAGAGCGACGAAAGCGTCGCAAAGAAGAAAGAAGAAGATTCTTTCGGTTGGAGAAATGACGCCCAGAATGCAAAGGAAGCAACGAAAAAACTGGCGGGACTACCAAAGAAAATGCAGAAAAGGGAAGAAAGAAACGGAAATATCTCTAGCAAGACTGTTGAGGGAGAATACACCATCGTCATCTTCCGAAGTGGACCCCGCTAAGAATTAACCCAGGCCGCCATCACCGTCTATTCTCCGAGACAGAGAAATATCAACTACACCATCATTTTCCTCAGGATCTAGCGTTAGCAGCTCAATGAGTAGACAGCGGCAGGAAGGACTAAGACAGAGCAGGTTGGGTAGAAAGTTGGCTCGCAAGATAATTGAACAACAATAAAAAAGAAAAACAAAAACTTCAAATTAAAAACTAAACAGAAAAAAAACAAATATTTTTACTTAAAACTATATTATTATTTTTTATATAAAAAATAACCGCCTTCAAAAATCCAACTGAAAAGTATAAAATATATTTTATTTATTTTTTTATGTACAACTCTATTCAACTTCTTCTTTTTGAAGTCGGTGCCACACCAATTTTCATGACAAAGAAGAACGAATATTAGTGGCCCGCCCAAGTTGAGTGAGTTCTCCACCCCATCAGCGTATGTCATCCTTATAAACCTTCCTTTTTAATCAATTAATAAAAAAAATCGCATCAAAATTCATTTCGTAGTTTTACAGATTAAAGTATACATAAGGATGTCCCTATATCCCAGACAGGGAGAGAGAAAGCGACTTTGTTTTATACTACGAGTATGTTGTGATTTAGATTCTCGATCGTCTTTTTACAAAGTGTTAGAAGTTTTGGTTGTGCCAACTCGGTGCATGCATGTCTCTGTCGAATTGTTAATTCCGTTAGTTTGAAATCTGATAATCTTACATAACCTAACCTAATGTTAGTTTACTATCTCGCTATCTATCTATCTGAAATTATAATTTACTAGTATTTACAGTTTTACGGTGACATGTATATTATGATAATTTCTCTGCGGAGTGCGACGCATGCACACCAGGCTAAGCACCGCTCACTGTCCCCCAATTCCATCCTTTATAAAGCGACAATATCCGTTGCGAGCGGATGAAATTTCTTGATTTTTGAGCGCGATTGTGTTACTGTTGTTGAGGCACTATCGATTGATTTATTATTCGTCTGGTTTTCTCTATGTAGCAATTTTCATTTTGGATTTGTCTGTTTGGCACCGACTTCAAAAAGAAGAAGTTGAATAGAGTTGTACATAATAAAATAAATAAAAATTATTTTATACTTTTCAGTTGGATTTTTGAAGGCGGTTCTTTTTTATATAAAAAATAATAATATAGTTTTAAGTAAAAATATTTGTTTTTTTTCTGTTTAGTTTTTAATTTGAAGTTTTTGTTTTTCTTTTTATTTTATACTTTTTAGTGATAAGTGCTTAAATCACTCTGAGTTTTTTTAGTGAATCAGTGATATTTTTTTAGAGATAAGTTTTACTGTCCGTTTATTTTATAGTTTTTTTTAACAGGTAGTTATAATATTTGTTATTATGACTTTAGCTTACTTGTTACTATTTTGTTTACCTGCGGGCCTAGATAGATAATCAAAGGATGCTTTAAGGAAAAGTCAAAGAAAAAAACAAAGACTTCAGCAGGCAAGCACGAGCCGTATTTAAACTAGTTATCGCGTGGGACAAAGCAGCCATCTTTTACGCACTTACTTAGTATCGTATACTGCCATCTCATTCTAACCGTTATCGTGTCGATAACTCGTGCTTGCCCTTCAGAATGAGAGAGATCGTCAGCGTGCTGCTCTTGCTGCCGAAACAGATGAGCAAAGAGAAGTTCACCCATCACAAATGCGAAGAAACACTCTTATATATATGTAGCGTTGAGTGGTGTAAAATCCCTTGATGAGATGGCTTTATGTGATATAGATTCAAAGAAATTACTTAACCATCCCCATGACGAAAGAGCCTTGATTGAAATGACCAGAATGACAAACATGATGTTGCAATATATATTTTTTTCTTCAATATAATTAAGAGTAATTTATTCCTGTTTTTATATACTTTTTTGTTTAATAATTTAGTAACTCTGTTTATTACTAATAAAAAAACTTTATTAACATATATTGATAAATTTCTAGTATTGATAACTTTACATACATACTTATATTTCAAACTAAGAAACCTCCTTTTTTTCGAGTCGGTTAAAGAACTTAAACCTTCTCCTGAATGTAATAACATAAACTGATACTCTTTGTCTAATAATAACTAAGAACCTTCAAACTTACATACCTATAGGAGAAACTCAGAAACTCCTTTTTTGAGACGGTTAGATCACTAAAACCTTGTCCTTAAAGTAAGAAGTAGTTTTCTGAAAATCGCATCCAAATAGCTTAAGCGAAACGCGAGATAATCACCGACCAACATACATACATGCAGGTCAAACACAGAACCTCCTTTCTTTTAGAGTCGGTTAAATCACTTAACCCATCTTCTAAATGTAACGAATACTTTTCTGAAAACCGCATCCAAATAGCTTAAGCCAAACGTGAGATAATCGCGGACCAACAGACATACAAACAGGTCAAACACAGAACCTCCTTTCTTTTTTTGGTCGGTTAAGGCACTAAAACCTTCTCCTAAATGTAACGAATACTTTTCTGAAAACCGCATCCAAATAGCTTAAGCCAAACGTGAGATAATCGCGGACCAACAGACATACATACAGGTCAAACACAGAACCTCCTTTCTTTATTTGGTCGGTTAAGGCACTAAAACCTTCTCCTAAATGTAACGAATACTGTTCTGAAAACCGCATCCAAATAGCTTAAGCCAAACTCGAGATAATCGCGGACAATTATACATACATACATACATACATACATACAAACAATCGAACTGAGAACCTCCTTTTTTGAAGTCGGTTAAAAAGAAACTATACAGGCTATGAAAACAAAACTACATGCTTTGCAGCTTAAGTACAATAGACTTTCATCTCAAACACCACCAAAAGCAAGGATAACCAAGAAACTACCGCCATCTTGTCCGATTGCCAAAAAAAGATTTGCTATTCGGTCATTTTTAGAGGATGATTCGAACAGTAAATTATGTGCCGGGAAGAATGACACTAAGACGCAAAATAAGTTGAAGAAACGGAAAAGAATACTAACTGACTCATTGGAGCGACTTCACAAGAAGTACTGCCCAGCTTAAGAGTAAGTTATGCAACTTTCTGCCGTTTACGCCTATTCTGGGTGGTTCAGGCAAAACTTGGAGAGCGAGACACCTGCCTTTGCGCACTGTATGAAAATGCTAAGCTCATTATAGAGAAGTTACGATCAGTAAAGATTCTACAGGAATCGAGCATTGGTGAACTGTCTTCGTCTGTCGTTTGTGATACAAAATCGTATAGATGCATGACCAAGAAAAGCGTGGATTGCTCCGTTAAATACCCTATCTTTCAGACTTTCGAAGACGAACATATAAGGTACAAACAGTGGATTGTAAAGTCCGAACCACGCATGATCAAAGGTAAAGAAAAAATCCTAAGAAGAACCGTTAAGGATGAACTGGTATCTACTAAGAAAGAACTTCTTGAAAAACTACTAGACATGCTTCCGAGTATACTATCCCATAGTTTCAATATAGGACAACAATTTGACGGGGCTCTCAAAAATCTCAAGGAAACCCTGGCTTCTGGAGAAGTTCTCATCCATATAGATTTCTCCGAAAATTATGCTTGTAAATATTTTTCAGAAGCCCAGTCGGTACATTTTGGAGCATCACGACAGCAAATATCCCTCCATAATGGTGTACTTTATTTTAGATCTGACAGCGATACTTTAGAGAGTATTTGTTTTTGTACGATCTCAGATTATTTGCGCCATGATGTTTCAGCTCTGTATGCACATTTGAAAAAAGCTTTGTTAATTCTTCTTAAAGAACAACATGTGGCAGTTTTGCATGTCGCAAGTGACGGTCCTAGCAGTCAATATAAAAACAAAAATAACTTTTACTTATTCACTCAGCACCTGGTCAATGCTTTTAATATCCAGACAGCTACATGGAACTTTTCAGAAAGTGGACATGGAAAGGGAGCGCCGGATGGAGTCGGGGCAGCTATAAAGCGAACAGCCGATGCTCACGTTAATCATGGCAATGATATACCTGACTTTAATACGTTTTATGAGGTGTTAAAAGCAGTATCGAATGTAATGATCTACAAAGTGAGCGAAGCTGATATTCTTGAAGCTGACAAGTTGCTGAAAAATACTGCAGTAAAAACTATCCCAGGCACCAAAAAGGCTCATCAATTGACTTGGACAAGACAAGATCCTAGAACTATACAGTTAAGAGACTTATCATGCACTGACTGCTCAATTGACGTCCAATGCAAACATTTCCCAAGTTTCAAGCGTGAAATAATCAACCAGTCTGATGCATTAAACGCAGGTGATTATGAATTACGCACATTAATGAAAATAAAGATTAATTTAGTACAAGTGATCTTCGCGAAGGTGTATGGGTATTATCGAAGTTTTCTGGGAAAAGAAACCAAATCTTGACGTATGTTGGTCAAATTATATCAGTGGATATATCAGAAGAACCATACATAGTTCAGTTCACAAGAAAAAAATTCACCAATATTGACACAAATGAGTATACTTTCGCATGGAAAGACAATGACATTTCGGCAATATCATACAATGACATTATTGCTGTTCTACCTGAACCGACGCCTACTAGGAGAGGAGAGTTAATTTTTAATTTTGATTTTTCTGTTTGTGACTATCCAGTCATGTGAAGCTATTTTTGTTATAGAAAGAGAGATGTTTTATGTTTTTTTTCTCAGATTTAAAACCTTATGGTTGCCATTAAGACATTTATTTTTGTTACAAATTAGAGACTAAATTAAAGAGTAGCTTATTATTGTTTCCAAAGATTTAAAACTTAGATGTTGTTACCCAGTCATGTGAAGACATTTGTTTCCTAAATAAAGACTGATTTAGAGATATGTTAATGATTGTTTTTTAAGATTTAAATTTAATACTTACTATTGTTAGTAATGTAAATAATACATAAAACAACTGCTGTGATTAAAAAAATTACTGATTAACAACTAATGTTCAAAACAAGTATCTAGTATAGTTTTCGTTTAAGTAAAGACTGGTCGGGAATAAGAATTAAACCTATAGGTTACTACTGTGATTTCTGATTGTTTAAGCTGATTTCAGATAATTAAAGAAATAATTAGAACATATAATAATTGTATTTTTTTAATAGAATGTCATAACCGTGTTTCATGTCAGACCCATGTCGCAATATGTCATGACCATGCCACTTAATGTCAAAGCCATGCCATTATACTATACTTTAATTTAGACACTTAGAAAATTGTTTAAGCTCGACCTAATATATCAAAATACTTCATTTTCATGTATAATCAAAATGCAATCACAACAGGTTCGATACGAATTATTTTTTTTCGGCTGACACTAAAAATAAGAACTACCCTTATATCTATTGTAAACTAATCATTGACATATCGGAATAAACCTAAAAATATAAACGATTTGTAAATCTTAATTAAAAGAACATAAAAATATCATCGTCTTCATACTTAATCGAACAAAGTGAGGGTGGAGGCGGTGGAGGAGACACCATACCGTCGATTGAAGATCCGGAGAACTTCATAGAATGGATTTCTCCTTCGATACTCCACTTCAATGTTCTTCTTCCTCCAAAACACGATCTTTGAAGATATTAATAAAAAAAATTTAAAGATTTTATTGCTCTTGGTTTTGTTATGGGGATGTTCGTGCCGATGGATGAATAGTTTAATAATTTACTCACCATGAGCAGCCCATTGTGATTCGTTGGAGTCCAAAAAATAAATGAAGCCAAAAAGCACACGAATAACAAAAGTAGTTCGTTTGTTTATATTGTTCTATTAATAAATTTGTCATGATTAACATGTGTTTATGTTACAAAGAACTCTTAAACCTTAAAGTAACCAAGTCAAGACTAATAATGCTAATACTGTACCATACACAAACTGTAATAACATTCATCTCATTTCATGCTTTATTATAACGGTGTACTACAGGGTGGGCCAATAATTTTTGCAAATAGCAACACTAAATTTCTCGAATACCGTTGGAGGGAGGGGTGCGCGGGTGGCGGGAAACTATGCGTCGCTACATGCAATTTTAGTCACGATGGAGCGCTTCACGGGACAACAGCGTGCTTTTTGTGTTAAACAATTTTACAAAAACAACGATTCCTACGTTACTGTACGACGCCTGTTTCGAATTGAATATGGATTACGCCGTGTAAACGAGTGTCCAAGTGTGAATTTAATCAAATCTTGGGTCGTGAAGTTCGAGCAAACGGGATCGACAACGAATATTAAACAAATAGGCCGGCCACGTTCAAGAAGAACCGATGAGAACATTCGAGAGGTTGAAATTTCCGTTCGGGACGATCCAGAATTATCTACGCGTAAGCGTTCGGCGGTTCTGGCATTACCGAGAACCAGTCTACGGCGGATTTTGCATCTAGACCTAAAACTGCACCCGTATAAGCTTCAAATTGTGCAGGAGATGAAACCAAATGATTACATTCAACGTAAGTTATTGGCTGACACAATGCTGGAGCAATTCTCTAGCCTGGAGAATGTATTGTTTACGGACGAGGCCCACTTTCACATCAACGGGCACGTGAATAAGCACAATTGTCGATATTGGAGCAGGGAAAACCCTCGCCTTAAACACCAAAAGCCACTTCATTCACCTAAAACGACAGTATGGGCTGCCATATCAGCAAAGGGCATAATTGGTCCGTATTTCTTTGAAAATAATCAAGGAAATAATGTAACTGTGAATTCAGCGGAATACGTTAAGATGTTGCGAGAGTTTTTGACGCCGCAGTTGCATGAATTTCAAGGATACAACAGCAGGACCTGGATGCAACAAGATGGAGCAACATGCCACACGTCAAATGTGACTTTAACGGTAGTCAAAGAAATGTTTCCGAATAAATTGATTTCTCGCAGAGGTGATATTCCATGGCCTCCGAGAAGCCCGGATCTTACACCATGCGATTTTTTCCTATGGGGATACCTGAAAAGTCGAGTCTACCTTAATAAACCGACGAATATATCCCAATTAAAACAAAACATCCACGACGAGATAGCCGCGATCCCCCGCAGCATGTGTCAGCGAGTTTTCCAAAGTTTGCGTAGTCGATTGCTAGAGTGCCAACGACGAGACGGTGCACATCTCGACGATGTCATTTTTAAAAAATAAATTTCATTAAATGTTTAAAACGTTAAAAATATAATCAACAAAATAACAGTTGTAGTTTTATTTCTATTCATGTTTTAAAAGTGCAAAAATTATTGGCCCACCCTGTATTTGAAAAGGGACACTCATAAAAACAAACAAAAAAATTAAATGAGTTTCACTCGCACAATTTGGTCCACGTTTTGCGTAAATTGTTATGAATGACTCCAAGACCCAAGCCATTCTTCAAAAGAGTCCTTGCTATTGGACAGTTTTTACAATAGATGAAGTCCGGACTTTTGGTAGTGCCAACGAATTTGATCTTTGTGGTGGTAAAGAGCCCCCGTCGGCGATAGTACATTTTATACCGGGAAAAAAGGGAGAAGCCAGGGAATCAGAAGACCCAATAGGTTTATTTTCTCTCTTTATGACTGATGAAATGCTGCAACAAATTGTTACGTTTACTAACGCAGAGATACTTATTCGGAAAAATAAATATAAAAATGATTCGTACACCATATCACAGACAGATTTTACAGAAATGAGAGCTGTACTTGGTCTACTATTTAATTCAGCGGCTGTAAAAAGCAATCATTTGCCGACTCGTATGCTTTCAATACTCAGAGATCGGGAACTATTTTCAAGGCATGTATGAGCGCTGAAAGATTCAATTTTCTTATAAAATGCCTTCGTTTTGACGACAAACAAACAAGAGATGAAAGAAAATCAGTCGACAAGTTTACACATATACGAGAACTGTGGCAAAAATTGATTGATAATTTTCAAAAGTGGTATACACCGGGATCATACATAACCGTGGACGAACAGCTTGTTGGGTTTCGAAGCAGGTGTCCTTTTAGAATGTATATCCCAAAAAAACCTAACAATTATGGAATAAAACTTGTTATGGCTGCTGACGTTAATAGTAAATACGTCATAAATTGCATTCCATACCTAGGAAAAGGAACTGATCCGCAGAGGCAACCATTGGCTTCATTTTTTAGAAAGAAATAACTTCCACTCTGCATGGCTCCAATCGTAACATAACAATGGACAACTGGTTCACGTCTGTATCTCTGGGTGATGAGTTACTGGTTTCAACATATAACTTGACTTTAGTGGGAACATTGAGAAGCAATAAACGTGAAATTCCGAAAAACATGAAAAAATCCAGATCTCGCTCTGTCGGTACTTCGATGTTCTGTTATGATGGTGATAAGACATTAATTTCATTCAAATCCAAAACCAATAAAATGGTTTTTCTATTGTCAACCATTCATGATCAACCTAGCATTAATGAGACAACCGGAAAACCGGAAATAATTCATTTTTATAACAGTACGAAAGGGGCAGTGGACACTGCTGACCAAATGTGTTCAAATATGAGCACAAATCGAAAAACCATGAGATGGCCTATGTGTATATTCTATAACATGCTTAATCTATCTTCAATCAATGCTTATGCTATTTACGTGGCAAATAACGTGAGGAATAAGAAAAAACCAATGAGTCGGCGTGATTTTGTAATGAAGTCAGGAGATCAGCTCATGGAGCCCTGGCTGCGACAACGATAACAGACCGTGAGTTTGAGACACAATTTAAGGGTCATGATTGAAGATATTCTTGGTGAATCTTCTACAATAGAAGCACCAGTTCCATCTACGTCGAATGCGCGTAAAATTTGTTACCTGTGTCCGTCAAAGGCCCGGAGAATGACCAAACACCGTTGCACCAGATGTAGAAAGGCTATTTGTGGCCCGCACAATGTTGATATGTGTAGTCATTGTGTAGACTGGTATAATTATAGTCATTTTGTATCTTATTTGTTCATCATAAGCTTAAATTTTGTGCCATGTAACAAGTTCCTACCTAAAATAAATATGTTTGAGTATATTTCAGTCTTTCATTGCGTAGTCCGCTCGACGAAGGTGTAGTTATTATGAAACAATGAAAACAGTTTAGTTATCTAGGGTTAAAGAGTCTCGAGGCCGTTCAGCTACTGTTAATTCTGCGGAGTATGTCAAAATGTTACGGGAGTTCTTAGCACCTATGCTACTGGAATTTGCTGGCTATAATCGTAACACATGGTTTCAACAAGATGGAGCCACGTGTCACACATCCAACGAGTCCTTGTTGGTAGTCAAAGACATGTTTGTGTCAATGTAATTCAGTGGTACGATTCGAGAATGAAGAGCAGATACTGAGACAGTTAAGAATGGATTCGGGTATTAGCCAACGCGAAATATCACGTAATCTCGGGATTCCACGCTCGACGGTGCAGCGTTCCATTAAAAGAAATAAATACCACGCTTACCACGTACAAAGGGTGCAAGCTTTGCTGCCCGCTGATTATGAACCAAGAGTAAGATTTTGCAGAGAGATGCTTAGACGACAGAGAGAGGATCCGCAGTTCTTAAATAAAATTTTATGGAGTGATGAGTCGAATTTCAGAAGAATGGGAATTTTTAATATTCACAATTTACATTTTTATTCAAGAGTAAATCCACACATTATTAGAAATGATCGGTTCCAGCATCAGGTCAGCATAAACATGTGGGCTGGAATAATTGACCAACAACTTGTGCTCCATGAATTGCCACCTAGACTCAATGGTGCTCAGTATTTAAATTTTTTAGAAAATGATTTGAACCAAATACTCCACGAAGCTGAGATTCCTGAAGATAGAGTATCAGAAATGTGGCTGCAGCAGGATGGTGCCCCGCCACATTACGCTCGAGCAGTTCGAGAAAATTTAAACGAGCGCTTCCCTAATAAGTGGATTGATCGAGGCGGACCTATTGCATGGCCAGCCCGGTCACCTGACCTTAATCCACTAATTTTTTTCTATGGGGCTACTTCAAAGAAATTGTTTATCGAGGAGAGAACAACACCGAACAAGAACTACGACAAAAGTTAGAGTTTGCCAAGTTACAAATTCGTAGCAACAGGGGTGCATTCCGACGCTTACGTGCGAATTTTATTAGACGGTGCAGATTATGCATCATGGTCAGAGGCAGAAACTTTGAACATTTATTGTAAAAATTTAATGTTTAATAAAAAATACCAAGTTATAATTGTTTTTTTTTTATTTCTAATAGCTTTTTGTTTAATAAATTACATTTGATTACAGTATGAGCGAAAATCTAATTGTTCCTTTAATTTTACCATTTTTTATAAAATAGCACCTTGACATGAATAAACGACCATAAAACTAAAACGAAAGGTCAAACTGCTAAGTGTTGTACCTCTTTTGAAACAGCATTAAACCAGCATTTTTTTAAAGTACAGGGTTACTTTTCCGTGATACTTTTTTTTTCACAGAGTGCTCTTAAAGTTTAAAATATTTTTTTGTAACGCTTCAATATTAACGGAAAAACATTAATTGCTCGTTAAATTTGGTACCAAGGGCTGCAATATTTTTTGTCGGGAATTGTCTCCTTAATCTCCCCGATTCGTTTGATCCACGACTTTTGGGCAATCCTGTATAATGGAAGCTAGTCTTAAGTCTTTACTCAGTAATAAACATATAATCAAACAGCAAACACGTCGATTAATTCATCCATTGCATGGCAATCCTGCCAGCATGCGTGCTGGGCGCTGAGTAGACGCACCCGCCCTTTCATCACAAAGCGCGCTCTCGCCGCTCCATCAACATGGAGAGCGAGGACTTGTGTATAAACATGGAGAAGTTCGGCACCTCAAGTGCCGGCTCGAGCAATGAGATAAATGCTAAGGAATGTGATGCAGGCCCGAGTAGCGAGCTGCCCAAAGAAGTTAGCCACCCAGGTCCGTCCGACTTCGACACAATAGAACAAGAACGTCCAAGTCCTTGCAGTAAGTATGTAAGTATACAATATGAAATATTTTTTTCGTTTTTAAAGTGGAATTGTATCGAGACGTGCACAAAATTTCATAACCACTCAAAAGGTTTCCGAGAAGCCTTGGTACAAACACATATCCAAATGTTCTGCCGCTCCATTAACAGGCCAATACGTCGACAGATTTTACAGATTTTTAAAAGAGGACAGCTTAAGAAAAAGACATTACTATCTTCAGTAAACTGTATATGCGGTATCAGGTATCGAATAATCCCTCATAAACCCGAAGTTGGCGATGCAAGATGCATAATTATCCAGCCACGCAGAGCCTCATCAGCCCTCCAATGTATTTACCTACAAATAGCCCCTAAAACTAAACTATTTATACCCTTCGTAATTGCCACCTCTTGCGGGAGCAAGCATATATAGCATAAGAGGGATCTCCAAACAGTAATGAAAGTATGGCACTGCAATTATACTTGACAGTTTTCAATGACAGTGATGCATCAGAAATATCTGATGAAAGTCATCACTCTCCAAACCGGAACAAGACATAATGATGATCTAGTTAGGGCTCATGCTTCATAAAGGGGATAGTTTTAAAAAACCATAAGTATTTTATCGCTTGCGATGTTCGAGTTTGCAATGGCCATTTGATATCAGATGTTTGGCAAAATATATTGTTACATGTGAGAATCACTATGGATCTTTACACCAAATCACATAATTGAAATGATTCAACTGAGCAACGAAAAAAGCAAAATCAATTTCAATAGTATAAATCCTACGGCCGACGAATTATTTAATTTTTATGTAGGATTCACTAAAAACTAGGCTCTAGAAGTACTAAGGGCCACGCCTAGTATATCTAATCAATTCAGAAATCCGATGAGAGTTTTTGCCACGGTAATGGTCAAGCTACATAATGGGGACTCAAATGAACAAGAGTCAAAATTATTTTACACATCTCGAAAGACTTTTGCAAATATCATGAGAAAAGATCATTTTTGTTTGCTACAACAATTTGTTCCCCAATATCTTGGTCCCGACCACATGAATCGAGAACAAGTTGTTGCTAAATCTTTAAGTATTCGGAATACAGTGTTTGGCAATGCAGTAGCTCCAGAGGATGAAAAGAAGGCAATCATGATATTAGATGGAACACAAATATATATACAAAAGAGTTATTATAAAGAGCACGTAAAGTGTTTAGAGAAGTACATCCTCTTGATATAATTAATTATGGCATTGATGCTATCAATCCTCAATAACTTCGAGGTCATATTCAATCTCAGCATGTTCTAAGTATAAAATATTATATTTACATATTTTTTTAAGGCGGCATTGATGCAAGAAATGGCCATTTGGGGGAGTGATCTTCAAAAGTAAAATCTGCATGTCGTCACTCTATGAGTAATATATGTTTATTCTAAAATAATAATATCCTTTTATTTAATTAAGAAATCCTAAATCTTCCATGGGATATCCTGTACCATGGCTAGTGCTGTTTTGATAATGAAAGTGTGGGAGGAGGAGCAGAGATTGCGAAAGATCATCAAGGCTTTCCAGGAAGCATATTTGCTTCTTCCTCTTTTGCCCTTTGAAAGGATGACAAAACCAATCTTTGCTGTATTGTATAGGAAGCTATCCCCATTCCTGAAGCCAGCACAAAGATCAACTAGAATTCTGTGGAATGGGAATATGGTGTATAACCTTTAATGAACATACATACAAGGTTTTTTTGAAATTCAGATGCCTGCAATGGTTAAACATGTTGGTCTTTTTTATGTTATAAGAATGTATTGTACCATGTTATAAAGGCAAAAAAAGATATTCTATTCTTAAAGTGCCAGTCCAACAAAAAATAATAATGGAGCGTTATGAAACTGTAGCTTGGAGAGCTAAATTTATTTTATGGTTGCACAAAACCGGGAAGAAGAGCCCCCTGTCATCTACCTTGATGAAACATATATCCATGCCTCATACCACTTTGAAAAATGTTGGCAATTGAATGATGAAACCGGTGTTTTGGTATCCGATAGTAACTGTACAAGATGGATTATAGCTCACGCTGGTGGGAAAACCAGTGTTGTTGAAAATTTACTTTTATTTAAAACACATTTAAACTTGATTGACTATCATGATGCAAAAAATGACATGCGATGGATGCCTAAAAAAAGTCTTCCTAATTTGACACTAAACTGCATTGTGGTTATGAATAATGCTTCATACCATTGCACTCAAATAAATAAAGCACCCACAATGAGAAATTTAACCAAATTACAGTTTTTAATTTGACAGGTTGCATCCCCATTACTGAATGAGTTTTTTTCTCTTACAATGTATGATAAAAATGGCCCCTAAAACATCAATACGCCGAAGAAGACTTTGAAAAGGCTTTAAACTACATCAGTTGCAAGACAAAAGAAATTCTTCATTTGTAAAAGTTAGTGAACCCTGGCCTGAAGAAATCGATTTGTACAAGAGATATCATTACTGCAGTACAAAAATTAATAGTAAATGACAAAAATACTATTATACAGTGTAACTGATCTGAAGAAGCACTTTATGATACTCCTTGTTTCAAAGTATTCCATCAAAAGTGAAATATGCAGATCCTTGAACCACTAGTGGCAAGAAGTTTCAACATATTTTTTTATTAATATTTTATTTCATAAGGTCGATTGAGTAAATCAAGCAAGAAAAGATGTAAAGGTCACCTTAGTTGGTAGCAAAAACGTAAAACTATGGAGCAAAACCAGAACTACGAAATAATACGAAACGAAACACAAAAACTCACCGCACTTGGTGCTACCAAGAAGTAAGGCCTAGATATGCAAAGCATCACATAACTCATTTACTGATTCTTTCCAACATCCAAAACTATGAATTTTATCCACCTGCGGTGTTTGCCAGTAGATTAGGTACCCACACAAGACAACTCATGGGCGTTATGCTGAAAATCTGTAGTACAACGAAGTTTCACGACTGGTCACTGCACTGGTGTTTCGAACTTGCAGACTACAGTACAGACATTTTGGTTCTTCATCTGTTGTATGATCTTCATATTTATAATGCCTTGATTGTTTAATTAAATTCACTATTGCTCGGGTGGGTGACTCTCTTCTAAGATAAGAATATTTCTTCCGCCGCCATCTTTGATTTCCAAACATAATCACATGATAATCACGGTCTGAAGTTCGCGAATTTAATAAGCGTGTGTGGTGTGAAGTTAGTAACCAGTCAAACAGCTGGCTCCACCATGTTGTAATTGCTAGAGATGTACCAATATTCATTCGTTTCGTTACACATTTGGTATTACCAAAATTCGGCAGATTTACAGATTTTGGCAGATTTGACCGAAATGCGATCGATAAATTATAAAAGATAAGTAGAATTAAATTAAATTTAGAATTCAACAAAACCCAATGTAAATATAAATATAAATTAAAAAATAATATAAATTAATATATATTATGTAAATAATTGCTATGTGAGTCGAATATGGGTGTTTGTTTTTGGTCCCTAGAAAAATAAACACAACATGTATAACTATAATTTGCTGTGTATTGTCGGCTTAGAATAGCACTACCCCATTTCTTCCGGTGGGTGTACGTAAGAGACGACTAACGGTATTGAGGCTTTTAAGGGACTTTGGGCGATGCGGTTGGAGACCTATCACGAACAACCTTTATTTTTTTAAATCATTTTGTTCATGAAAACCTCATGTGGGGATTATTACTAATAAATAAAGAATAAATAAAGGAAAGAAAAATTTTGACACAGGCGGGATTTGAACCCGCGACCTCGGGTATACGCCCCCTTCGCTCTTGCCAATTGAGCTACCATGTCAATGGCTGCCAGCGCGAAATTCTTCTATCCTTTATTTCTTTTACACGTTTTAGTAGTGTTTGCGTTTCCTACCTCCGAATTTTTAGTAAAAAACGAAATAACGAGTAAAGACATGTGTCGAAATTTTTCTTTCCTTTATTTATCTATACCAATATTATAAAGAGGAAAGATTTGATTTTTTGTTTGTTTGTTTGTTTGTTTGTTTGAATTGAATAGGCTCCAAAACTACTAGACGGATTTGAAAAATTCTTTCACTGTTATGATGCTACACTATTCCCGAGTGACATAGGCTATATTTTATTTTCAAAAAAATTAGGGATCCTTACGTAAACTTCAAAAATGTAACCCAAGGTTTTAAAGAAATACCAAAAAAAATCCTTACATCGCGTGCGCTGCGAAAACTATTGACAATAGAATAAAATTATGTACTACAATTTTATAGAACACATCATTGTCTAAAAAAATGCCCGGACAGCATGTCTCTAACTATTATAGTTATCTCACAACAAGCGTCATTATATAAAATTATTTAAAAATTAAATTAAAATCCTGCTTTAGAAAAGACTCTTTATTTGTACCTATCTAATCCTTATGAAAAACGTATATATTATTTCAGACTACTTCAATACCCTTATATTACTTTTTGAATTATTCGATTCGAACATTCCATTCGAAAGTTATCTCGAATTAAAAAAATAGATAAAACTCCGCTCGATTAGCTATGCATAGTAAGTTGTTGCAGGCGTCACGAAGGGGTACGGGAGGCTGCTTATCAAAGAGTTAAAGCAAAATTTAATTGTAGCGACAATTATCACTGGCCCAGCAGCCGGTCAATTAGCTCATATACCGAGGATACCGATGATCCAAACTGATCTGCCAATTCCATTTAAACGGCTACAATTTCAGGTTAAAACATCTTTTGCTTTAACAATTAATAAGTCCCAAGGCCAAACCTTCAAATTAGTAGGGATTGACCTGCGAAAGAATTGTTTTACTCACGGTCAACTGTACGTTGGCCTGTCGCGGGTGGGAGCTCCTGAACATCAATTTATTTTGCTGCCCCAAAATACAACAACATCAAATATTGTTTACAGGGAAGCTCTAACTCTATAAATTGAATGGCTTTTGATGTAATTACTTATTATGAAATAATAAATACAAAAAAATATAACATACATACATACATATACTCACGGCTATAAATCCCTAGAAGGGGTAGCCAGAGCTAAGGAATCAGAAATTCCTCAGCCACTTTTGGAAGTTGCGTGGGGAAAAGATGGTGAAATAAAGGTTGTTGGTGATGGGCTGATGGGTCTCCAACCGCATCGCCCAAAAATCCCTCAAAAGCCCCACTACCGTTAGTCGCCTCTTACGTACACCCACCGGAAGAAATGGGGTAGTGCTATTCTAAGCCGACACTACACAGCAAAAAATATAACATAGCTTAAAACTTAAAAAAAAATAATTAAATAATAATACATGTAATAAAATAAAAAACTAAGGTTAATGATAATTTATGCCCGAGCGAAGCCGGGACGGGCTGCTAGTTAGTAATAATCCCCACATGAGGTTTTCATGAACAAAAAGATTTAAATTATATGATAGTTAGGCGTTTTCAACATTTGCATTCTATCTGAAAAGAAATGGCTACAAATGGCCTTCAGAATTAGTAAAAAAACCAAAAGGGCCAAACATCAGTTTCTCATATGTATTTCAAAATTTCATCGAACCTTTTCCGGATGTCACTCTCAGATACGCAGGCACTCGCATTAGTTACGCCTTCGGATACCCTAGTTGTAATGTTTGGATGGCGCTTCAAAAATGCACGAAACCAGGCATCTCCAGGACAATCATTTTTGAAAGGGTTTGGTCTGGGATGATCTTTCAAAAAACCTGTACGCAGTTTGTAACGTCTTCCTTTTTTCTGGGGAACCCTCGTCTGGCCTGGGTTAAAATAAACTCAGCCAAAGCTAACTCTTCAGCCTCTGTTAATACTGGGCTTGGCCTAGACTTAAACTTAGTTTCAGGATTTTTAATCTTGAACTGTATGCTGCTTCTCGGTACATGCAGCTTTTGGTATTTATGTTGATGTTTTATGAAAACAATATTTAGTAAGCAATATATATATTTTAAGAAACAAAAAAAACAAGAGATTTTGGATTACATAATCATTTAGTTTAGGGAGCTTTTTATAGAGTTTGCTTATTTTATATGGAGGTAATTAATTTTACTTTGAATTTAGTTTTTGGGTATAATAGCTATTTTGGTGACCATTTAAATTAAATAGTAGCCTATATAAACTAAATTTGCTACAAAAATCCTATTTCACTACTTAATATTATAATTTATATAAATAAAATATTATATATATAAGCAACCGTGATAGCCCAGTGGGTAGAACACTTGGTTGTCGTGCAAACAACTAGTGTTCAAATCCTGGGTCGGGCCTACACCAAAATGTCTTTTCTAAAGACATATGTGTGGTTAATTTATCATGGTTGGTAACGGTGAGGGAATTATCGTGAGAAAACCAACATGGATAAGATAAGATAAGAAAATCATTTATTCATTGCTACACAGTTAACAATATAACTAAAAACATTGTACTGAGTTGTACTTAGTCATGTGACAGTGTATTCATACAAAACGGCGATAGGCCTACCCCGTATCACGTGAGTACTCTGTCCATGCAAAACGTGGGTACTCTGAACAGCAGATGACAAAGTCACGTGATGTTCAGAAGTATTAGTACCTCTGCCAACCCCTTCGGGGATAAACGGCGTGAACGTTTATGTTTAATATGTTATGTAATATTATAATTCGGTATGCAAAGTTTATTTATGGTATTTATTAAATATTTTTATTCGATAGCAAACACGAAAATATGAGGCTAATTTGAATATTTTTCATTTAAAATGAGTAATTGCAAAGTTATGATTTTTTAAAGATTGTTTGACTTTTGTACTTAATGACGTCATCGATCGAAAATATCACGTAGGACATGAAAATAAAGCAAAATGTTTAATAAAAATTTTGCTGATTGCAAAACATTTCACAAATTTGTGACCTCAAATAAAATTATTAGGATATTATACTAAACAAACCTATGATTTTCGATATTTTATTAATAAACTGCAAAAACGATTGTCTTTGAAACAACGCTGAAGGTCAAATACTGTTACAGTATTTTGTTAAAATAACGGTCATCTTAGCTTTGTTTGATTTAATTTCAAGAAAATATGTTTTAAAAATATAATATCTCGAAATGGTTTTGTAATCAGCATCACTTTTGTAAAACTTTGCATACCGAATTTCAATGCAATTTTATTTTTTCCAGGTACAAAAGATTTATGTCCTGGCAAGAAACGTTATGTTGAGAAAATTAAGAACTCAACACCCACTGGAAAATTCGTTTTAAACAATTAGCAGAAAGCCAAGCGGCAGGACAAGAGAGCCAAGACTGCTCCAAAAGTGTCTAAAAAAGAAGCTTTTATTACTCATAAATAAAACGCTCAATAAATTCAAATGTGTTTTTCATTGAACCAACCTAAAAACTGTATTATGGAATGAAGAATGAGCTTTATCCATTTTGGCTCCATATCAAGTATCCAGAGCTTTATCTTTGTTATCATGTTTACAGCGTTTGCAAAATCTTTAATTATGTCCCCAACTTCAATTATGATTTCATGTTCTATACTTATTAGCGAATAATTTGTTAATCGACTTTGCGACAGTGTTGATCTAAGTAATTTTTCATAATTTTTCAAAATTTAGTTTAGAAAATGATCTTTCGGTGTTGGCTACTGTGACTGGCAACGTTAGGTAAATTCTGAGGGCAGTGGACAGGTTTGGGAATACTGAAATTAATTTATTTGTAAACAAATAATTTAGAATACTAATAGTGAAGTGGTATCATCAATAAACATCGGTAATAAATATAATCAAATTCATTTAAATGCTCAAACTTATCTACATCTAAAGAGCCCGCATGGGGAAGTTTATTTTCCAAATTAAAACAATGTGTTTTTTTAATCTATGTCCAAATCCTTCCAGTGTTTAAATTTTTGCAGAAATGAAAATATTGTATTATTTTGATTTAATAGTTTAAATCTTTCTTCGAGCTTAGTGATCGCGGTATCTAACAGGTAGAAGTAAAATTTTACTTTAAAATGTGTTTCCGTATTTGTTATCGGTTCATTCTCCGCCTCATAATTAAAAACCTTCTGCGAGCGTGAGGGGGAGTGGGAGTAGGAAATTCTGCTACAGCCTCGACTTCTTCCGCTAGAGTTTTCGCGCTGTTAAGGAACTCCCCAAAAGGAGTGATAGCGGAATTCAGATAATTTTGTTTTTGCTTGTTCAATTATTTTCACCGCTTCTGACAACGCGATGTCTGACTTTTGAAGAGCCTTGCTATATTTATATTGCTTAAAATGTCAAACCAAATAAGTAGAGACCAAATGAATTTAAGCGACTTTATCTTTGTAATTAAAAATAGCGATATTTCTTGACTCCCCATCTTTACTCCTGTCGGAATATATGCTAAACAAGGCATCATAAACTTTCCCGAGATTGTAACGTAGAGCTTATACTGTTTCAACCCTGCTCTCCCATCGAGTATTAGATAGTGGCTTAAGACTTGGCAGTTCATTGGCAAGTATTTGCCGACGTGCTGTTGACGCAGAAAAAAAAACGTAAATTCTTTACATAATAGAAAAAAAATACAACTTCTAAAGAGCTTTTAGCAGCGTCAGGTACGTAAAATGCGCGCGGTTTCTAGTCTAAAATACGCTTCTGCAGACCTATATTTTTACTCTTCATATTGACGCCATGATAATGGCCACGCTGTCTTGAATGTCAATTTCATTAGATTTTAAAAATAATAGTAAAAAAAATTGTTAAGCCCTGCCCAGTAGTGTCTTTTATAGGAAAAAAAAAACGTACCGTACGACAACAGACATTTGCTCTTCATGGGCAATATCTGGAGTGCAATCTAAAATAATTGAAAAATATTTAGATTGTTTCAATTCCAAAATAATAGTTTTTTTCTATTTTTTCTCCTAATAATTGTATTATTTCATTTTGAATATTATGACCAAGGTAATGAGTTAGGCGTGAGTCTGATTTTTGAATAAGAGCAATGTGTTCTGCAAGTACATTATCAAAATTAGAGGTATGTTCAACTAGCTTTAAAAATACCATTATCATAGTCGTATTTTTTTCAGACTTGCCCCGAAAAGATAGACATTGCCTGGTTAAAAAAATAATTACATTAATTATTCGTTCGAGAACTGCCACCCAACGTTTTTTTTCCCTTTTAATTACAGCTTGGTTCAAGTGATCTATCGATGTTTTTTGTAATATAACAGTTTTTGATGTAAACATGACAACTTATGACATGAAAAATGCCCCAAGCTCGTTGATGACGTTCTAAAGCTATGGACAAATGCTGCCAATCTTTGTAGCCTATTTTACCATTGTAAGGAGTGACTTCAGCATGAAAAAGTTTACAATAAAAACAATAAACAGAATCAGTTGATTTAAAGTAAACTAGCCAGTTTCTTGAAACCATTTCGTTATTTAACATCTTTTTAGTATAATAAGCATAGGAAAAAGATCTTTTCAAACTATTAGAAGGATAGGAACTCAGTTGTACCTGTATTGGTCCACGCTCCATTAAAAATACTCTTTGGTTGACGGTAAACATCGTGGCCATAACGCGAGATCATTAATAGATGTAGATCACTATAGATTGTCGGCTTGTTGACAAACGAATCACAAAAGGTGCCGATGCGCACTTTGCCTTAATAGAGACGCGACACTAGGTTTCGCCAATATCGTCTTTAATAATCGGAACTAAAGTTGGTTTTACAAAATTTATTGATTTGTCTCTTCTACGACACGACACCGCATGCGCCGCGACGCGCCGCATTTGTCCTGTGTCGGCATGTGGCAAAGTATGCTTGCTCGGTGGCGCCCTTTTGACCCCGGCGCCCGTGTGCACCGCACACCCTGCACAATAGGTAAAGCCGCCTCTGGGGCCAGCAGCAACCAATACTATCGGAAAAAAAAACCAGAAAAAATACAATAGGTAGATATAGTGAAAACAAAACATATTTAATTATAGGAACAATTTCAGAAAATGAATTATTTTGTAATGGTAACAGCCTATAAATTTGTGTTATACGGCCTGGATTTTTCAATGATGCAACACATACAGCACAGATTGAGGGATTTTCATATCATGTTTTTGAACAAGTTCAAAAGATTGATCCAATGTGTATAATGTTAGAGGTTTCATATTTTAATTCTTTTTATTACATAATAAGAATTAAAATAAGTTATTCTTTAAATTATAAAATAGAAAAAATCCGCTTAGTGCGTCAATGAGCGGTTTATAACCATTACATCTACAAGACTATATGAATCAAACTGTCTTATTATGTTTTATTGTTGTATCAATCAGTTATTTTGTATATTCTTTGTATGCAAGACAAATTTGCCCAAAATACAATCACAAAAATGAAGAAAGACCACAACTGGCAAGTCCCATCAAAAAACAAAAACCCTTACTTGAAAACGGTTCAGAAGAACGGTTGAAAAAATCAGAACTATCCCCCATTGGCTCTCAAACTACAAGCAAGGCGGTCTTATTACTAAAAGCGATCTCTTCCAGACAAACTTTGAATGAAAAGGTCAATAAATTAAAGTCATATGAGATAGATGTCCAACAACATGGTGAAACTGATAAAATTATGCGTTAATCTTCACAATAAATTCCATAAAATTAGTATACTTTATTCTATGATAAATTCATAATAAATTTCTTGTTATTAAATTAAAAATAATAAACTATTCACAAACATGATACAATAAATTATTACTTATAATACATATCAATAGTATTATATATATTTTTTATTTATATACTTTATATATATATTTTTTATTTGGAACAGTATTATAGCGTTTCAGTGAGGTAGTGTTTTTTTACCATATCCGTGAAAATAGATTGGGATTTAGCCTGACGAATCTCTACCGGAAGTGCGTTTCACAATTGAACAGCCTGCACTGTGAAGGAGGAGCCATATAAATTGGTTGAGTGAGAGGGAATACTTAATAGAAAATTATGTTCAGTATACTTTTCATTCCGGAAAGATTGAGGGTTTCATCCCTTATTATCAAAATACATATTTTTTCAGCGACATGATAGTCCAGTGGATAGAACACCCGCCCGAAAACAGAAGGGCGTGAGTTCCAATCCTGGGTCGGGCCTACACCAATTTGTCTTTTCTAAAGTCATATGTGTGGTTAATTTATCATGGTTGTTAACGGTGAGGGAAAACATCGTGAGGAAACCCACATGGCTGAGTTGTACTTAGTCATGTGACAGTGTATTCGTACAAAACGGCGATAGGCCTGCCCCCTATCACGTGAGTACACTGTCTAAGCAAAACGTGGGTACCTTCTCTGGACACTAGATGGCGCTGCCATGTGAATTCAGAAGTATTGGTACCTCTGCCAACCCCTTCGGGGATAAACGGCGTGAACGTTTATGTTATGTTATATTTTTTCAATTGTTAGCCTTTATGTGAGCTGTATCGTGTTGGTATACAACAGCACTATCACCTTTCTTCCTGCAATTTTGGCCATTTGGCTACAGACCTATCACTTTAAATTTCACAAAATTCACCACAAACAAAAAAAACATCCAATTTATGTCTATTTGAATTATTTTTTGGTATATATGGCTGGAGTTTTATAATTTCCCCTTTTTTTATTTATTCTCTCCACTCAATTTCTAAAAGTAGCAGAGCAAATTATGGTAGTTTTTTTTAAAGTAATACTTACAGATAATGAATTAATTTCGTCCTCGATGGAAACCCTAATAATATACCCTTATATGTATATCCAAATAGATAAAAATAAATAAAGATAGCTCAGTGGGAAGAACACCGCTTATCGTGCAGACGATTAGTGTCGGGCCCACACCAATTTGTGTGAGGGAAAACATTGTGAGGAAACCCACATGACTAAGTTGTACTTTATCATGTGACAGAGTATTCGCACAAAACGACGAAAGGCCTGCCCCTATCACGTGAGGACGCTGTCCAAGCAAAACGGGGGTAAACTGAACAGCAAGTGACAATGTCACGTGATGTTCAGTATCAGAAGTATTAATACCTCTGCCAACCCCTTCAGGGATATTCGGCGTGAACGTATGAGTATTGAAAAGTAAATAATTTGCGCTAAAAGTATTCAAAAAAAGTAGACAAAGTCGCTGAAATACTATTTATAAATTGAACTCAATGTAGCCGTGAGTATATGTATGTATGTATGAACTCAATGTACAACGTACTCAATTACACCGTACATCCCAATTTACATGGATGTAAGAGATACTTATGAAGTGCGTACGTGGCATTTTCATCATGTGGTGTTGAGAGTTGCTGCGTTTTACTTGGACTGTGCATTCACGTGATCAAGAGCAGGCCATGCCTATCGCCGCGTATGAGTACAATACGCGATGAATTGCCTAAAGTATAAATCAGGCATGGCATGTTACTTTTTTCCCGATGTTTTCCTTCACCGCTAACAATTTAGATTGATTATTCACATGTATGAATTTATATTTAGTACTTTATTACGTAGGCATACTGCTTGATCTTTTAATGTTAAAGAAATATATGTTTTTCGGATCAATTCTTACGAACTAACGGATTCACCCGAATGTACTCTTGGCTCTAAAGCTCCTGTTTCCAGAATCAGTGCGCAAACCTGCCCCCTGATTATGTATCTTTTGCGATTGACGATTGTGTCGCAAGTTGCACGATTGTCGTTGTCAATGTCATAAATTTGTATGCGATCTGACACTTTTGACAGCGACAATATTGCAACTTGCGACACAATCGCGGTCGCTAAAGATACATAATCAGCCCGCTGTAGTGCGTGTAATGCGTGTTGTATAAAAAAGACGAAAAATAAATAAAGATTAAAAAGAAAAATGGTAAATAAAATATTTGAAAAAAATGATATGCTTTGCGATAAACTATATTTTTGAGATACTCCACGATTAAAGGAATAAAGTATTATTGTTTAAAATTGTATTAATAGCTTTAAAGATAACTCATTCTTCCAGTCTCTGGCGTTAGCTATCTCAAAGGTCTTCTAATCAAATATTAAACATCAGCTTTTTTATGAAAACATATCGATAGAAATGGAAGTAAATACAGTTTGCAGGTGTTGTTTAATAGAAGGAATGCACAAATTATTTGATTACAATCACATTTGCTTGGGCTCTAAAGAAAATTATAAAGAAATAGTCGAGGATTGTTTTGGTGTTGTCGTAAGTATTATCTTCTGTTCATAACCAAAAAGCAGTTTAGACTCGATAAAAACTTAGAAAAATATAACTTAAAGATGGCTTGGGCACGCAGGGAAAACTTACTGAAGGAGGATATACTTATATAGTCAATAATTTTAAAGATAAGAGAATAATATTGTGATAAGCAACCGTGGTAGCCCAGTGGGTAGAACACTCGGTTATCGTGCAAACGACTAGTGTTCAAATCCTGGGTCGGCCCTACACCAATTTGTCTTTTCTAAAGACATATGTGTGGTTAATTTATCATGGTTGTTAACGGTGAGGGAAAACATTGTGAGGAAACCCACATGGCTGAGTTGTACTTAGTCATGTGACAGTGTTTCGTACAAAACGGCGATAGGCCTGCCCCCTATCACGTGAGTACACTGTCCATGCAAAATGTGGGTACTCTGAACACCAGGTGACAAAGTCACGTGATGTTCAGAAGTATTAGTACCTCTGCCAACCCCTTTGGGGATATTCGGCGTGAATGTTTATGTAATGTTAATAATATTGTACAGAGTGGTAATCAATGTTTAAACTAAATTACTAGGCATATCAATAATTACATACTTAAATGGGCTGTCTTCATTCCTTTGGGTTATCCAGTTCCAATAATCTATATGATACTGAGCTATAAATCCTTCTGCTTACCTCCATCATCCAGCAGTAGAGTATTACCTATGAACTTTTAAAGCTGTGGTGGGCCTGTAAATAATGTGTTGAATCCACTATTAGCCAATTTATCGTCTGTGTGTTCCGGTATGTAATTTGATCCATTGAATGGAAGTATCATGGCTGGATTAGTGCCATTCCATCATTGCTCAAAATGAGTATCACTGGTTTACCCTTTTTCTGTCTGTGAATGTTATTTTCTCTCAAATACATAGTACTAAACATATCATTGAGAATGCATCATGGAGCTTACTTAATTTGGGTAAATTATCTATATGTATTATTATAGTGTGTAGTGTCGGCTTAGAATAGCACTACCCCATTTCTTCCGGTGGGTATACGTAAGAGGCAACTAATGGTATTGGGGCTTTTAAGGGATTTTTGGGCGATGCGGTTGGAGACCCATCAGCGACAATCTTTATTTTACCATCTTTTCCCCACGCAATTTCCTTCTACCCCTTCTAGGGATATATAGCCGGGAGTATGTATATATATTATACTTTGTATTATTTCTTTGTAAATTTCAGCTTTCCTCGCCAGGTGTGATGACCCCAGGCATTTGCAATCAGTGCATTATCAGTCTTCGAAATGCGTGGGAGTTCAAACTGCAAGTTGTCAAAACAGACAAAAAGTTTCACGAGAAAATATTGTCCATGGAACGAGGTAAACTTCTTCAGAAAGAAAGAAAGAAATAACAGTTATTTGGTAATATTTACACAAGACAAAAACATGTATTAAAAAAAACAATTACTTATATGCACATCCATTATTCAATTGGGGTAGGCAGAGACTATCGTCGCCACTTTGCAAGAGCTAGTTAGGTCTCTCATGCTTCTCTCACATTCATTTTACTTTTCATACGTGCTCTTTTATTCTTCTCACTTCTGACTCTTGCCTTTATGAGAAATTTTATTTTATGGTATTGATTTTAAGGCAGGCGTCAAGAGTTTACAATTAAAATGGGCATGTGTGAAAATATTAATTAATATAAATGAAGCTCGAAAGGTCTGCCAGGAGGTCTGCCCCTCACATCAACAATAATAAATTTGTCTAATAGAATTAGAGTGTTCTAATACAATAAGTATTTTTCCAAAAACAGCAAGAAAATCTTATCCAATATTCGTAAATTCCTTTATTTATTTATTTACAAAAACATAAACATTACAGATATAAACCTAATTCATTCATGTTTCACTTTAAAATACACAATTTATTAACAAAATAACAATATCTTTCAATCTATTCTACAAACAACAAAAAATAAAAACTAAACATAATGTTTAAATCTCATAAAGTAAAATCACAGAGCTGAAATCTATCCATAACACTTGTAGACACGCTAGTCTGAAATCCATTAAAGAACACGAAAAAATATCTACTTGTTCGGTTTAGATTCACCTTGATCTAACAATACTCTGAAATAAAAGGAAAATTCTAGAACATTTGCTGTGTAGTGTCGGCTTAGAATAACACTACCCCATTTCTGCCGGTGGGTGTACGTAAGAGGCGACTTACGGTATTGGTGCTTTTAAGGGATTATTGAGCGATGCAGTTGGAGACCCATCACCAACAACCTTTATTTTGCCATCTTTTCCCCACTCATCTTTCCAAAAGTGGCTGAGGAACTTCTAGTTCCTTAGCTCTGGCTACCCCTTCTTGGGATTTATAGCCGTGAGTATATGTATGTATGTATTCTAGAACATTTATCCCAAATATTGATATACACTCATGCATGATACTAAAATAAGAGTAAAAAATCAATCGTCAACATTAGAGTATTTTCATTATATTTGCTGTGTAGTGCTTAGAATAGCACTACCCCATTTCTTCCAGTGGGTGTAACAGGCAGCTAAAGGTTTAGGTATTTTTTAAGTTTCTTTTTGGGCAATTTGGTTGGATATCCATCACCAATAACCTTTATTTAACCATCTTTTCCCCACCTTAGTTCCAAAAGTGCTTGAGAAATTTCATATTCTTTAGCTCTGGCTACCCCTTCTAGGGATTTATAGCCGTGAGTATATGTATGTAAATTCTAGAATATTTTTGTTGGGGAATATTACTACACGTACATGATACTAAAAATAAAAGTAAAAAACAAATCATTGGCATTATAGTATATTCATTATTTTCCTTACAATTATTTTCCAGATCAAAAACCAGTGATAGTGAAAGAAGAGGTTAATTATGAAAGTGACTACAATGACTCCGATGATTACTTCTTAGCTGATACAGGTATTTTCAACTTATATGTTTAAAATGTATATCCCTGAAGGGTTTGGCAGAAGTACTTATAGTTCGTAACATCACGTGACATTGTCACCTGGTGTTGGGAGTACCCACGTTTTGCTTGGACAGAGTAATCACGTGGTAAAGAGTAGGTATATCGCCGTTTTGTACGAATACACTGTCACATGACAAAGTACAACTTAGCCATGTGGGTTTCCTCACGATGTTTCCCTCACCGTTAACAACCATGATAAATTAACCACACAGATGACTTTGCAAAAGACAAATTGGTGTAGGCCTGACCCGGGATTTGAACTCACGCCTGCCTGTTTACGGGCAGATGTTCTACCCATTGGACTATCATGTCGTCCGGTAGAACAGTTTTTTGAAATATATTTTTCTTACACTTATACTCATGCCCGTTGTTCCCATTGGGGTAGGCAGAGACTATAGATCGCCACTTTGTACGATCCTGACAAATCTCTTTTTTCACAAGTTAAAAAGTTTCTCTTTTATAATTAAGCAAGCATGTTAGTTAAAAACAATCATTTTTTTTTAACGCTAATTTTTATTTTTATTTTTCCGTTGCTTCATTGGCTCTATATATCTCTTATGCCACTTCCTTAACATTCCTTTCTCTATCTTGCACACTACGTCATCTTTCACACCACAAACGTTCACCATTCACACTGTCGCACAACCTTACATATATTTTCTATATTTTCAGTAATAAAAAGTCTTAGCTCGCCAAGTATCAAAAGTGAAGCGGAAGAGCCGATGGAAACCAAGAAACAGGGCAAAATTACTCAAGATAGTTCGAAAGTTATCAGTAAGTTAAATATTAAGTAAACTAGAACACTTGCCTTTTATAAGAATCAGGAGACTTAGCAAGAGCGCTATTTTGTCGTCACGATATCGGTTAGAATGAGATGACAGAATACGATACTAAAGCCCGATTATTGAATTGAGTATTCAAGCTGAGAACGACTTAAGTATTGTTTTCAGCTGGAATACTCAATTCAGAAATCGGGTGTAAGTAAGTGCGTAGGAAATAGCTGTTTTATGGAGGAGATACATACAAACATATAATTACTGTTATAAATTCCTAAGGGGTAGCCAGAGCTTCTGAATGAAAAATTCCTCAGCCACTTTTGGAAGTCGAGTGAGGAAAGATTATTAAATAAAGTTTGTTGATATTGATATCCTTTGTCACCTCCAATAACGCACGAAATGAGTATAGTGAACTTTCAATTTTGGGAGTGAGTGGGGAAAACATTGTAAAATAAAGGATAATTGGTGATGAGTTTCGAGCACTGACCTCCATTATACTATGTAAGCACGCTGGACAAATTATAGGCCGTGACACCTTGAGGCAATTTGATTTTCGCTTTTTTGGCGCTTACGGCAGCTGTGAGAGGGAAAGAAACTAATGAAAGGATGGGACGGTAAGATAGAATATATCGATACAAGCTTTTACTTAAAGGAATGGATCATGTTACTCTTAATGCATAAATCATGGCTAATGCCCAAACTAATTCAATTGATCGCTAATACTATAGACTAACCAAGGAATCGTAGGATAAGCCGAAGCCGGGAAATGTGGGTAGTTTATGTATAGCTAGCTAGATCCAACAATAAATCGGGAACGTTTTTTTAATAAATATGAAACTTCAACTTCAGTACGTAATGAGCTGCTATCCGTTTCACTTGCCCGTGACAATACACATAATGCAATTAAGTACAAACAAAATAAAGTTTTTCATTTTCTCAAAGAGCATGCTTATGCTTAATAAAACAGACGTCAGTGAAGTGTTTTGAGCATATGTAATCATATTCTTTTGGACGTAAACTAGACTTATTAATACTTTTCTGCCAAAACTCCAAAGTTAGAAACCTGTTAATTACAAGATTATCTATGTTTATCAACCTGTCTATAGGCACTACAATACATCGGTAAGTTTTATCAAAACTGAAATTCACAGTATGGTCAGAGGATTATTGAATATTTTTTTTATTATAAAAACCATAGATATATTACGCTTTATGGTAAAAAAAACACTGGCCAATTTGCAGTTTACGTCAGATTTAGTTCCTTTCCCCCTCATTGGGGGCGCTTCAAATCGGAACAATAAATAGCTGTCATTTTAATATGTATCATTAGTCCAGCGTGCTTATATAGTATAATGGAGGTCAGTGGTTTCGAGACATGATGTCGCCTCATGCTACACCCATGGGTAGCACTGGGGGAAGTGGTATTCATAGAGGACTTAACTAAATAGAGCGGAAACTAAACTTAGTTCATTACAAAAAATGCTGAATAAATTCCTCCTTCCTGAATAAAGCTAATTGTCAAATAAATTGTCCCTACTCCCTGATTGGTTGATTCAATGTTCTGAATTTTGTTGGTAGAAATACACTGAACTACTTACGGATATTGACTTTCTTACTTGTAAAACTAACGAACGATTTCTGAATTGAGTATTCCAGCTGGGAACAACTTAAGTATCGTTCTGTCGCATTGAAATATTAAACAACTGAATGAGACAAAACGATACTTAAGTCGTTCTCAGCTTGAATATTCATACATACATATACTCACGGCTATAGATCCCTAGAAGGGGTAGCCATAGCTAAGGAATAAAAAATGCCACAGCCACTTTTGGAAATTTTAGTGGGGAAAAGATGGTAAAATAAAGGTTGCTGGTGATGGGTCTCCAACCGCATCGCCCAAAAATCCATTAAAAGCCCCAATACCATTAGTCGCTTTTTACGTACACCCACCGGAAGAAATGGGATAGTGCTTTTCTAAGCCGACACTACACGGCTTAATAAATATTCAATTTAGAAATCGGGCGTAAGTCCTTTATAGTGCTATTTCTAGCTATGTAGGATACCGTTTTTCTGCTCACCAGGCTCCAATTTCACCAACGCGACAAGTGCTACAATTGTATCAAAATATAATATGTGTAGAATTATCGGTTTCACCACAATGACAGGTGCGACAATTGTAGAAAACAATTGTCACGACTAAACATAGGGAAAAATGCATATTTGCAAATTCTCTAAATAAATGCGGGATAGCTTCGGTATTCTCGGGCCAGCGTACTTCAATTCCAAACATTTCGTTGACAATTGCAGTCGTAACTCGTTTGATACACCGATGAATGGTAGCCTTTGACTTTCCATGATTATCTCCGCTAACGTGATATTGAGATCCCGATCCCATCCAATGCAGTGTACAATGAATTTGTTGGCAAGGCGTCAAAGCTTTGTTTCTTGGCGTTGGGTCTTAAATACGTGCACCAATTCTATTTATTAAATATTCTACACTAACTTTACTAAGACGGGATTTCATTCCTTAAATGAAAAATCCGTAAGATCTTAAGAAAAAATAATTATTTCTTTAAATCTACTTATATATGCAAATTCATCAAGATCACTGTTACTATCACTAGCGTCACTACTACTCGCATGGAGAGCCATTTTGAAATACGCGTGTATCAACCACGAAATACTACAATTGTCACGCAAATCCGACATGTGCTCAATCTCATGTCAAGATTCTACGACAATTCTACAAATATGTCGACTAAAATAATAATTACTGTTTCACAACACAATTGTAATACATACAATTGTAGCAAAATGCCTGTCAAGTTTGTAAGCATTTCTATAGAAAATATTTCATAAAATTGTAATATCTCATAATTTGCTTGACAATTGTAGCTCGACATATGTCACTGACAATTGTAGTCGTGGTGAAATTGGAGCCAGTTGGCGCTATTGGAGAGTGAGGTCCCTATCTAAAAGTCTAAAGTCTGTAAACTCGGTGAAGAATCTTAATTTCGACAAAATATTTTATTTGTAAACTGTAAACAAACCACTGAATTTACTTTTCTTTCAGTCCCCTTAACTTTGCACCTCTTTATCTAAGTTCCACTTTTAAAGCACTGACATTCGCTGACCCATAACTAGTATTTGCCATAATAAGGATGTTTTAAATTAAGCTGTGTATTGTCGGCTTAGAATAGCACTAATAAAAGATGTTATTAAAGGAAAGAAAAATTTCGACACTGGCGGGGCTCGAACCCGCGACCTTCGGGTATACGCCCCCGTCGCTCTGCCAACTGAGCTACAGTGTCAGTTGGCATCCAGCGCGAGAGAAATTTCTAAAAAGAAAATATACCCGAAGGTCGCGGGTTCGAGCCCCGCCAGTGTCGAAATTTTTCTTTCCTTTAATAACATCTTTTATTTATGAATAATAATCCCCACATGAGGAATTCATGTCAAAAAACATTAAATTAGAATAGCACTACCCCATTTCTTCCGGTGGGTGTACGTAAGAGGCGTCTAACGGTATTGGGGCTTTTAAGGGATTTTTGGGCGATGCGGTTGGAGACCCATCACCAACAACCTTTATCTCACCATCTTTTCCCCTCTCAATTTTCCAATAGTGGCTTAGGAATTTCCAATTCCTTAGCTCTGGCTACCCATTCTAGGGATTTATAGCCGTGTGTATATGTATGTATGTATCTAAATTAAATATTTTGTTATACCTCAAAATTTAACTTAAATGAAATAAATAAAACTGCGCAGCCCACCCATTATTTATTTATTTTTTTATTTATTTAAATAAGGCACACCGGCAGTTAACACAACAGACATAATTGGCCTAGACCTCGCTTTTATAACATACCCTTTTTGTATTATAAATCGATAAAGGACATCAAACTAAACAACTTTGCCCATGGAATGCCTATCTAAAATATTGTAATTTTCAAAAAAATATAATAATTAAAAATTGTCGTACCTAGTTCAAACTGAGAATGTATAGAATGAGAATCTTTGCTTCAGTGAAAATAAGAAATAAAAAAAAAAATTGATCTATGCTTTTCGCTCTGTAAACAAAAATATAACTTCTTTCGGTATTTTCCAGTTGTATTGATCGTCGTTGAAAAATAATATCATGAAAATAAACCGGTAAGCGAGCGATTGAACTGGAAAATACCGAAAGAGGTTATGTTTTTGTTTACACCATAGATCAAATGTTTTTTTTTATTTCTTATTTTCACTGAAGCAAAGAATCTAGTTCTATACATTCTCAGTTTGAACTAGGTACGACAATTTTTAATAATCATTTTTTTTTGAAAATTACAATATTTTAGATAGGCATTCCATGGGCAAAGTTTTTAAGTATGATGTTCTTTATCGATTTATAATATAAAAAGGGTATGTTATAAAAGCGAGGTCTAGGCCAATTGTTGTTAATTTTACATTAATAAAAATTTTGTTGTGAAAACCCTTAAAGGCGTACACGACATTGTTTAATTATATTACCTTAACGACAACACTGACTAAACATATAATTATACTGTAACAATATATAAAACATGTTAGTTTATAACAAAGTTAAAACTAGCGATGAAAAACAGGATTAACAAAATTAACATGGCAATTATTAGTATTTCTGACAAATTTGACATTATAGTGACAAGTGTTATTTTTGAGACCTCACGTTACTCCAGCGCCTCTACCGGCGAATTCAAACGCTTTAGTCCTCAATTGACACAAATTTAAAAATGCTTATTGCATTTCAGAAACCTCCATTGTGAAGAAAGAGAGCAATCCGACCAAAAGAAAAATTGCTGACAGAAAAATAGTACATACAACACTTAAACTTAGCAGCAAATCCAAGACATTACTAAAAGAGAAACATCGTGAGAATCTTCAAACAATATTACAATACTCAAACGTTATGCCTTTTAAAAATAAGACTCTTTTAGGATACATCTGTGGATACTGCGACGTAACTATACAAGATCCAAAAGAACTCAGAATACATAACGAAGAAAAACATGCTACTGAAAGAGTGGACTACAACACTCGATTTGAAATGGCAAATTATAGTATAAAACTCGACATAACAGACCTAAAATGCAATATATGCAATACGGAGATGGCAAATTTAAACATTTTTAAAGAACACATAACAAAAAAGCATTCTAAAACGATACATTTTGATATTAAAGACCACTTGATGCAGTACAAATTAAGGTTAGGTGATGTGTATGATTGTGCATTATGTTCTTCTACATATGAAACGTTTAAAATGCTGAAACAGCACATGAATAAGCATTACAGAAATTATGATTGCAATAAGTGCGAATCGTCCTTCGCTACAAAGCGATCGTTGACAGCTCATAAAACTACACACATTAAAGGAAGCTATAAGTGTGATCATTGTGAGAAAATATTCGATAATAGATTGAAGAAACACTATCACGAGAAACAAAGCCATGCAGGTATCCGAAATATAGGTAACTGCATACATTGCAATGAACCTTTCCGGAACTATTACCAAAGAAATCAGCACATGATCAAAGTGCATAATTCACAAGTGCAATACAGATGCAATATATGCGATAAAGGTTATATATTGAAGTCCTTGTTGATGAGTCATATTAAGAAGAATCATTTGTTAGAACGCGATTGTCAATGTACGGAATGCGGATACAGATTTTTTAGTAAGAAAGCGTTGAAAGCGCATATGGTAAAACATACTGGGGAGAGAAAGTATGTATGTGAAGTTTGCAGCAAATCATACGCAAGGAAATATACTTTAAGAGAACATATGAGGATTCATAATAATGATAGAAGATTTAAGTGTTTAGTTTGTGAGTTATCGTTTGTTCAAAAATGTAGTTTGAAAAGTCACTTGTTGTCGAATCATGGTATTAGTATGCAGGCCAGTGATATCACTTCAACGCAATAACGGTTAAATGTTTGACTCAAACGATCACACCGTATATACGCGAAGGGATTGGCAGAGGTACTAATAATATATATGGACATATTATACACAGAATAACTCTACCTCATTTCTTCCGGTGGGTGTACGTAAGAGGCGACTAACGGTATTGGGGCTTTTAAGGGATTTTTGGAGACCCATCACCAACAACCTTTATTTTTCCATCTTTTCCCCACTCAACTTTCCAAAAGTGGCTGAGGAACTTCTAGTACCTCAGCTCTGGCTACCCCTTCTAGGGATTTATAGCCGTGAGTATAAGTTATGTTAAATATAATTTATTATAATTATGGGATACTTATTCAACAATATATTGAATATTTTATAATACATAGCTGTGTAATGTCGCCTTAGAATGTCGCTACCCCTTTCTACCCACGGGCGTCGTAAGAGGCGACTGAGGGTATTGGGGCTTTTTATTGGATTTTTGGGCGATGCGGTTGGAGACCCATCACCAAAAACCTTTATTTTTACCATCTTTTCCCCACACAACTTCCAAAAGTGGCTGAGGAATTTATAATTCCTTAGCTCTGGTTACCCCTTCTAGGGAAATATAGCCGTGAGTATGTATGTATGTATGATTCAGTGTATTTCCACTGACTTAAGCGAAGCAAATGTATGAGCCAGCGAACTATTAAACTATAGAAATGTAACTTCGGTACTAAACATCGCTAGAAAACGGCTCAGCGATCACGCACACATACCAGACACATCACGATACAAGATCACGCACACATACAGCTATCTGCCGCCTGTCTAGCCCGCTGATTGGTTGGCCATTTTTATTACTGCCCCACTATGTCATTTGACTTTCGTTTGGTACCATAGAGTAACAATATTTGTACGATTACTGGATGGTTTCATGCATGATGCAACATGTTTAAATTGTGGCCCGTATTAAAGTGTGAATTACTTTGTATGAATTAAAACTAAAGAATTACTGTTAATTTTTATTTATAAAAGGAATATAATATTTAAAAATATATATTTACATCTAGGTCCATTTCCTGCAGTGGATATGAACAAAACTAAACAATAATTACATAGTATAAAACAAAGTTGTGTGTCTTTTTGTGAGCTTACTGCTCCTAAAATACGTAACGATTTTTAAAATTGATAGTCAAGACATTTGACCACAATCCCGTGCAGATGCGGTCTAAGATGGAGCATGTCTGTCTAGAAGTAGTCTATTCACTCTGGCCTTAAAGACGTACAGATTAACTTAACGCTTTTTTTCTATGGAATTTGACGATTGTAAGCTGCGCTTTTAGTTTCTAAAAATAAACCCTGATTTCACTAACCGAAACTTAGCTTAAGCGCAGCTTGGGAACGTCAAACGTGAGAGCGTTAAGTTACAACTGCAGTACTTTTCAATCTTCTTCGGGATTTTACTTCATGGTAATCACTTTCAATGAAATGGATTGAACACACGAACGACGTTTTTGGAGGCACCCAAAGTTCATCTCGCCTTTCAAATCGTATAGCGGCAATCCATTTTTTTCGAATGACATCATTATGAGGAAATCTATAACAAAAATAGGAATCCGATTAAGGTTGAATTGTGTTTAGAAATTAAGACAATTTAAAATAAGTTGGTTCGAAAAATGTTGCATAAACCATCCACGTTTGGCAGAGATGCCAGTCCACCATCATCACTGTCAATCACTGTTTACATGCGCTACAACAAGATATTTTGTAAATACGAAAATAAAATACTTACGCTTGAAAATGGACATAATGTGATTTATTGTGGATACGATTGCTGCTCCGACATCATTTCACTTGACAAATAGTCATTTCGGCTCCAAAAATCACCAATAAATTGTGTTTTAGTGTTGACGTTTCGACGTCAAGCTTATGCAAAGTGAAGCTGAGTACTAAATGCCGAAAATATACTTCGAGTAAGCCCCGCCCACAAGAGCACTTGGGAAAAAGGTACACAAAATTTAGCGAGTTAGATTTCTATAGTTTAATAGTTCGCTGGTATGAGCAACAAAATTCAGAACATTGAATCAACCAATCAGGGTGTAGGGACAAATTATTTTGACAATTAATTTTTAGGGGAATTTGCTCAGCTATTTTTATATTTTACTAGCTGACCCGACAGACTTCGAACTGTCAAATTTGCTTATGACAAAGCTTAAGACGTTTTTTCCGGTTCTGTTAGTTCAATCAGGTGTAAATATTTTATTGATCAAATTTTTCCGGGATAATAAGTATCCTATGTTACAATTTGGGTCATTATCTAGCATTGTGCGACATTTCATTCAGCAATTTTTGTATTGAACTATATTAGGGCCGGCGCTGACTGCCGGCATGGCATGGCAAAGGATTTCGGTACAGATACAGCATTTTTAATCTTATTGCCATGCGTATAGAATTCATTTTGACACAACGATGCCTAGGGAGGCCGCGGTAGGACAGAACGTCGGCATCGTTGTGTCAAAATGAAGTAAAATGAATTCTATACTCATGGTAATAAGATTAAAAATGCTATATCTGTACCGAAATCCTTTGCCATGCCATGCCGGCAGTCAGCGCTGGCCCTTAGTTTCCGCTCCGAAGTCCTCTATATTTAGAAGAGATATAGACAAAATAATTATTTTCCTAAGCTAGACCCCTATTTCAGCTGTCAATAAGATCACTATGATATGATATCCTAGGAAAGAAATAGAGTAGTGCTATACCAAACTAACACATGAAAAT
This sequence comes from Bedellia somnulentella, assembly GCA_963576735.1. NCBI lineage: Eukaryota > Metazoa > Arthropoda > Insecta > Lepidoptera > Bedelliidae > Bedellia > Bedellia somnulentella. The sequence goes on from OY755195.1 coordinate 5,489,855, forward strand.
TGGTATATAAATTATCCGCTGTGTAGTCTAACAAGTTTTATAATACTTTTTAATGTTAATGGAAAACTTATGAAGAATTTTGTAAATAAATGGGAGATCATAATAATAGTTGTAAAATATTTATTATAAAAGAATTACAAATACTTACTGTTTTTTATTTTTATTTAATAATTTAATTACTACTGGAAATAAGAACTGGAATGATATTTTTTTTCTTATACGAAGGCCACACCCGAGAGATCGAGAATAGAAAAAACATATACACATACATACATACATATTCTCACGCCGTTAGTTCCCATTGGGGTAGGCAGAGACTATCGATCGCCACTTTGTACGATCCTGGCAAACCTCTCTAGCTTCATTCACATTCATCAATTTTTTCATACATGCTCTTTTATTCTTCGATACATACATATACTAATAAATAAACATAACATAAACGTTCACGCCGAATATCCCCGAAGGGGTTGGCAGAGGTACTAATACTTCTGAACATCACGTGACATTGTCACCTGGTGTTCAGAGTACCCACGTTTTGCATGAACAGTATAGTCACATGATTAAGGGCAGGCCTATCGCCGTTTTGTACGAATACACTGTCACATGACTAAGTACAACTCAGTCATGTGGGTTTCCTCACGATGTTTTCCCTCACCGTTAACAACCGTGATAAATTAACCACACATATGTCTTTACAAAAGACAAATTGGTGTAGGCCCGACCCGGGATTTGAACACTAGTCGTTTGGACGATAACCGGTGTTTTACCCATTGAGCTATCACGTCGTCGTCGAGCTAATAAATAAAGGAAAGGAAAATTTCGACACAGGCGGGAATCGAACCCGCGACCTCGGGTGGATCCTTTATTTATCAATACATAGTATAAAACAAAGTCGCTTTCGCTGTATGTCCGTATGTATGCTTAGATCTTTAAAACTACGCAACGGATTTTGATGCGGTTTTTTTTAATAGATAGAGTGATTCTTAAGGAAGGTTTGTATGTATAAAAAATGCATAATATAGTAGAGAAACACTGATAAATTTAAAGGTTTCTAATGTGATGTCGTAAATAAGCACGTTTTTTTGCGCTTATATTGCAAACGCTGGCTGAACCCTACGAGATAGACCAAAATAATGTACTACAGTATTGTTAACCTTAAAAAGTTCAACAAAAAAGTCCGCGATGGTATATGTCTATCTCTTAGGGATAACCCAGCATAACCATTTTTATTCTTTACTAAAAAATGGTTATTTACGAAGTGATTTTAAACAATACAGCATTAATTCTTATCCAATTAAGTACCTTAAATAAATTGTGCATTTATTATAGATCAATATGCTTTTTACAGCATGTAATTTAAGTGAATATTACCGAAGATATTACAAATTTAAAATGCAGGGTCGTAGTTGTTTGCGCCGGGCGGCGCGTGCCTATAAATAGCGCGTTTGCAGCGATCGCACGCGTTTATCGGAGCTCTCTAGCGAGGAAAATATCAAGAATTAATTAAACTGAATAGAATAAGTATCTTTTGTTGTTGATTATCTATTAATTTTTATTAGTAGTATTGTAAGTACATTAGGTTAGATAGGATTAGCTTAAAACCATATTTCTTGGTATTTCTTCCATTAAGACTTTGAGTATTGGCTAATGACAAAAAAGCTGTGAACGTTGTGTATAAGGACATTCTGTAGTAGGTATATTTTGCATTGCACCCGCGCGAAGCCGGGGCGGGTCGCTAGTTAGTAATAATTCCCACATGAGGTTTTCATAAACAAAAACATTCAAAATACATATACTCACGGCCATAAATCCCAAAAAGGGGTAGCCAGCTTTAGAGCTAATAGTTCCTCAGCCACATTTGGAAGTTGATAGGGGAGAAGATGGTATAAATGAAGTATCGTTGGTGCCGGGTCTTCAACCGCATCGCCTTAAACCACTTCAACAAGCCCTATACCCTTATTCGCCTGTTACGACAAGCGTGGGTAGAAAGAGGTAGTGACATTCTAAGCCGGCACTACACGACAACAAGAAAAAAGTAAACAGATAATACATTATGTTTATTTTAATTGCAATTGCAAATTCCACTCGACATTCGATAGATTTTTAAAAAAAAATTCGTTGGTGAATCCCTATTATTATGTATAATTCGATACACTTTCGGTGAAATTAACTTTTTGACACCCAGTTCTTTGTGTGAAATGATTTAAATGGCTCATACCTAAGACGATGAAAGCGCGAATCAAATAAGCTCAACAAGACATTTTTATTCATATAAACCTAGAGAAAATTTGTGATGACCATTTTCTCAGCAACTGATTAAAATAAAATTTTAACTTCTCTTTTAAAAGAAAAAAAGAAAGAATTTGTATGTATTTGTTAGAGTTACTTGCTTTAAAGAAAACGTGTGTTGAAAATTTGCTTATTAGCATTTAGTAATATTCTACAAGTTCTAGGCTCATCAAATGTAACGTAAAAACGAGATTATTGTTAGATATGTTTTCTGTACATCTGTGAGCATCTGGTTATTGGCCTTGCTTGATTTCTATTATTAACTGTGTATTATTACTTATGTCACTGTTGATGTTCATAGTAAAAATAAACAAATAAATAAAAGAAAGAACATTTATTCAAATGAAGAGTACAGTAAACATAAAAACAACAAATATAACTTATACAGTACATTAGACTATACCCTTAAGTCAAAAAGCTTTAAAATAATATTAAATTTCATACATATACTCACACTATTATTTCCTGTTTGCCGTGTTGTGTCGGTTTAAAATAACACTACCCCATTTCTACCCGTGGGTGATCGTAAGAGGCGGCTAAGGGTATCGGGGCTTTTTAAGTGACTTTTGGGCGATGTGGTTGGAGACCCATCACCAAATACATTTATTATTACAATATTTTCCCCAATTAACATCCAAAAGTGGCTGAGCTTTTCATTCCAAAGCTCTGACTACCCCATTAGGGGATTTATAGCAGTGAGTACATGTGTGTATGTATTTCCTGCTTGGGTAGGCAAAGACTATTGATCGCCACTTTGTACGATCCTGGCCAACCTCTCAAGCTTCCTCATGCCTTTTATTCTTCATACTTTGGACTCCTGCCTTTTTGAGCGCACTCTCTATTTGGTCCAGATGTGTCGTCCGAGGTTGTCTTTACTAACATTACCTTCCAGATTGGCTCTATAGATCTCTTTTACCTACTGTCATCCATCCTCTCTATGAGCCCAATCCATCTTAACATTACTTTTTTAAATCTAATTTTTTTCTTAGTATTCTATTCCCGACCTTTTCGATGTGGTCCTGGTACAATTGGCACTAATCTTTCATGAATATAAAACGAAAAAAGGAAGGAAAAATTACTCGAAAATAATCACACACTGGAACAATAAAAATAGACATACACACTCATGTTGTTACTGCCCATCGGGGTAAGGAGAGACTATCTATCGCCAATTTGTACATTTATCCATAGCTGTATTTTTGTCTATTTCTCAATGCCGTTGATAGAAACTACGTTTTTTTTCACGTAGTGGTGCCAAGGCCCTTTATAAAATTATTGAACTTTTCAGGGGCGTTGCGTGGCTCCCCTGCTTAGAGGAGACAAACTTAAACGTTCACGCAGAATAGCCCCGAGGGGGTTGGCAGAGGTACTAATACTTATGTCACTCGATGTTCAGAGAACCCCCGTTTTGCTTGGACAGTGCACGCACGTAATAGGGGGCAGGCAGGGCAGGTTTTGTACAAAAACACTCTCACATGACTAAGTGCAATTTAGCCATGTGGGTTTCCTCACGATGTCTTCCCTCACCGTTAACCACCAATTTATCACATATATGTCTTTTTGGTGCAGGCCTGGGATTAGAACACTAGTCGTCCGCACGATAAGCGGTGTTCTGCCCCCTGAGCTATCACGCCGGATCGCGTCACGTCTATGTAGAGGAGACAAGCCGTTTAAAATTCCGAGATTTTATAGCTTCTTGGAATTAGTTAGTTTGCTGTGTAGAAAATTAGGCTTAGAATGTCACAACCCCTTTCTACCCACGGGTGTTGTACGAGGTGACTAAGGGTATGAACAGGTTTTTGGGCGATGCGGTTGGAGACCCATCACCAACGATACCTTATTTATACCATCTTCACCCCTATTAACTCATAAATATGGCTGAGGAGTTTCTAGATCTAAAGCTCTGGCTACCCCTTTTTGGGATTTATGGCCGTGAGTACATGTATGTAAATAGTTAGAAAAATAGACATGGATTTGTAGCTTGGTGAGCTCTCTTGAATATTGGCGTCAGCTCCACGGGAGCTTTTAGCATTAGACAGCAATCATAGCTCTCAATCGAAATCATGACCATTAGTTCAACAAAGTATTGTCGGCTTAGCGTAGACTAACCCATATCTTCCCACTGGGGCGTAAGAGACCTGGGCTATTGGGGCTTTATAAACTGGGCGATGCTGTTGGAGACCCACATAGTAAACTTAACTAAATAGAGCAGAAACCAAACGTTGTTCAGTATAATAATAAAAACATATATAAATCCTATTAATATTATAAATGTAAAAGTATAGATGTTTGTGTGTTTGAGGCAAAAGGGCTCCTCAAGTACATAATGTATATGAATGAAATTGGGCAGAATGCTAGATAATGACCAAAATTGTAACATAGGATACTTTTTATCCCGGAAAAATTTGACCAATAAAATATTTACACCTGATTGAACTAACAGTACCGGAAAAAACGCCTTAAGCTTTGTCATAAGCAAATTTGACAGTTCGAAGTCTGTCGGGTCAGCTAGTAAATTATAAAAATAGCTGAACAAATTCCCCTAAAAATTTATTGTCAAAATACGTTGTCCCTACACCCTGATTGGGTGATTAAATGTTCTGACTTTTGTAAGTCATATATTTGCTTCGCTTAAGTCAGTGGAAATGCACTGAATCACTAACGGATATTGACATTCCTAATTTCTTCTCTATTCAGCTAAGTTCTCTGTAGAGGCCCATCACCAACTACCATTCCCACCCAACTTTAATATATATCTGAATATCTGAAGCTGAATTTGCTACCCCTTTTGAGTATTTATAACCGTATATATTATTTATAACCGTTTTCATACATACATATACTCTCGGCTATATTTCCCTTGAAGGGGTAGCCAGAGCTAAGGAATTAAAAATTCCTCAGCCACATTTGTAAGTTGAGTGGGGAAAAGATGGTAAAAATAAAGGTTTTCAGTGATGGGTCTCCAACCGCATCGCCCAAAAATCCCTAAAAGCCCCAATACCGTTAGTTGCCTCACGTACACCCCCGGAAGAAATGGGGTAGTGCTATTTGAAGCCGGCACTATGTATGTATGTTTTCATGCCTCATAAATAAAATAAAACTTACTCAAGCCATTATAATTGGGGTATACAAAAACTCCATCGCCATTCTGTAAGTCCCTTGTAAACTTCATTTACATGCCTTTATCTTTTCGAGAGGTAATCTTGGTACAGAAAGAGAGACATAATGCTTAAAAAGGCATCGGAAACGTGAAGAATAGAGCCTGTGTGATTGAGAAATGTAGATGAAGCTAGAGAGGTTTGTCAGGATCGTACAAAGTGGCGATTGATAGTCTCTGTCTACCCCAATGAAAACTTATGGCGTGGGTATATGTAGAATAGAATAACTCTTTATTGTACATCAAACACAAATATACAAAAGAAATTATCATACAGTTTACAGTGAGGTACAATTGGCGGTCTTATCGCTAAAAGCGATCTCTTCCAGACAACCTTTGGAAGGTGAGATCGGTAAACTAGTTATCTGGGTAGATGCACAAAACAAGCTTACTTTAAAACTAACTTATTTAATTGAAATAATAAATAATAACATAAACATTAATTACACAAAATAATAAACATATTACACACATATGAACACATATATGTATGTTGTTATCTTTGAATACTTCTCTTTGTTACAAGTAAATTCAAATAATACTCCAAAGTCGACCTTAGATCCCATTCAAGAAAACAGCAAAATAATATTTTTAAGTCTTTATTCCTTTATTTTAGAATATTATACACATGTTATATACAATTACACTGATTTTATAATAAATGATTGAATCATAGCAATTTAAATAGCAAATAATAATTTTATAGTTACCCTAAGATAAATCTTACTTAATAAATAACGACAATACTGACTCTTTTATACAAATTCCATTTAAAATTAATTCATTTTAAAATTAAAATATAATGCAAATTTAGCAACATTAAAATAATACATTACAATTTTTACACAAAACTTGTACAACATAAAAACTGTAAGAAAAATTAATAAATTTCAAGACTAGAATATAATAAATGCCATGTAGCGTCGGCTTAGAATGTCACTACCCCTTTCTACCCACGGGTGTCGTATGAGGCGACTAAGGGTATGGGGTTTTTAAAGTGGTTTTCGGGCTATGCGGTTGGAGACCCATCACCAAAGATACTTTATTTCTACCATCTTGTCCCCTCAACTTCCAAATGTGGCTGAGAAGTTTCTAGCTCTGTAGATCTGGCTACCTCTTTTTGGGATTTATGGCCGTGAGTATATGTATGTACTAGAATATAAATGAAAATTAATAGATAATATAACTGACAGCTCAGTAAGAAACTCATTTTTTTTTTTTCGTTTCTTAAGTCATACGATTTGTCAAAGCCGCGAATAAACGCTATGAGGAGATCCACATGACCGAATAAACATTTAGTCATGTGACCCTCTATCACCAAGGTAAAACGTCTATGCTAATAAGTGGGTATTCTGAACACCACATGACATAGTATCACGTGATATTGAGGACGTTCCCATTATATACAACTTATGCAATATTTTACACTCATCTCATCCGCGTAACGATACTGGAATCAGTATAAGAACCTACGCCTTTTTGCCACTGAGCTATCAAAGTCACTAATTACACCGAAAACTAGGAAATGTCGATATTTATCAAACTAATAATCAGATATAAAAGATGTTATTAAAGGAAAGAAAAATTTCGACGAATTTTTCTTTCCTTTAATAACATCTTTTATTTATGAGTAATAATCCCCACAAGAGGAATTCATGCCAAAAAATATAAAATTAATAATCAGAGATCGGAACCAGGTGTGAAATAACCTAAAGTTTGCAGCGGGTCATACAGATACAGATATAAAAAAATAAATTAAAACCCATTTAAATTTAGAAGATATCTAAAATTCTGTGTATGACAAAAATGCGAAATTTTAAACGGAAAAATAACATAACATAACATAAACGTTCACGCCGTTTATCCCCGAAGGGGTTGGCAGAGGTACCAATACTCCTGAACTCACATGGCAAGCGCCATCTAGTTTCCAGAGAAGGTACCCACGTTTTGCTTAGACAGTGTACTCACGTGATAGGGGGCAGGCCTATCGCCGTTTTGTACGAATACACTGTCACATGACTAAGTACAACTCAGCCATGTGGGTTTCCTCACGATGTTTTCCCTCACCGTTAGCAACCATGATAAATTAACCACACATATGACTTTAGAAAAGACAAATTGGTGTAGGCCCGTCCCAGGATTGGAACTCACGCCCTTCTGTTTTTCGGGCGGGTGTTCTACCCACTGGACTATCATGTCGCATTGGAAATGGAAAAATACGAAACATAAATTAATAGTAGAACTGTATTAGCAGCTTGTGAATGTTTATAGTTCGGTGTTTCAAAGGTAAGGAACATTTATAAAAAACTAAACTCAACCGGTAAATAAATAAAATACAACCTGGCGACGTTCTGTGGAGAATGAGGCAAAAGTTGTGGGAATGAAGTGGGAGGATCTCGCAGCCGCTGCCCAAGATCGAGCCAGATGGAGAAATCTGCTCAATGCCCTTTGTCCCTGCTGAGGGACGTCAGGATGGATGTATGTATGTATGTAAACCGGTAAAACCTCAAACTCCGCTGCATACTTTAGGTATTTTCACACACTTAATTCCGATCTCTGCCAATAATTGACCTAAACTGGGATCAAACTGGCGATATATATGCACGGTATAAAATAATATCTTTATGGATATAAAGTCCCTTTATTTATCTCTTTATTAGTTGATTGCCTTTGTGGTCTAGCGATAAAACATACGGACTACAGTCAGACGGCTTCGGGTTCGATTCGAGCTCACAAATCATATTTGCAAGATTTAAGCATACAGGACTTAAGTAAATAGAGCGGAAACCAAACGTAGTTCAGTACAAAAATTGCTGAATAAATTCCTCTAAGTCATATGTGTGGTTAATTTATCATGGTTGTTAACGGTGAGGGAAAACATCGTGAGGAAACCCACATGGCTGAGTTGTACTTAGTCATGTGACAGTGTATTCGTACAAAACGGCAATAGGCCTGCCCCCTATCACGTGAGTACACTGTCTAAGCAAAACGTGGGTACCGTCTCTAGACACTAGACGGCGCTGCCATGTGAGTTCAGAAGTATTGGTACCTCTGCCAACCCCTTCGAGGATAAACGGCGTGAAAGTTTATGTTATGTAAAACCCCCCAATTGTTTTATTCAATATTCTGACTTGTTGGTCATACATTGGCTTCGCTTATATCAGTGGAAATACACTGAACCACTTAAGCATAGTGACGTTCTTCATTTCTCTCTTTTTAGCTAAGTCCTCTATGCATTTAACCCAGTTTGCTAGGATATCGCAGGTTTTAGCCACCTGATTATCCAAGAATTAAGGCAAACTCATGTTTCGATAGGCTTGTAATCCATTGGCTAACACGATAGTAATCGTAAGTATGCCAACCCGCTTTAGACCATCTAAGTAGAGTATGGGACTTTTCATTTTCACTCAATATGATTGGGTGTGACGAACAAGTCCCCCTATCACGTGAGTACACTGTCCGAGCAAAACGTGGTTACTCTGAACACCAGGTGACAATGTCACGTGATGTTCAGAAGTATTAGTACCTCTATGAACATTTTGAGTCTCTGAGTTTGAGTCTTTAGGCTTCGAACCCTCAACTAAACCCTGCATCAATACCATAGGTCTGTTGATGACTTTTCATATGACTTTTTAAACTCCCGTTCTGTGTGAAACTCGCATTGCATACATTGCACTTAAATCTTCTGTCGTTCGTATGCGTTCGAATATGCTCCCTCAAAGACTTCAGTCTTGGATAGCTTTTGTCGCAGTAATCGCATCGAAAGTTCCTCTCTCCTGTATGCGTCACCATATGCTCTTTTAAACGCGACGGGAGATAGAATTTTTGGTCGCACAAATGACATTCATGCCGAAACACTTTTTGATGGTTCCTCCGATTATGCTCCATTAATGTTTTGCGTCTATTATAAACCTTGTCGCAGAACTTGCAAGGAAACGTTCGTTTGTCTTCATGGACTTCTATCAAATGTCGATTCCTTTGGGCGTAGGACATGAAAATTTCCTCGCATTTATAGCAATGTACCGTTGGACGTTTCTCGTGGACTGTCGCTATGTGGATATTTCGGCTGTATTTGGACTTCAAATTCTTGCCGCAAACCTCACAAGGAAAAGACGTTTCCAACTTCTTATGCGATCTGATGTGAGTGAACAGCGAACTTTGCTCAAGAAAGCAAGCGCCACAGCTATCACATATAAACGTGCCGAAATGCTCGCTCATGTGTTTCTTCAAGGAATCGAAATATGGGAACATCGCGCCACATTCCGTACAAGCCAAGTTGTTCAACGTCAATTTGAATTTGAGGAACTCATTTTTACAGTCGTATATCGACTTGTTGTGGACGTTTGTGATGTGTTGTTTGAATGTGTCTAAATCGTTGATTTTTTCTGGACATAATCGGCAATCGATCCTTGTTATATCGATCTTGACCGAACGTTTATTTTCTAGGGAATCCTGAAAGTCTTTAGGGTTGTGCTCTACAGTATGATCTCTTAGCTCGCTAGGGTCAGTAAATTGTTCTTTACAGTAAAAACAGTAGTAATTGCTGACCCTATTGAGAAAAGGGCATACATAGGAGTTGTTGACGATTGTAATAGTATTGTAATAACCCATGTTATCGAAATCAAGCGATGATTTTTGTTTTTCCTCAGTTTTTGCTGGAGAATCTGTAACAAATATAATTTTCTATTATAATAAATACCGCTTATATGGCCTCTATTGATGGTAGGAAAATTTTGTGGATTTTGGGCGATGCGTTTGGAGATCCATCACCAACAACCTTTATTTCCAACTCAACTTTCCAAAGTGGCTGAGGAATTAATTATTCTGAAGCTCTGGCTACCACTTCAAGGAATTTATAACCATGCGAATATATATGTATAGCATTATATGTGCTTTCAACACTTCACTTTTATACATCCGTTCCATATAAAATAAACACGTATTCGAATAGTAGTGGTTAGGTGACTGAGAGCCCGCTGAGAGCAACATTTGTGTGATGAGCAGAAATGATTGTTTCCTAGTCTGGGATTTTATTTATATGTGAATTATATAATACTAAACGTAGTATCCTATAATACAAGTTCTTCTTAGTTTGGGGCTAACTTAATCTGTAATTTAAATCTTTTTGTTCATGAAAACCTCATATGGGGATTATTACTCATAAATAAAGGAAAGAAAAATTTCGACACAGGCAGCCATTGACACGGTAGCTCAATTGGCAAGAGCGACGGGGGCGTAGACCCGAGGTCGCGGGTTCGAATCCCGCCTGTGTCGAAATTTTTCTTTCCTTTATTTATTAGTAACTTAATGTGTGTTAAATAATAAATCCATTTTCTTATATATTTGTATTATGCTTAGAATGCCACTACCCCTTTCTACCTACTACTACCTTATTATTTATATTCACCTGTTTTTTTCTTTGAAAGCTGCTTTCTTATTTGCAATTTCGTTTGTATAATATCTTTCAATAACTTTTTCTCCAAATTCTCGCCCCCTCTTTCCTGCTTTCGAGTGCTCAGTCGCGTTTTTACCTTCACGGTTGAAACTGTTTTTAGTCTTTTGATTTTCCTCTTCTTAAGCGGTTGTTTTGACTTCGGTTCATATGTTTCGTCGTCTGAAATATAAATGTATACCTACTTACACACTCAAAACACGCCAGTCAGTTCACGCCGTATATCCCCGAGGGGTTGGCACAGGTATGACAAAATTCAAAAAAGTCAAAAGTTTATTTTTCAAAACAAAGTTAAATATTAACATTTTTTGAACGTCAAAGTATAAAATTAAACGTTAATCCGTTGCTTCGGAAGGTGTTCGTAAAGAGAAGAAGAACAAAGAAACTCTTTACATACAACTTCTGAACATCACGTGACTTTGTCACCTGGTGTTCAGAGTACCCACGTTTTGCATGGACAGTGTACTCACGTGATAGGGGGCATGCCTATCGCCGTTTTATACGAATACACTGTCACATGACTAAGTACAACTCAGCCATGTGGGTTCCCTCACATGTTTTCCCTCACCGTTAACAACCATGATAAATTAACTACACATATGTTTTTGCGGTGTAGTGTCGGCTTAGAACAGCACAACCCCATTTCTTCCGGTGGGTGTACGTAAGAGGCGACTAAAGGAATTGGGGCTTTTTAAGGGATTTTTGAGCGATGCGGTTGGACACCCATCACTTAATTCTACCATCTTTTCCCCACTCAACTTCCAAAAGTGGCTGAGGAATTTCTAATTTCTCTGCTCTGGCTAAGGATTTATAGCCCTGAGTATATATATGTATGTATGTATATGTTTTTAATGTTGTACTTTTAATCTTTTATCTTTATCATAATGAATAAGAAAATTTACTCGCTTTTACTTACCACTTAAGCTGTCATTATGAAATTCATCATTATTCACAGTTTCATTCTCTACCGCCTCTTCTTTGATGGAAAAAACATCTTCATTTATTTCTGAAAACATAAATTAATTTGATAACAATGGTACACATCAGGAGACTGGGAAATCACCCAAAGGGGAATGTAGAGGGCTATGTTAGGAGTTTCACTACGCGATCAAATCCGCAACGAGGAGATCCGTAGAAGAACCGGGGTCAATGAAATAGCCCGGAATGTTGCACAAAGCCCCATCATCATTATACGCCTCTTACGACATCCGCGCCTCTTAGGATCGTGCTATCGTATTATGCTTTCTGTTTCGGTCTAGCAAATAGCAGTTCTGAGCGACAGAAAGAGAAAGGGCGACGGAAAAGGCGACAGATGTGGCCCATCCTCCTTTAGTGTTATTCTATGCCGAAGCAACTTAGGAAGGAAAAAATTTATACTAACGTTTCTTATCTTCCAGTTTGGCTTGCAAGAACGTTTCTTCGGCTTGGACAACCTGCTTTCGAAACAAGTCAGCCTCGCGTAGCCTCGAGACGCACATAGCACATATACCTTTGTCTCGCTCATCACCATCCAAGCAAGACAACTGAAACCACATTGGAAATCTTATGACTCAAGACTCAAACGTTACATACATACATATACTCATGGCCATTAATAATAAATGAAGTTGGCTCCAAACTAAGTCAACTTGTATTATGGGATATTAACTCAACGATATATTTAATACTATATAATACACATACAAATAATATCCAAGACTAAAAAACAATCATTTTATGCTCATCACATAAACATTGCCCTCAGTGGGGATTGAACCTGCGACCTCCGGACCGCAAAGCTAGTCACCTATCCACTCGCCCACGGACATCGTCAAATCCCAAGGTGCATTTCTTCAGAGCTAGAAACTCCTCAGCCACATTTGGAAGTTAATAGGGGAGAAGATTATAGACATTGGTGATGGGTCTCCAACCACATCGCCCAAAAACCACTTAAAAAGCCCCATACCATTAGTCGTCTCTTACAACAATTTTGAGTAGAAAGTGGTAGTCACATTCTAAGCAGATACTCAAATAAATACATGTATTCTCAGCTTGGAGGTGGCCCTAGGTCCATACTGTGTGCCTTAACTGTTGATATCATTGTCAAAGTATCATATCCACTAGATTAATTACCTCAAAATAATTAAAAAGGTAATTATAAAATACATAAATATACTCAGGGCTATAAATCCCTAAGGTAGCCATAGCTAAGGCGTTAGAAATTCCTCAGCCACTTTTGGAAGTTGCGTGGGGAAAAGATGGTAAAATAAAGGTTGTTGGTGATGGGTCTCCAACCTCATCTCCCAAAAATCCCTTAAAATGCCCCAGTTCCGTTAGTCGCCTCTTACGTACACCCACAGGAAGAAATGGGGTAGTGCTATTATAAGCCCACCTACACAGCAAATAATAAAATGTAACCCATATAACGTCCATATTAATATTGAATCTATCTAATCTCTATTGAATACTTATTCTATAGAGGTTTGCACCAGAGCAGTGGGTAAAAGAAATGAATTCAAAGTACAGAAGATTAATAATTTAATATCCAGTGAAGTGACATAAAAGAAACAATTAATACATCGATATTGTAAATGTACATATTTTTTCTGATTAGTTTAGTATATTATTTTATTGGGCCTACACCAATTTGTCTTTTCTAAAGACATATGTGTGGTTAATTTATCATGGTTGTAAACGGTGAGGGAAAACATCGTGAGGAAACCCACATTGCTCTATGCCGTGCATGCATGGAGGCTGACAAAACGGTCACTCATCTGCTCCAGGAATGCAACGGAGTAACCGATATCCGAAACAACACCATCGGATCCAAAAAGTCGCTACCAGAGGCAATGGCTGACCTGGATAAGCTTTTGTCCTTCTGGTCAGAATTAGGTTGGGAAACTTAAACGGCCAAACGGCCCACGTACAATGGCCCACCTCGTAGCTGGGTTAAGTGCGGAAACCTGAGGCGGTTAGCGCCCACCAATAATAATAACCCACATTGCTGAGTCTACTTAGTCATGTGACAGTGTATTCGAACAAAACAGCAAAAAGCCTGCCCCCTATCACGTGAGTAAACTGTCCATGCAAAACATGGGTACTCTGAACACCAGGTGACAAAGTATTAGTACCTCTGCCAACCCCTTCGAGAATATTTGGCGAGAATGTTTATGTTATGTTATATGTATTATTTTTTTATATACATAGTAAATTATTGTTACGACATCTGTTCGCAAGTAGGAGATAGGATTTGCCACTACTAGATAACAGATGGCGTTACTAGTATTCTAATAAGTAAAGGAATTACTAGATGTTTCTCGAATATCGACTTTTCGAGAATGTGGTACTAGAACTTTCTGTAATATTCGCGTATTTGAGATTTGGCATATATAAAGAGCGACGCGTGCTACGGAGTGATTCGAGTGCGAAGAACTAAAGCGAGAACAAGCGAAATACTAGAGCGAAGAAATTAAATACGACAGTGCAGTGATATACGGATTACGGAAATAAGCTTAACGGTGTGGACAGTGTTACTATAACGGAGTAAATTAGTGTTGTTAATTAGTGCGAGTATCGATAGTTAATTATCGATAGTGTTTGTTGTGTTGTGTAAAGTGCGTTATTGGTCAATAAATATAATTACACCTTATTGCACGAAAGTGTGACTGGTATTTATCAAATTAAGAACCCGGTACGTAACAATTGGTGACAGAAGTGGATTTGAAGATGCCAGTTATGCCGAAGGAAGACGGAAGAGAGGGTGTGAAGACACGCGCTCAGAAAGCCGCAGAGGGTGAACAGCTGTCGGAAATGAGTTCATCGGTCACGAACCCTCGGAGTGACATTCCAGAGGAGACGTCCGCGGTGACTAACGCGCCGTCTACATCAACGGCGCCGGCAGCCGCAACTAATACGAGGGCTGCTATTTATGTATCCGGAATAAAAAAAAGAAACAAACATATATCAATTAATATGGTTTTATTGCTTCTCAAAATATTCGCCGCTCAGATCTATACACTTTTGCATGCGTTGAAACCAATTTTCATAGCACTTTTTCCACTCAGACTGAGGTATCTCCAAAACGTGCATTTTGAACGCATCGACTGCCTCTTCGCGGCTCGAAAAACGTTGACCACGTAATTTTTTCTTCACATTTGGAAATAAATAAAAATCATTGGGTGCCAAATCAGGGCTGTACGGCGGATGACCTGTCAATTCGATCTTTTGAGCTTCTAAAAACTGAGTTGTGACGGCCGACCTGTGACAGCTAGCATTGTCGTGATGCAGAATGATTCTACGTTGTCGGTTAGTCTTTCTTATTTGTTCAAAGACTTCCGGCAAACAAATGGTCGTATACCACTCCGAATTAACAGTTTTACGATTCTCTAAAGGCACTGTAGCTACATGGCCATTTATACCAAAAAAACAAGCGACCATTTGCTTCAATGTGCTTTTTGCACGAATAACTTTTGTTGGGTTCGGCTCATCTTGGAACACCCACACCGTGGACTGCTGCTTAGTTTCGGGGTCGTAAGCGTAGATCCAAGATTCGTCACCTGTGTAGATATTATAAACAGCTTTTGACGCACCACGGTTGTATTTTTTTAACATTTCTTTGCACCAATCGACACGAGCCTGTTTTTGATCAATACTCAAGTTGTGCGGAATCCAACGGGAGCAAATTTTTTTTACAGCTAAATGTTCATGAAGTATCTTATGTATGCTCGTCATACTAATGCCCAGAGATGCCTCTATCTCACGATATGTAACATGACGATCTTGAGTTATTAGTTCCCGGACAGCATCGATGTTTTGAGGTACAACGACCGTTTTAGGGCGACCTTCTTTAATTTCATCAGTAAGCTTAGATCGTCCACGATTAAACTCGCTAAACCAGTGATACACAGTGGTCTTTGAGGGTGCTTCATCCCCAAAAGTCGAAGTAAGCTGATCGATGCACTGTTTTTGAGTTAGACCACGCCGAAAATCGTAAAAAATCATGGCACGAAAATGTTCACGAGTTAAATCCATGGTGGTGAAGACACGCAATTTTCAAAATGACGCTACGATGTGAAAACAATTGACAGTCACATAAAAATAAATGTATTCTAAAGCTAAAGAGTTCTATTTTTAAATGATGTAATTACTTTTTAAATTATTGTTCTGTAAGTGGCCAGTTCCGGATACATAAATAGCAGCCCTCGTACTGACTTGACGATGATAGTTGAAATGTTTCAAAGCATGCGTGAAGCACAACAAAGCATACAGGATGTTGTGAAAAACATACATTCGGAGGTACAGGATGTTAAAAAAAACATACATTCGGAGGTACAGGGTGTTGTGAAACAAGAAGTTCGTGAGTTGCGCGAGGAACAGCAAACTAAGTTCTCACAAGTTCTCACTGCGGTCAATGAAGTCAGTGGTCGGGTGGTTACTGTGGAAAAAGACGTAGAGCAGATGAAGGAGCAGGTAACCACTATTGAGAAAGATATCGATGACATGAAGACCGACTTCCGCGGAATGGAGAAAAGGGTTCTGCAGCTTGAATCACGACCGGTCAAGGTTGTCTCCGGTGAGAATGTAGTAGCTGTCCATGGTCCTCGTGTGAAGGTTCCTCCCTACGACGGAACAACATCCTGGTCGGCGTATAGACATCAGTTCCAGACTGTTGCGGCTGCCAATGGTTGGACTGATGAACAGTGTTTGACTGCACTGACGGTGGCGCTCCGAGGTCAAGCACTGTCAGTAATAGAGGCGCTGCCGACTCCGAGTGGTGGTTTCAAGGACCTGCTGGATGCGTTGGAGTCTCGCTATGGAGAGCGACACCTGGAGCACGTGTTCCGCGCTCAGCTGCGTGATAGGGTCCAGCGTTCTGGAGAGGGACTTCAGCAGTGGGCCCTTGAAATCGAGAAGCTCGTCCGCAAGGCCTATCCCAGTGTAGATCCGAAGACGGTGGAAATGAACCTGGTGCAAGCATTCGTCGACGGCATCAGAGATATCGAAGTGAGAACAGCGGTGAGACTTCAACACCACACGTCTCTCAAGAATGCCTTGGCGAACGCTCTAGAAGTTGAAGCTTGCCGCCAGGATACGCGCCAAACTCATCGACTTCGTGAGATTGCGGAAGCAAATGAGGACGTCAAGGTCATTAAAGCACCCGTCGGAAGGAGTACTGGACCGATTTGTTATGGCTGCGGGAAAAGGGGCCATTTGAGATTAAGTTGCCCGTTGAGGGAAAGAATGCAAGATGTACATTCCCTAGTGCGTGAAAATGGTTTACATGCTAGTGAAAAGATGAAAACCAGATATGACCGTAAAGCTAACACGCCGCGTTTCGAAGAGGGTATGCTCGTCTGGTTACACAATCCAACTCGCCAGAAAGGGAAGTCCCCTAAGTTACAAAATAGGTGGGAAGGACCGTACAAGGTGGTCACTAGAATAAACGATGTAACGTACAGAATTCAACGCCAACCTAGAGGGGCTTGGAAAATAGTTCACATCGATCGACTTGCGAAGTACCATGGAAGCAATAATACTCGGGACGAGTATTAATGTAAGGAGGGGGTAATGTTACGACATCTGTTCGCAAGTAGGAGATAGGATTTGCCACTACTAGATAACAGATGGCGTTACTAGTATTCTAATAAGTAAAGGAATTACTAGATGTTTCTCGAATATCGACTTTTCGAGAATGTGGTACTAGAACTTTCTGTAATATTCGCGTATTTGAGATTTGGCATATATAAAGAGCGACGCGTGCTACGGAGTGATTCGAGTGCGAAGAACTAAAGCGAGAACAAGCGAAATACTAGAGCGAAGAAATTAAATACGACAGTGCAGTGATATACGGATTACGGAAATAAGCTTAACGGTGTGGACAGTGTTACTATAACGGAGTAAATTAGTGTTGTTAATTAGTGCGAGTATCGATAGTTAATTATCGATAGTGTTTGTTGTGTTGTGTAAAGTGCGTTATTGGTCAATAAATATAATTACACCTTATTGCACGAAAGTGTGACTGGTATTTATCAAATTAAGAACCCGGTACGTAACATTATTCTTTACAATAAAATGTTTACATTAAAATTGCAAGTTATGCCTGACCAAAGACTTTAAATTATACTTCAAGTATAGACTGCAAACTATGGTTTAATATATTTTCTAATTAGAGCAAAGTTCCATTTACCCCCAACTTTTGTATTTTGCAAGTGACCTAACTCCTCCTAAACGGTATATTCAAACTCAACCAAATTTTGCATGATGGTCAAAGGCATCAAGGACCAGGTTGTGTCCAAGAGATTATTGAATGAATGTTACTATTGTGGAATTATCACCATTTAAAGTTTCCCATGTAAGTAAATGGGTAACTATTGTAAAGAAATCTGCAACCGCAATACAATATAAATACAATATCTCTTTAATTTTGTTAAGCTTTGCTCCAAATTTTGGCATGCAAATTTTTATTGCCCTAGCTGTAATTCATTGGTCATCATTTTCTGGTGAGTAAGTAAGTTTCCGGTGACGAAAGTGTAAACACGTATCACAGAGAGCTCTGCAGATATTTGCAAATAACAGTGAAAAAAGTGATAATTCGAGCACATAATGCTTTAAAACTTGATATAAACAGGACCAACTTAATACCCAAATAATCATTTGAAGTGGAAGTGCTGTATTTGTGTGATTGTAAGCAAAAGTATGCTAACCGGCATAACCTCAAAATTAGTGTCGTTACAAGTAGTGCCAACTTAATAATTAAAAATATTCAAACTATAAACTGTCAGTGACATTTGACACTGACATCTGAAAGTGATAATAGACATTCAAGGAAGTGTTGCCACAACAAAAATATTACCCAAGTGTTGCCAACATATCTCATCAATATACCCAACTATAAAAATGGAAAAACAAATGGAATTGTTACTCTGCAAAATAAATGAAAAGTTTAATGAACAAACAAAAACACTAACAACGGAAATAACGAAAAATGTAATGGAGGCCCTAGACGAAAAGCTGAAAATTCTGAGGGAAGAAAATAATGATCTTAAGACCAAAATTAATAGTCTGGAACAAAAAATCACATATTACGAAAAGGAAAAACGAAGAAATAACTTGGTTTTCTTCGGGATCGATGGGAAAGGAAAGACAGAATTGGAGTTAGTCGATTGTATAAAGGAAATTGTAGTGGAATCGGGAACGCATTTAGATAGCCAAGAGATAAGTAATGTACAAAGAATTGGAAAGCAATCGGAAAAGATTCAGCCAATGATAGTATCTCTAACCACAACTTGGAAAAAACATCTGATCTTGAAAAACAAGCGCAATCTCCCCACAAATGTGTATGTCAAAGAAGACTTCCCTAAGGAAGTTCTCGAAATGCGTAAACAGCTACAGCCAAAAGTGGAAGAAGAAAGGAAAAATGGAAATATAGCGTTCATAAAGTACAATAAACTGATTGTAAAAAAACCGGGGACTATTTACCGCGAAAAAAGGAAGAGAGAGATAACAAAATCACCAACCACCCCGTCCCAGAAAAAACCAAACACGGAAAGTACAGTTAAAGTAACAGCATCTCAAAACTCGGAAAGGGAAGTAATAAAACCAAGCATTCTAGCATATGTTTCACGCGATAGATCAAACTCAATGCCAGAGCCCCCAAAAAACAAGTAAAGGCCTTCTCCAACCGGAAACGACAACATGAAACAAACACAAACATCAGAAAAACTTCAATAAACTGTCTCCCAAGCCGGCTGGTCACCGTGGGGGAACTAGACCAACACCCTCCATCAATCGAAAACTCGATACTGTATATAAGTACATACAATGTCAAATCAATACTTGGAACCGGACGTCAAGAACAGCTAGAGCATTCGCTGAAAGAAATTAAATGGGATATAATAGGGCTTTCAGAGATACTAAAAGAAGGAACCGAAATTCTGGAATATGAAAACTATATATTTTTATACACAGGTATTAAAAGTGGTAGAAATGGAGTCGGATTCATGGTTAAAAAAGAACTGAAAAGTAAGATAATAAATTTTAAAACAATTTCTGACAGAATCGCAAGACTAGATGTGTGTATTGGCAAAAGTCCATTGAGTATTATTCAAACATATGCTCCAACCGGAAAAGCAAAAATAGAGGAAGTAGAGCAATTTTACTCCGAAATCCAATGTGCTCTAGAAAATGCATATCAAGACTGCATTGTTATGGGAGACTTCAATTCCAAAATAGGCCAGAGCACAAGTCAAGATAGAGCGGCAATGGGGCCATGGGGCTACGGAGAAAGAAATGACCGCGGAAAAATCCTGATAGACTTCTGCCTTCAAAATGAGCTATACATAATGAACAGTTATTACAAGAAAAACCCTAAAAAGAAATGGACATGGCGATCTCCGGATGGAAAAACTTTTAACGAAATAGACTTCATAATGGTCAAGAAAAATAGAATTCATACCATACAAAACATACAAGTTCTCAACCTAAACTATCCATCAGACCACAGAATGGTACGAGCGTCCTTCAACTTACCCAACATGCATAAGAAACTCAGATCACGGAAAGAATTCAAACGGAAAAATGCTGCATTTACACCGATAGAGAAAGAGTCGCTTAAAAATATTTTCACCAAAATTTATAATACTAACATCACTCATACAATGCATAATCAACCATCAATTCAAGAAAGTTATAGAAATATTATTAACACCGTCAAAAGCAGTGTAAATATGCTCCCACAAGAAAAAAACATAAATAAATTAGACTACATTATTTCTGAAAATGTTAAAAAACTAATATATGAAAGAAATAAATTAAAAGAAAAGCCAGATAAAACACCAGAAGAAAAAAAGCGTCTCAAGAATCTTTACAATAGAACAAGAAATTGTATTAAGAAGAATAAATATAATTATAAATTAAACATCATAAAAGAAGAATTAGAAACCAGAAGGTCAGTAAAAAGAGGTAACAAACGCCTAAATGAAAATAAAAAATGGGTACCTGCACTCAGGAACAATGCAGGCCAAGTCCCTACAAACAGAATGGACATAATCAATGTTGCCACGAACTTCTACAAAGAACTGTATGATTCACATGAAACTCAAAACTTGGAGATAAAGGAAAATGACATAAGCAATGTAGAGAGTGTTCCATACTTCATAGAGAGTGAAATAAGTCAAGCAATTCTAACACTGAAAACCGAAAAAAGTCCAGGACAAGACGGGGTAACAAATGATGTAATTAAAGCAATGGCAGAGCCGTTAACTCCCATTCTAACAGATTTATTCAATGAAATTCTTAAATACCAAAAAATACCAGAAGAATGGGAAATCTCTGTTATAACACTGCTCTACAAAAAGGGAGATCCACTAAATATGAACAACTATCGACCAATAAGTCTCTTGCAAGCAGTATATAAAATATTCTCAAAAGCCCTCTTAACGAGACTGAAAGCAAGATTGGAATACGCGCAACCAAGAGAACAAGCCGGGTTTAGAAAAGGATACTCTACTTTAGATCATATATTCACAGTCAGCCAAATTATTGAAAAGTATAATGAATACAAAAAAGACCTCTACATTGCATTCATAGATTATACGAAAGCATTTGACTCTATATCCCACAATGCTCTCTGGAACGCTTTAAAAGAACAAGGAATCCACGACACCTATTTGAAAGTATTGAAAGAAATTTACAGTAAGAGTAAGGCGTGTGTAAAATTGGAGAGAAAAGGCGAAACTTTTAATGTAAAGCGTGGAGTAAAACAGTGAGACCCCATTTCCCCTAACTTATTTACAGCCTTACTCGAATATATATTTAGAAAGCTAGACTGGACAGAGCGAGGTTTAAATATCAGCGGTGAATACCTGCACCATCTTCGTTTTGCAGACGATATTGTTATTCTTAGCGAAAATGCCGAAGATCTCTCATACATGCTCCAATCTCTAGATCACGAAAGCAGAAAGTGCGGTCTACATATGAACCCCGAGAAGACATGTATTATGACAAACAGCGAAGTAACTCCAATTCTTATTCAATCAAAAATCATTGATTATGTAGATGAATATGTGTACTTGGGACAAAATATATCGTTTGGGGATAAAATGGCAGAAGTAGAAAGAAGAACAAAGAAAGCCTGGAGTGCATACTGGTCAATGAAGGATATATTTAAATCGAACATTGATATAAAGTTGAAAAAGATAGCAATGGACACAATAGTGACACCGACTCTACTCTACGGTTGCCAAACATGGCCGATAACAAATGAAGTAATACACAAACTGCAGATATTTCAAAGAAGCGCAGAAAGAAGCATGCTCGGTCTGACTTTAAGAAACAAAGTAAGAAATACAGTAATTAGAAAAACAACAAATATTATTGACGCTGCCAAATTAGTTTGCCAACTAAAATGGAGATGGGCGGGCCACCTAGCCAGAACAACCGATGGGCGCTGGAGTGAGAAAATGCTACACTGGTACCCGCGCGAGGCGCGCCGCCCCCCCGGCCGGCCGCGCCGTCGCTGGCGGGACGACCTCGTGAGTGCCGCCGGCATCAACTGGACGCAGCTCGCCGCAGACAGAGACCAGTGGCGATCGATGGAGGAGGCCTATGCCCAGTACTGGGCTACCCACTAAATTAAATTAAACTAAATATAATTCGTAATAATGTATATTAAATAATTGCAAAAATTTATATAAGTATAAAAATAAGCTAATCTAATAAAATAATTGCATGTACATAATAAATCTAAGAATATATTATAAATCAATTGTTAAAGCTGCACTATTATAGTAATGTATAATAATGTTGTATTAAATGAAATGAATGTTATACTTAAGTAAAGGAAATGTATTAATTAACTATAAATAATTTAAGTTGTATTTTGGGAAATAAAAGGCTTATTATTATTATTATTATTATGTAAGTAAATGGGTAACTATTGTAAAGAAATCTGCAACCGCAATACAATATAAATACAATATCTCTTTAATTTTGTTAAGCTTTGCTCCAAATTTTGGCATGCAAATTTTTATTGCCCTAGCTGTAATTCATTGGTCATCATTTTCTGGTGAATACCGCTAAATCTTCATAGACAATCAGTTCTAAAAATGGGTGCAAACCTCTATTATTCTCCTAAACAATCTATGAACACTGTGAAAATGATGTGTAAATAAATGATTGTTATTACAGCATAAATACAGTTTTATTTTACTCACAAACCCATCAATAACTCTATATAATTATTACTATCAACTACAAAAAGCTGCTGAGGAATTCTTCTGAGGTTTTGGCTTAGCATCCTGTTTGCGATTATGGTCATAGGTATAGGTAGATAATATAAGTTGAATAACTCACAATTATTCCAAAGCAATCCACGATCATGTCAGAATATACCTCCTTGATTCCCATCCACTCATATTCGGCCCCAAGGAGTCGACACTTTTTAATCGACCTACAGCAACGGCACAAAGCTGGATCTATTATAGGACCACGAGTGTTTTGATGACTAGAGTTTATATCCGTCATTTTGGATATAATTGTATTTCTAAAACAGTCAGTTTTAATTCATAATTACACTTTTTCTTATCCCATATTTTATAATAATGCTTAAATGCTTATATTTATTTATATCTTGTGATTGTTGGTTGTTTTTCTTTTGTTTTATTTCTTTTTGTCACAGACAATATAGTTTTGGAACTAAAATATAAAATTGATGTTCTTTGGAAAGATTGGCTTGTCATTTATACTGATGCATCTAAACTTTTGAACTCAGAGTGCGTCGGCTCCGCTGTTTGGATTCCCTCTCGCAAAATAATTTTGAGCATGAAATCTCCTGTCCATTCTTCAGTTTTTACTGGAGAAACTCTTGCTATTTTAGAAGCCGTCAAATTCATCGAATCCCATTCCATTAATAAAGCGGTTATTTTTACAGACTCAAAAAGCTGTCTACAAGCTTTACAATCAAATCAATTTCATGCCAAAACCAAATTTCCATTAATCCTCGATTTGAAAACTGCTTTACATCGATGTTTCCTTAATAACATTAAAATAGTCTTAGCTTGGATTCCTAGCCATTGTGGCATTTCAGGGAACACTCATGCCGATTCTGCAGCCAAGATTGCTTGTGATTCAGGAATTGATACCAATAAACTTTATTCTCATGACCTAGTAGCCCAATCATCAGTATTCCTTAAAATTCTTGGTCAGAAAATTGGAAACATTCTATTCAGTTTAAAGGAAAATTTTACGCGGGTATTCAGCCGGAAATTCCCTCTAAGCCTTGGTTTTTTAAATATAAACAACTAGCTTTTTGCCCCGCGACTTCGTCCGCGTGGACTTCATTTTTTGCATCCAGTTTACATAATACCAAAAAACCGAAACACTATCTCAACTCTGTTTTTTATATTTATAATCCCGCGGGCGTTGTTAATGACATAAAGGACATCGAGACTTTTTAAGTGATTGTTGGGCGATTCAGTTTGTGAAGCATCACTAACAACCTTGTTTAAACTATCTTTTATTAATCTATTTCCAAAATTGGATGAAGAATTAGCATCTCTGAATACCCTTTTGAATACCTTACCTGTTGTTAGCATATACTCATGAATGATTGATAGATGGATTTCATAAATTCAATCGCACCAAGTTTTATTATAAAATGTAAAAAAAACTCTATATTAACTTTCATTTGCTATATCAACCCGTAAGGTGTTGAGTTCCAAAAATTCCTTTTTAATTGTTCATAAGAATCATGAAACAAATACACCAAGTTTTTATGTTCAGAAATGAGAATATCTTTAGTAAGTACAGATACGGATAGTAGTTTGGCGCTGCGGCGGCGGCCCGGTGCTGCCCCCTACACTGACCGTTGATGATATTGGGAGAACTTGCAGCGATTGCTCGGCAATATAGGGATGATTAGTGGTGGATCTCCATCCAAAATAATCACTAAATTGAAGGGATAGTGCTTGCTATTATTATATATAGTGCTATTTTAAGCTAACAAAACTTTTTTTTTACAAAAAAATTGAAATACCTGAGATATGAACCGGGGACGATTGATTCATAATAGTTCTAATTAAATATTCATAGTAGTTAGTTATACCGTTATAGTTATAGTTATACGCCACGGAGACGTTACCGAGGCGGTGTCAAATTTTTATTACGCTTTATTTCATATTAGTCTTACTATTGATAAACAAATTTGTCATTTAAATGTTCATTTATTTTGATGAAAACTGATGAAACCCCTTCATCTTTCCAAAATGAACATTAACAAAAGTGTCTGTTGTGAATTCCATCGATGATAAAAATAATCGCTGCAATATTTTGAGCCATATATGAGTTATACGATATAGAAAAAAATATATACGATAAACAAATAGTACATCATCCCTCGGGAGTTTCTTATTTTCAGGGATCCATTATCGTACCATTAAGCTTCTAAATTTTGATTTTTATATTAGTTTACAATATTTTACTTTGTTTTAAACGATACACAGCGCCATCTCCAATGCATCCAGCAAGCAAACAATATTTTTGATATCCCGTGGGAACATATTTTTTTCCAGGATAAAAGTCCCTATCATTTAATTTAGACTTCTAACTACACGTCTGAAAAATTTCAAAGTAATCGGTTCAGTATTTACGGCGTGAAAGCGGAACAAACAAACAAACAAACTCACTTTCTCATTTATAATATTAGTATGGATGCTCAAAGACATCTACCTCTACCATATGTAGAATGAGACTAGGGCATTGTTGTTCTCCAGTTTTTCTCGCAAAAATTAAAATTAAAGATAATTCGTTATGTGAATGTGGACTTGAGGAAGGAACTTTGGATCATTTATTTTTTAACTGTTCAAAATTAACGACACCATTTTATGATATTCTCCCTTCTTCTATTCCTAAACCTACTAACATGTTAAATGTGTTATCACTTGTTCATACTGACTTTGTGAAAACTTTAAGTTATTTCATATCTTCTAATGGAATTAAATTATAATATCATAGATCAAATTCGTAAAAAAATATTGTCTATTTTTAAATACATATATTTGTATCTATTAATCTCTTTCTGACTCTAAGATATTTAAAAACAATAATAATTAAATTTCGTTTTTATCGGACTTGTTTCAAAAAGTAAGCTGTTTCTATTTCACTCTGACGCTGGCAGAATGTATAAACTGTATACGAGGGCCAATGAACAAGATAATAATAATAACAATATAGTTTTTGTGCCTGTAATAGCAGGTGCAGGCTAAGATATAGATCTTGCAGCTAATTACTTATTAAAGTCGTCACAATATGAGAAGTCTGTTTTATTTAACCATTCTCCGTTCTTTATGTAAAGTGAAAAATACTGGGGATAGAGATAATAACGACACAACTTCTAAGGTATAACTTGTTTATTCGACGTCTGACAAGTGACAGAGACAAAAAACTATTCACTTTACAATCAAATATTTTTCTAAATAAAACGTGCCAGTACCCTACATTACACATCCACACATAATGACAAAGTACCAAATATTATTACAAAGAAAATGAGAACAATTAAACATCGTAACAATGAGCTTCAAGAAATGTTCGATAACATTTAAACAATTTTATATCTTAAGTAACTACCCATAATACAAAATAAAACATATTATCTTTTGAATTATTAGAACAACTTATAAGAACAAACAAAAACATTTTAAGGCGCCGTTGGTTCAGCGAAAAATATCATCTCAGGGGGTGCTGCCCCCGCGGGCGCGGGGAAGCGCCTGCGCGCCGATCGAGCGGCCGTCTCCCCGACGCGACGCCGCGTGCACGCGTTTTAAAAACATACAGTAGGGTAAGCAATACAGTTATTGTCAACTCGACAGTTTTAGCCACTCGCAAATATTTTCTATGGTATGGGTTCGGACATTTGTTTATGATTACTTACATTTTCTTTCTAAAATATTTACGAGTGGTTATAACAGTCAGGGTGACGAAAACTGTATCGCTTACCCTAGATTATCATTATCAATTTCAAAAATAGTTTCTACCATGGCCGTTTACAATATAAAATGTAATGATACGACAGATTTGTCTACCCCCTGTCAGTTTATACAAAATGATTACAGTGATAATTTCATAACTTTTGCCGTGTCGTGTCGGCTTAGAATAACACTACCGCATTTCTACCCGTGATCGTAAGGGGCGACTAAGGGTATAGGGGCTTTTTAAATGATTTTTGGGCGATGTAGTTGGAGAACCGTCACCGAAATCATATATTATTACCATCTTTTCCCAAATCAACTTCCAAAAGTGGCTGAGGAATTTCTCATTCCAAAGCTCTGGCTATCCCGTTAAGGGATTTATAGCCGTGAGTATATGTATGTATATAATTTTCAGTTTACACCTGTAACTATTTAATATTATTAATTGAAATCAGAAGTTACTTTAACGGTTTTGTTCTTTTTCCCATTCCTAATAAATTAAACAATAAAATATAAAAATGAGTGCAATCTATGAATTGAATGAATTCTTTTATATTTGCTAATGCTAACCGTACGCACGGTCACTCTCACGCCTACATTGACGCACATCGTATACAGATAGGTCACTCGCACACTAACGGCGCCGCACGCGCGTAAATTGTAAGATCTGTAACACAAGGCGCGCGTGACATAGGTCCATCCCCTAAAGCAGCACGCCGAGCACTGAGCGGGCGGCGGGCGGCGCTCGGGCACGAGTAGGACTGCGAATATCGATGTTTTTAAAATATTTGTATTATTGAATTTATTAAAAAAGAAAACTAATCGCCAATAATTATTAGAAATACAAATGCTCAAATTATGATGCAAGTCATATGTTAGTAGGTAAAATAAATAAAATATAAAACCATTTTAAAGAGTGTAATTAGAGGTATGTTGGCGATTTTTTTCTATCGAGCGAAAATGTATTAATCACGTTTCGAATCGCCAATTTCACAGCAGAAAAGCCTCAAGATTTTGATGTATTTTTTTCAAAACCATATTGTTATAAACATACGCATTATAATGTTTCAAAAACTCTGTTCGCTGGACTTACGGCACCTTAATCTTTTTCAAACCCGAATCTAAGGGGTGGTTTACGTATACAATCTGTACGTCTCACCTGCGGCTGCGGCGATACGGATTGTGGGGACAATGATGACGAATGAGGGGACTTCAATAGAGTTGAGTCTGATATAGTAGCACTACTTGTGTCATTAGTCGCGGAATCCCCTTTCACCTATACTCTTTCCCCGCTCAATTCACTTGCAGCCACCTCATCCGACAAAACTGGTGGCACAACGGTGTTCTCTACCCCGTTTAGACGTTTGCCTTCATCATTATCTTTGTTTGTTGTTGGATAAACATTACTGGATCGTGATTTACGTCTGATCTGATCGACATGTCTTGTTAAAAATCGACCGTCATCCGCTTCCAGAACGTACCTACGAGTGCCCTCTTGATGAACAACAGTACCTCCTATCCATTTATCCCGCATCCCATAGTCCCTAGCCCAGACCGAGTCCCCTGGCTGAGCATCCAGCGCAACGCCGCCCGCGCCGCGGACCTGCCGGTCCTGTGCATCGAGCACGCGGTCTGATAACGTATTACGATTATAAATTAATGGCAACGAGCCGTGCTGAGCAACCGTGATAGCCCAGTGGGTAGAAGCAACCGTGATAGCCCAGTGGGTAGGACACTCGGTTATCGTGCAAACGACTAGTGTTCAAATCCTGGGTCGGGCCCTACACCAATTTGTCTTTTCTACAAGACATATGTGTGGTTAATTTATCATGGTTGTTAACGGTGAGGGAAAACATCGTGAGGAAACCCACATGGCTGAGTTGTACTTAGTCATGTGACAGTGTATTCGTACAAAACGGCGATAGGCCTGCCCCCTATCACGTGGGTACACTGTCCATGCAAAACGTGGGTACTCTGAACACCAGGTGACAAAGTCACGTGATGTTCAGAAGTATTAGTACCTCTGCCAACCCCTTCGGGAATATTCGGCGTGAACGTTTATGTTATGTTTATGTTATTATGTAGACAAGTGGCCTTCCGAATTAGTAATAATTCGGAGGTAGGAAACGCAAACACTACTTAAACGTGTAAAAGAAATAAAGGATAGAAGAATTTCGCACTGGCAGCCAATTGACATGGTAGCTCAGTTGGCAGAGCGTCGGGGCGTTTAAAAAACTCAAACTCAAACTTTTATTGCAAACCATAAGTGTACAAATCGTTGGTGTAATCAAGGTACAGTTATAAATATGGACCCTGTTGGGCACATGCAATTTCACAAGAGGGCTGTAGATACTAAAACTAAAAATTAAGGTAGTAAACATTACATGGCACAAAATTAAAATTTCTTCAATTAAAAACACTATAAATATGTGTATCAAATTTAAACAGCACAACAATAAAATTAATATTATTTTAGGTCAAAGTATTATTATTTTAGTTAACATTATTATTAAATTAGGTTTATTTTAGGTAATTAGGTTAATCTATAGTATCATCTATATTATCATTACATTAAGCTTTACCAATAAGTGGAAAAAACAAACAAATTAAATATTGATATTGTATTATTACAGAACTAGATAACTATAAAGAATGACTTAGAAATTTGGTACTAATATTGCTCAACCTTAACTAAGATATTCCTCCACTCTATAATAACATTTATCAATAAGAAAGTTTTTTAGTAAAATTAAAAATCTATTATATATTTCTTCCTTTTTTATATAATCTGGTAATTTATTATAGATCCTAATCGACATCATGTGAGCATTATTGGATTGTAAATGCAACCGTGTGCGTGGTAGGTCTAAGTTACCGCGGTGCCGCAGAGTGTATCTCTGCTGTATGTCTTGCCTCTTTATGTAGTGTTCTGGGTGGTTTCGGACTAATTTACAGATTTCCTGGATGTAAATACAGGGTAAAGTTAATATTCGGAACTTAATAAAATATTGTTTACAACTAACGGTGGGTTCTATATTTGCAATGATCCTTATAAGTTTTTTTTGACGGATTAGTAGGTCAGGCGCTTCAGTACTGTTTCCCCAAAGTATCACGCCGTAGCTGAGCCACGCGTGGGCGTACGCGTAGTAAGCTGAGAGTGCAGTTTGTATATCTGTGGTTTTTTTAACTTCCTTTAGTGCATATGTAAATTTAGCAAGTTTTTCGCGGACTTTATTTATGTGAGCTTTCCAATTTAATGATTTATCTATTTCTATTCCTAATAATGGTGCTGTGTTTACAGATTCATTTTTTTTATTGTTATATAAAAAGTTTATATTTAGGGGGTTTTTTTGATGGGGATGGAATGATATAAGTTTAGTCTTATCCGGATTAATTTCTAAGTTATGGTCTGTTAACCAATTATTGACGTTATTAAGGACAATTTCAAGTTTTGTATTTACTTCTTCTTGGGTTTTACTTGAGATAACCAAAGAGATATCGTCTGCGAATAATACACACGATTCATTAAGTACCTGTGGGAGGTCGTTTATATATAATAGAAAAAACAAGCAACCGATAACGCTGCCCTGGGGGATAGATGCATTTATAGGGGAATAATCAGATCGAACGTTAGTTATTTCCCGCGTTTTATTATTATAGTATTCTATTTGCACACACTGTTGCCTGTCAGTTAGAAATGATCTCAGCCAGTCGTGGGCTACTCCTCGGATGCCTACGCCGTGAAGCTTGTTAAGTAGGATACCAAACTGAACTCTATCATACGCTTTTTTCATATCCACTAGGATTCCTATTGCATATTTTTTATTATTTAGATAGTTTAATATTTCCTGAGTGTATTTATAAATAGCTAATATTGTTGATCGTTTTTTACGAAAACCATTTTGACAATCATTTAGAATTTTATATTTTTCACAGAACGAGTATATACGATTGCTCATTGCTTTTTCGAATATTTTCGATGCAGTAGGCAAGAGAGCTATTGGGCGGTAGTGATTAGGGTCAGTCTTTCGGTATTTCTTATGTACTGGTTTTATTAAGGCTTTTTTTAATAATTGGGGGTAGCACCCCTCTGAAAATGATTGGTTAATTAATAGATATAGTGGAAACGCCAGCTCATTGGCACAATATTTGAATAAAATCGGTGGAAATTCATCTACTCCGTGACTTTTTTTGTTTTTTAAACTTGTTATTATTTTCAAAATTTCTTTCTCTGTAACTTGGTTTAAATACATAGAGTTATTAGTAGGCGATATAACGGGTCTCCCTTTAGGGTTACTTGAGTTATTTTTCCCCATAGAAGCGAAGAAAGTGTTAAACTCATCCACAACAAGACGTGGGTTTGTTATATCTCTTTGGTCGATTTTGAGATATATGTTTTCTTTTTCTTTTACATTTTGTTTGTTAGTACGCTCATTTATAAACGACCACATGGTTTTTATTTTGTTTTGAGAGTTTTTCATTCGATAAATGTATTGCAATTTTTTAGATGTATTTATTACCATTTTTAGTGTCTTTTCATATTTTTTGTAGTATTTATTTATAACATTATTTTTAGTTTGAATAGTTAATAATTTTAGAAGTCTTTTATTTCTACATGATGTTCTTATACTTTTTGTTAGCCAGTATTTAGAATGCTTAGCGTTTATTTTAATTTTTACTCTACGGATTGTTACATTTAATATATTTGTCAGAATGTCATGAAATTGTTTATAATTAGTATTTATATCGTTTTTAATTGGTAGTAGAGATGGCCAATCAACAGTTTTTAATTTATCTTTAAAGTTGTTCATATTGTGTATGTTAAATATTCTTTTTTCAGTGAACCACGATTCTAGTTGATTTGGTATATTAGCGCTAAATTCTATTACAGTTGCACTGTGGTTGGAAAAACCTAGGGGAAGAATTTGAGTATTTATATTTTTATCCTTGAAATTAGTAAATAAAAGGTCAATTGCAGTGGCAGATGTAGCGGTGAAGTGTGTGGGCTGGTTAATATGCTGAGTGAAGCCGTATTCTAAACTGAGATCCAATAATGCTTTACATGATTTGTCGGGTTTAAGAACATTTGAGTTAAAATCTCCACCTATGATAACTTTACTTCCCGAATATTTCGTACTGATATACTGTATAATTTCCCTATATTTAACACAAAATAAGTCTTCATTTTTGCCATTCCAGTATATGCAAACAATTAAGACATGTTCTTTCACCAAACATATTGCACATATTTCTAGATTGTATTCTGTCGACATATTTAAAAGTTTGGTTTCTTCCGTGAACTCTATGTTATTTTTCAACAAAATGCAAACTCCGCCTCCTACGCGAGTACTGCGACAGAAGGATGTCGCTATTTTATAGCCAGGTTGACTTATCAGGTTAGATCTTTCTTTAGTTAGCCACGATTCTGATATACAAAATATTTGGTACTTGGAATCATTATCCTTAATGAAAGCTTCTAGGAGATGTTGTTTATTATTAACACTCTGAAAATTTTGATATAAAATACGTAGGTGATTTCCTTTAGTAGTAGACGTTGCGAAAGGAATGATCAGTATGTTGTATATTAGGCTGTACACTGGATTTCGGGGATGTCTGTTTATTATAAATTTTCCTACCGTACTTTTGT
Source organism: Bedellia somnulentella (assembly GCA_963576735.1). Classification (NCBI taxonomy): domain Eukaryota; kingdom Metazoa; phylum Arthropoda; class Insecta; order Lepidoptera; family Bedelliidae; genus Bedellia; species Bedellia somnulentella. Next base: position 5,522,347 of record OY755195.1, read on the forward strand.
TTTTCTTCTGGTTTTCTAATAAAAGAGTTCTCACGAAGAGTTTACCCGAGGTCGCGGGTTCGATCCCCGCCTGTGTCGAAATTTTTCTTTCATTTATTTATTCTTTATTTATTAGTAATAATCCCCACCTGAGGTTTTCATGAACAAAAAGATTTAAATTATGTGATAGTTTAGGCGTTTTTAACATTTGTATTCTATCTGAAAAGGTAGACAAACAGTGACGAAAGTTGAAAGTAGCGGTTGTTCGAATTTATCTCTCTTGTTGTTTATTCAATTATCCTGTGTAAAATAGTGGCTTCGAAATGAAAGTAGCAAAAAAATTAAATTAGTTATTGTAGTTTTACTGTGTTCAAGATAGAATTAAAAAAAACTGTGTTTTTGCCTGCTAAAATTGAAGATATCTTTGTGGTTGAATTTCCTAACGTCTAAATTTGAATAAAGTAAAAGTTAAACAGCTGTTGTCATCGCGGACGGGACATCCGGTGCTAGACACGTACGACGCGAGACCAGACAAGGACGCACAGCATCTTCGTAGCGTCGTCGTCGTATCTACCTGAGGTCACACCTACAGAGACTACGAATAATCAACCAATCGCTGCGTTTGAGTCACAAGTAAGGTGAGGGTGTGTGCGTGCTACGTATGCGCATTGGTTCCAATATCGTCTTCTCTTATCTTATCAAGCCGAGCCGTTTTGAATTGAAATAAACGCTGCCGCTGCCTGCCGCCTCGTAACGAATATTGGTTTGAAGCGGCTACACTATTCTATGCGCTACACTTACATATCGCTTATATTATAAACACCCAATAAAATGAACTGCACCGCTTGTTGCATTAATGTTGCCTTGCCTGACTTGCTGAAATGTACTTCCTGCAAAGCAGTATTTCATTTTCAATGTTTAAATATAACAACTACTGCTTATAAGGCTAATTATAACAACTATAAAAAATCATGGATCTGCAGCTTATGTCTTAATACAACGGTTCGCAAAGACAGGAATGATAACACTCCCATACGTAGGTCTAATGTGCCTTCGAGTAACGACAACGCGACATCAGTCCAGCGTAGTGATATCGCTGTAGCGGATATGTCATGCGACGACCTTGGAGGTGGCATGGACCCACCACGATCCTCAATGGTGACATCGGGGCAGGGGGGAGGCGACGCTCTTACTGTTGAAATGTTAAGAGCCGTGTTGGATTCTAAATTTACTGAATTTAGATATTCCATTTGTAAAGATTTTAGAAAAGAAATAAATGAGCTTACTGGCCAGTTGAATCAATTTCGAACTGAAATAGGCACTTATAACGCACGTTTTACGGCACTTGAAATGGAAAATAGGTTACTGAAAGAGGAAGTGAAAGTACTTAAGGAAAGATCCACAGTTTCTAATACTATCGGGGAAACCGTAAAAAACCTAGAAATTGACATTAATGCCCGCGAACAAGAGTCATTTCGTAACGATATTCAGATTTCCGAGATTCCTGAATTCCCGGGCGAGTCTGTCGCTCATATGGTGTTACAGGTGGCAAAAAAACTTCAGATCCCGGTGGAGGAGAGTGATGTGATAGATGCGAGGCGAGTCGGGCCGCGTCGAATCACTGCTACTTCAGCGACAGGACCGCAGCAGCGACCCCGACCGATCGTGGTGCGACTCTCGCGACGTTTACTACGTGACCGATTCTTAAGTAATGCTAGAGTACGAAGGAACATTACTACCACAGAGTTGGGCTTACCAGAGCACCAGCCAACTAAATTCTACATAAACGAAAGACTCACTAAGCTTAACAGAGTGCTATACGGTAAAGCGCGGGACTACAAAAGGAAGAATAACTGGATGTACGTATGGACTAAGGAAGGGCGCACCTATGTCAGGAAAGAGGACGGATCTCCGGCAATCGCAATTAACTCTGATATTGACTTAAGTAAGGTTTTTTGATAAGTTTTCACGTTTTGTTTTTGTATATTTTCTTATTCTGGTGTTCTTTTTTATTCAGTTATAATCATATCTTAGTGAGTTATAATTATAATCTCTTAAAGTTATATAGCAGATTTTACAGAGTAAATGACAGTGTAAGATTTATTTTATTTTACTTAGTTTCGTATTTAATTAATCATTATTTTGTCGTTATGCAACTCTGTGCTTTACTATTTATATTTTTACTTAAAAAGGGTATGCGATGTAAATATTTATATTTCCATCAAATTGTATATTTAGCTGGAGTAGACCTTAATTGCCCTATTTTCTTGTGTATAATTATTTATCTGCGGGTCACTGCCTATGTCGCACTGACTCCTTTTGTACATGCACAGTGCTGTAAATGTGTAAATGAAATTCAGGCACTGAAGTATTTTTATTTTTTTTCTTTACATATATTCTAATATATTTTATTTGACATTCGTATTTATATTCTATAATTTTATATTCTTTGTATTGATATTCTTACTTGCAATATTAATTTATTATTTAAGCGCTTTGACGAGAGGTATTTTGCCAGTATTATGTGTCCGTTTTCGACTAAAATTTTATATACTACTAAATATTAATATCAGTAACATGATAATCCAATTTCTTCTTCGCATTAAGGTGTCGTTTTTCATTTATTCTATATTTACCGGTAAAAAATGAGTGGGCCTGTTAGTCCAGTTCGTAATTTCAAAATGAAAGAACTCACACTAGGTTTGCTAAATATACAGTCTATGAATACGGGATGGGATGAGCTAATGGAAGCTTTCAATAATAATGAATTAGATATTCTCTGTCTCAATGAGACGTGGGTGCGACAAAACTCAGACCTAGCGCGCTACTCGATCCCCGGTTTTCAGTTTTTACATGCTCCACGAAAGGACCGTCGCGGTGGAGGTGTGGGTATGTTTGTTCGCGTTGATTTGCGTAAGCGCCGACTAGAGCACCATGGTACTGATTTAGAACAGTTATGGGTAGAGGTGCGTTTGCAAGGGTTAAAGATTGTCATAGGAACTCTATACCGTCCCCACTCATTAAATATTGAAAAAGCAATGGATAGCCTGCACGATTCTCTATCGGTCTTTGCTCCTAAATATGACCACATTTTTATACTGGGCGATTTTAATGTGAACTGTCTCTGTGATGACCATATCACCACTTTTACTCCTGCTTGTTTCCAGCCTATGGTCTCTGCTCACGGGTTGACACAAATCGTTAATGAACCAACTCGCATTACTCCTACTAGTTCTACACTACTAGATCTTATCTTTACGAGGAAACACTGCAAGCTGACCAAGATTAATGTGATTCATAACGATGATTTAAGCGACCGTAGCATGGTCATCACACAATTTTCAATTAAATTAAAAAAATCTTTACCTAGAAAAATCTCATATCGTCCAATTGCTGATAATATTGATTGTATCTCTCATACCGCACAGTATATATACTCCATGGGAGTTGATTCAAGATTTCAAAGATTTAAATGACATGGTTGGTATGTTTAATGTGTTGATTCTGGATCTGTTTGATAGCTTTGCTCCTGTTCGTCATAAAGTGTTTTCCCATCCTCCTGCACCGTGGATGACTTACAACTTGAGGCAAATGAGAAAACTACGCGATGAAGCTAGCGTTACAGCAAAAATAACAAAGACTGGCAGTTCTTACTTATACTATCGCGAAATGAGAAATCAAGTTAATTCTGCGTTAAAGATAGAGAAACGTAAATACTTTGACACATTTGTGAATACAAACTCATCTAAACCGGCGAAAATGTGGCATCATATTAACAACATTATAAAACCGTCTCGCTTTTCCTCCTTACCCCATCATCTTTTAGATCCAAATGTTCTTAATCGTTTTTTTGTTGATTCTGTTCCTCCTATTGATGTCTCTGTCCCTGACAGCTTATCAGGAACATTTGAAAACTTCAGTGTTCCCGAGTTCAATTTCGAGGAGATTTCTGAAGCCAAAGTATATCGCTTAATTAAATCCTGCTCATCTAGCACAGAGGGTACCGATAAAGTCTCTATGCTGATGTTAAAGCTCACTCTGCCATACTCACTTCATGCAATAACTACCATCCTTAATAAATCTTTGCTTGAAGGTGTTTTTCCTGACTCCTGGAAATGCTCTATCATTACGCCTATCCCTAAAAAAAGTAACGTTGAGCAACTCAACGATATAAGACCAATAGGTATATTGCCTGCTTTATCCAAAATTTTAGAAAAAATTGTATTACAGCAGATTTTACCACACCTAGAGTCGCACGATGTTATCCCATCCCTGCAATCCGGTTTTAGACCTGGTCACAGCTTTACTACTGCGCTTCTTAACATCACTGATGACATATTGTCAGCTTCTGATAAAGGAAAAGCTTCTGTCTTGGTTCTACTCGACAATACCCGAGCTTTCGATTGTATTTCCCCCCCCCCCCCCCCTCCTCATAGATAAGCAGATCTTTGCGAGCGGCTGGGTTCTCACCTGCAGCGTGCAAATGGTTCTCTTCTTACTTCACTGGTAGAACTCAGAGGGTTAAAGTGACCGATGCGTACGGCAATCTACTCGTTTCAGATCCGATTCCTGTAACCCGAGGCGTGGTCCAAGGCTCAATTCTCGGACCGACGCTTTTCACTATTTATACAGCCAGTGTATCTAGGGTCATAAAAAGCTGCAGCTATCATTTGTACGCGGATGACACTCAGCTATACGCACATATTCCTGCAGACAGTGTCGAATTTTGGAATTGCCTGACGAACTTCAATAAGGATCTTGAGAGAATTGTAGAGTGGTCCAAAAATCATCATCTGTTAATAAACCCTCACAAAACCATGGCTTTGATCTGCGGCACACCTTATCAGGTAAACAAGATTAAGGAGTTACAACCGACCATTTTAGTTGATGGAGTAATGGTAAATTTTCGAACCGCGAACGCCGAAATATTCTTATATTGCCGAAGCACAGCCTTACTAGAACCAAGGGCTGCTTTAAAATAGTAGCCTCTAAATGCTGGAACGACATCCCACCACCTATCAAAAATGTTCAATCAATTCAGTGTTTTCGGAAAAAACTTCGCACATGGTTAATTACATCACAGTATAACGAATTCGCTGCACAGTATGGTTGTGCTTCAACTATGAAATTCGAATGAGGGCTTACTCTGTTTAGCGCTATACACTTATCTATGTATTACATTTTTATATTTGTCTTATATATTTAATTTAAAAAATATTTTTATATTATGTTTTTATTAATAAATTTTTAGTTTTCTATCCATAATATGTATATCTATCTATTTATTGGTTTATTCTTTATAATTATTATATTCTATTAATTTATTTACATATTTAATCTTTATTTAAATTCAAATGCTTATGTGATAGTGTGTGTGTGTGTGTGTGTGTGTATGTAGAATGCTTGCATGAATGCATGTGTGTGTAAGGATTGATGTATCTGTGTATGTGTGTGCATCTGTGTTCGTGCACTTAGTCTTAAGTTAGTTTTAAGTTAGCTTTAAGTCATGGTCAGAGCTGAAAATCGGCGCTATCCACTTACAGTGAATAGACCGAGCTCTAAACCATTTTGTCTTTTTGTATTTTTCTCATGTTGTTTATGTAGTTATGTATTTAAAAAAAGGCAAATAAAATCTTATTATTATTATTATTATTAAGTGGCCTTCTGAATTAGTAAAAATTCGGAGGTTGGAAACGCAAACACGACTTAAACGTGTAAAAGAAATAAAGGATAGAAGAATTTCGCACTGGCAGCCAATTGACACGGTAGCTCAATTGGCAGAGCGTCGGGGCGTTTACCCCAGGTCGCGGGTTCGATCCCCGCCTGTGTCGAAATTTTTCTTTCCTTTATTTATTCTTTATTTATTACTATAAACTTTTACTACTATTATAGTTAGTTGCTCAGTTCTACAGCTGTCGCTAGAATGTGTAATTTCAATGTAGTCATACAATTCTATATAGTTTTGCTTTAAACTAACAAAAAACATGAGTTCTATCCAACACAGGTTAGGCTTAGGTTAGGTTACATAATGTAATTCCAAACAAAATCTTTGAAATAATTTAAATTATATTATGCATGCAGATCAGAATAAAAAGGAGATTTAGGGCCATAGCGTTACTTACGTTTATAGGCGTGGAAAAATCACCAGTTCCGAACTACGACACCCGTGGGTAGAAAGCATTTAAATGAAGAGATAACACAAGTATCCTGCCAATTACATTGTTTTAACTATACGTTAAAACGAATCGTGTTATTTCAATATTACTGTAAGGTTTGTAAAATTATTCGTTAAGTATTTTTAAATATCATTAGTTAGTGTTGCGGTAAACTAGTTACATTATTAGCATACTATTTATAAAGATCCCACGAATCAAAGCCCTTTTTACTTTTGAGATGTTCATATCATAATAAGATTGAAAACTATGACAATTCTTAAAAAGATGCTTGTAAAGTACTGTCGATAAAATTGACTACTCTTACTGTCTTATTATGATGCTTACTCACACGATATGCATATTATACAACAATGACACTATCCTATATGTATATACTTATTTTATGTCTTCAAAAAATATGTTGTGCATTGGTGTAAAAATTAATCATGGACTGAATTAGATTTGATAACGTAAAACAGTATCTGTTTTTGTTTTCATTTAGTTTATAAATCTTGTTTATTTTATTTTTGAAGAACTCCTTCTACATCTTCTAGTGAAGAGGATAGTACGCCGCACAAGGCGCGAAGGATTTCCAGCCGTTTGAGTGCCGAGGATGTGCTGAAGCTACTGGCAAGTTCCAAAGGAATCAAGTAAGAATCCGCTTTCCCATAATAATAGATACATAATAGAACTCGCTGTATGCTGACAACATTATTTATTAGCGGTTTTTTCTTGCAAACCAAATTTTTAAATGGCATACACAGTAATTAACATAACATATACTCACGGCTATAAATCCCTAGTAACAACACAGTGATTAATTCTCTTATTTTTATTTCATATCCTTTAGTTAAGTTACGGCGGAAAGTAAACGATTTGATAAAACTCGCAATCCGCCTTCCATTTAAAATTATCTCTCGAATAGAGGTATTAAGCTGGTCACACTGAATCAATATTATTATTACTGGTATTATTTCGTAGCAGTGTTGCCAGTTTCGTGATTTTGTCACTAGATTTAGTGATTTTTAGGAGTTACATAGTGAAATTTTGGAAAAAATATCACTAGAAACATATTTAGTGACTTTTAATGATATTTTCAAATCTGTGGTACTTTAGAAAGCACATAATGGCAACCCTACATGCTCGCCCGTGAAGACGGGAATCCCCGAGTGGAAGTAGACCGCCTATATTATAACGATTTATTCCAATATTGTAAAATTATTAATGTATACGATAAAGTTAAGATTGAAATTGTATCGGAGTATCATAGTCAAATCCAATCGCTCACTAAAGTAACAAGAACTAATAACCTGAGACCACTGAATTATCTGCCACTGTATGTATGTCCGACTAGTAGTAATGAATACGGGAGGAGGGTGTGGACTGGACTCACATATTGCCTCATATACTTAACAAATTGCCTAAGCAACTAAGTCTTGACCTTATTAATTTAAAAAAAAAAATGAAAAGTGTATTAAAAAAATACTTTATTGATGGTAAATGTGTGAACCCATCGCCCTCCACCTCTAAATAAATAAGATATTTTTAATTATTAACTTATTACATCTTAAATCCAGTCCAGTCCAGTAAATATTGTAAAATCTTATATTAGACTCCCTAGGGGCCACAATCTAGTTTATAAGTATAGATTAATACCCCTTTGTATTATAATCATAAACGTTAAAAACCTCTAAAATAAATAGTTTAAAATTTTAATTTTTTTTTTATATGAAATAAATAGCGCTATCCTCTTTTTTAAATATTGTTTATGCTTGGAGAATTCCCATTTCATTCCATTCGAATGTGTAATTTGCAGTGTGACCAATTGTAGCAGATTTCTGCCATTTTGGCAGATTTGGACCCAAAATTTAAGCTGTGGCATATTTTGCTGACGATTTCAAAATGTGGCAGATATCAAAGTATTTAATGTTGATTTTTAACGTTTTGATTTACTTAGATTTACTTATTATAAGTTAAATTGTGTTTTATTTAATATTTTGCTATTTAACTTGAGTTTAAGATTAATTATTATAATTCTTACAATAAAAATTATGTTTCTTAAGAAATAACTTGTAATTTTATTTTATACTTAACATACATACATATAGCTCACACCTTTGTCCTTATACTTGACCTGGTAAAAATTTTTATAACGAATTTATTCGTTAGTGAATTCTGCCCGGCTAGTACGAGCGGTGTTTAAACTAGTTATCGCGTGGGATAAAGCAGCCATCTGTTACGCACTTACTTAATATGGTATACTGCCATCTCATTCTAACCGTTATCGTGTCGATAAAATAGCGCTCGTGCTTCCCCTTCTGGAGATTTTTTAAAGTTAAAATATGTAGAAATCTAGAGATTTTTTAAATTTAGCTAGAGATTTTTTTTTCTGTGAGCTGGCAACGCTGTTTTTTAGTTGTTATTTTGCTACGTACGTTACGTACGACTCAGCACGGCCCAAGCCAAGATGGCAGGTTGAGGTTGTACCCTTTCTTTTTCGTCTGATAAGGCAGGCTTTTTTAAAGTAAGTAGTGTTTGGTTTGTGATTCCCGGTAGTGTCGGTTGTTGGTAATCTAAAAATCCGCTGTTTGTAATTTTGTTGTAACTTTGGACATGCCGTTTTTTGCGGTATATCTTACGGGCACCACAGACGCCGCTTACGGCTTAGAGTTATTCACAATCTAGATAATATCTCAATCGAGATATAGATATAGACTTTTACCTTGGATTTTCGCTCGGATATTTAGTCTCTTCTAATGTCTACTAGGTAGGTAGTTCATGCAATCAATCATACAATTTACATAGTTTACATAACCTTGTTTCAGTGATATAATAGTGAAGATAAGATGACAATTAATGCCCTTCAAGTAGAATGTGTCGAACCCTCTCTCAATTTACGAAGGCAGTATTTATCTGATAGATTTATAACAACATTTTTGCAATCTTCGTCTTATCCTTTACTTCCATCTTCTTCTCTCTTCTCTAAAAGTGAGAACCAGCCGTTATTGGTCTCACAAGTTCCTTCCACGTGTTTTTCAAAGTATAAATAAATTTAATCATTTCCTTTCTTCGTTAGTCAGATATGAATTTAATTCCATATTTTCTACTCAATTTGCTTGTTTAATTTACATACCAGAAGTCATATTAAATTAAGGTATAGAAAAAGAGTCTCTCTCTCCTGATACGGAACTAAAATATAATTGGAGGGATTGGCTTGTCATTTATACTGATGCAACTAAACTTTTTAACTCAGAGTGCGTTGGCTCCGCTGTTTGTATTCCCTTGGGTAAAATAATTTTGAGCTTGAAATCTCCTGTCCATTCTTCAGTTTTTACTGGAGAAACTCTTGCTATTTTAGAAGCTGTCAAATTCATCGAATCCCATTCCATTAATAAAGCGGTTATTTTCACAGACTCAAAAAGCTGTCTTCAAGCTTTACAATCAAATCAATTTCATTCCAAAACCAAATTTCCATTAATCCTTGATTTGAAAACTGCTTTACATCGATGTTTCGTTAAAAACATTAATTTAGTCTTAGCTTGGATTTCTAGCCATTGTGGCATATCAGGGAACACTCATGCTTATTCTGCAGCCAAGATTGCTTGTGATTCAGGAATTGATACCAATAAACTTTATTCTCATGACCTAGTAGCCCAATCATCTGTATTCCTTAAAAATTCTTGGTCTGAAAATTGGAAATATTCTACTCAGTTTAAAGGAAAGTTTTACGCGGGTATTCAACCGGAAATTCCCTCTAAGCCTTGGTTTTTTAAATATAAACAATGCTCAAAGACATCTACCTCTACCATATGTAGATTGAGACTAGGACATTGTTCCTCTCCAGTTTTTCTCGCTAAAATTAAAATTAAAGATAATTCATTATGTGAATGTGGACTTGAGGAAGGAACTTTGGATCATTTATTTTTTAACTGTTCAATGTTAACGACATCATTTTATGATAACCATCTTTTATTCCTAAACCTACTAACATGATAAATGTGTTATCACTTGTTCATACTGACTTTGTGAAAACTTTAAGTTATTTCATATCTTCTAATGGAATAAAATTATAATATCATAGATCAAATTCGTGAAAACTTATTGTCTATTTTTATTTCCTATATTTATTTTATTTATTAATGTCTTTCTGACTCATGAGATATTTAAAAAACAGTAATAATTAAATTTCGTTTTTATTGGACTTGTTCCAAAAAGTAAGCTGTTTCTATTTCACTCTGACGCTGGCAGAATGTATAAATTCTATACGAGGGCCAATGAACAAGATAATAATAATAAGATGACAACTTTTTATAAGTTATACTATTAACCCTTTGTCAAGCCTCTGCCTTTTATAGGTACCTTAGCTAATTTCAGTAAATAAAAATACTAGGGCATTAAGGTATGCATTTTAAATGATATTTAAAAGGATTTAGGTAGTCCATTTGTTCATTAGAAGTGAAGATGTGAAATGCCATGGGTGGATTGTGAAAGAAAGTTTTTAAAAACTAAAATATTTAATACACAGATTCAATAGAGATGTTACATCTATGGAAGTTTGAATTAGAATCTGTAAAGAAAACTAATATTATGGGAACTGCAAACTAATGTTATTAATAATGAGTTTATTCTTAATAAAGGGTGACATCATATAACACCTCCCCCTTGAAAACAAAGATTGAGAAATTTTCTAAAATTTTGAGATTGATCTTGTGAATGTTGAGAACTTAGATTTCCTGGATCTTCTTCTTCAGTGTCGGTGACACAGGATGTTGTGATGTTGTTAAGATGGATATGTTGATTTTTCTTCAATCAATCCAGTTGTTGAATATTGGAACCAATTTGTTGCGGTGCAGGATTTTGATGAAAGCACTTGATGATGTTACAACAGTTACACAATTTGTATTAGATAAAATTTATAAGGAATGTTCCAATCATTATATAGAGAAATGAAAACTTTGTAGATTTATGGCGAAATGTTTTTTCTTGTTCTTTTAGTTTTCTGGATTTTTCTGGATGAATTTATTTCTTATTTTAAATGATGTAGTGAATCCAATAGGATATATTTGAACTTTATTGGTATTAATTAGGCTTCATTCCATATGACATCTTCAAGAGTATAGTATTGTTGTCAATATATGCCCTTATTATAGGGTGGCTGATAGTAGCGGTTTTTGTAAGGTAAGAAAGATAGTTCTCAGTTTTTTGAACGTCACAAACTGACATATAAGTTACGTATAAAATAAAATAAAAAATCGCAGGAACTTTGGGATATGGCCATGTTGCCATTTTCCTCATAATACAGACCGGAATTGGATGGTAGAGGTATATCATCCAATACCAAATTTTCTCTAATATTCTACTATTGGCTTGATAAGCATGATCATGGTTTAGAATTTTGGCTGGATCTGATTCTAACTTAAATTGTTTAAACCTATCTTGAAGTCTATCAAGATCTTTAGGATGGTCCATGTAATATTTGAGCTTTACTCTTCTACTATTAGCATTCATATTCTTCAAATTATCGGTTATACAGTATAACACATTATTTAGGTAATACATATACACAGTATAAGTGGTTACTTCTAGTATAACTTATACTAGAAGTAACCACTGTAGATATTGTATTAAGAATATCCTCATTAAGCAAGTTACGTTTAGCTTTGTTCTCTATAGAATTTATATCTATTCCCAATATAGATGATATTTTTTTTATATCATGTATATCCAAACCCTCTGTTGATCCCACTAATATACCAATTGTAATAAAATTGAAATAATCATAATTAATGTAAAAAATAAATCCATATACATATCGCACATGTTTATAGATTTTGCGTTTTCTATAAAGTGATACACACGAATATTTTTATTATTATTCAAATTTACAAAATCTAAAACGTCTATACAATCCAAACCAGTAATATTAATATTATTTAATATATATTTTATTTCATTAATGTATAATTCATTAACAGAAATAAAATAAAAAAAAATATTTATATTATTATTATTATATTTTTTATCATTATTTTTTTATTTTTATTATTTATAATATTAATATTATTTATATAAATATTCATCATATTTTTTAAATTTACACTAATTACAATTTCCAATAACAGATTTAATATTTTTTTAAATCAATCTTGGGCTTCATTATATATATTTTTTAAGGTAGTTTTTTTTAAGAGGTAATATTTGGGTATCCCCAACAATGAACTTCGAAAACCCTTGGTACATTACCATTTCAAATGTTTTTTTTTAAATTATTTGTTCATCTTTATAGAATAGCAACTAATTGCAATGTCATTTCCTTTCTTCCACACCACCTAACGAGGTGAAGAACTAAGTGCGTTTATATATAGTGGTTTTCATTGGAGGCCTAATCCACTTGAAAGTCATTTTTTTTTTAATGAAATGAAGTCAGTGTAAAGTTATTTTTAGTGTGCTTATTCAGTCATTTTCTGATTAGTGAAATAAGTTCATATCAACAAAGGAAATATTATCTGCTTCATCATCAAAATAATTAATAAATTATTAGTAAACTTTGCGCAGTTGTGGATAACACTTTGTGTGTTCCTTGAAATTAAGGTCTTTTTGCCGTCAAATAAGGATTATATTATGTATTACATCTTCATTGATTGCTTTTTTGCAAAATTTTTGGGCATGGTGTGCTGTCTGTATGTTCTCAAATCCTTTTTTTTGGAAGTAAACTGAAATTTTCAGTGATTTCTTTTCCATGTATCAGGATTTCGTGGTTGTATGCAGGCATATAATACCAACTGTACAACTCTGTACCGGCTTAATCTTTGGTCTGCGAATTCTTTAAACTTCAGGGTACCAATGGCAAACCCTGTAGAAAGACTTTGTGAATTGATCACTGAAAACCGTTGAATAAGATGATATGATAATAATAATAAGACTAATTATAAGTATATGGGTGAATATTTAAAATTTGGTTAACTTTTGACCTAATTTTGAAAGTGGTGTTTTTAGTTAAAAATATGCACAATTTATATTCTATGCTGTGTATATAACATCAACTTTGGTGCATCTAAGAGGGCCAGTCACTTTACTTGTTATTTTTCGAGAAAAATACGTTTTTTCAAAATCAGTGATCTAGGGACTGATGGGACTGTATAGGGACTGATGACAAACACTGTTATTATAATCAAACCAAATTTTTATTGAAAAATGAACTGCAATAACAAATTATCCTCCTTCTCCTCTTAAGTTCACACATTCTATGAACTTTGAAACACAACATTTTTCTTATTAATTAGGTAATAAAATACAAAATTTAAATTATCATATTTTGAGCAAATTGCGGCGTATGGGTATTCTTTTCTCTCCATGATTAACTTAACTAGAACATAGTCTCCACTGCCATAGCTTGTTTTAGACTTTTCTTGCGCAATGTGGCTAACACTTGCTAACGGCATATCATCTTCAGAATCCGTGTAAATATCTGAAACTTGAAGCCGCTGTGTATTGGCTTGGTAAGTTATAGTCCCCAAGTAATAATCAATACAATCAACATTGTCTCAAAAGCAACTTAGTGACTTTAAGACAAATATGACCCGAGACTTGATGCACTAACAGAGTTCCTTTAAATGCTTTCTGCTCTTCCTCGTGTTCCTTGATCATCTTGTTAACTTTTTCTATGTCAACATCTTCGATAACAGAAATCTGTATATTTGGAAACCTTTCTCGAAGCACAGCTACAAAGTCGTACAAGTTTGTAATGTCGCCTCTCTGAGCTATGAGTTGGTCTGCAGTGCGTTTGCATGTAGCTCCGATGCCATCTGGTGCCCCTTTCCCATGTCCCGCCTCATGGTAATTCCACGTGTATTTCATAACCTGTGGATAGAAATTCTGGATTCTGCAACCCAGAATATAAAACATTGTTTTATTTCTATATTGGGTTATAGGACCGTCACTCAAGAAATGCAGGTTTTCTACAGAGGACGGCAATCCTATAAGGACAGGCTGTAAATGTGCCCAAATGGCTCCAGCGTTGTGTATTAGATTTAACGACATTGAGCAATGAGATGTAACTTTATCCTTTGTGTAAACCACTACTGTATGTAAAGAAATTTGAGTTCTGGAGCCGCCAAAATGATATGACTGAATTTCTTGGTTGCATTTAGTAGTGTAGTTCTCTGAAAAGTCCATGTAAATTAGTGCATCCTTATCAGTAAGCGACTCCTTCAAATATTTAATAGTTTTGTATTGATGGACGATGTTCTGTTCATGTTGGAATAGTTTCGGAAGATCACTCTCTTCTAACTGCATAACTATTTCACGAGGTTTTAAGGTGATCATGTCTTTCTTGTACTTTGTAACATATCGATCCTGTTTAGTTTTGATGTCTCTAATAAATTCTTTGACATGTTTCCATTGTTTAACTGCAATGTCCATACTATTATCAAACTCTTTGTATGGTAAAGTCTTCATCGAGCAGTCCTGGCAAGTTCTAGATAAGCATTTTTCCGAGTAGCGATCACAACACAGTGATTCTAGCGCAGTTTGATGTGTAGCAAAGTCAAGAACATTTGCAGTTTTTAAAGCAGCTAATTTTAAATTGATGTTTTAATGAATAACACAAGCACATGTGTCTGTAAGTTTAGGCACAACAACCCAAAATGGACGCAATTTGCAGAACGAATCATACCCTATTTTTACCAAACTCGTATTTAGAAACTTTTGATCTAAGTTCTTCAAGGAATCCAGCAAATACCTCTTTTGTTTCTTCACTTTTTTGCGAGTAATGCATTCTTTTTTTCTTGCCGCACATCGACTTTAATTGTCATCTTCATAAAACTTGTGAATGATCTCTTCAACTCTCTTTTTATTTTGCTTAACTTCATATTTTGTACGATTAAATACCATCTTTTTATATGTAATGGCTCCGCTTCCAAGTCTCCATATCTTATAGTTGCGTGTAAGGGGACTGGACCAAATCGTGTTCAAACTGGTTTTGCTTTGTTGTGTTTCAATCTTTGTATCTAAAATTTGCTTCTGAATAACATCGCCGAATAACGCTTTTTTTTACCAATTCTACTCTTTGATTAGGGTCGTTGGCCATTTCTAAAATTTTACTTTTTGGTGTAAGTGCTTTCTTCTTCTTTATCATTTTTTGTTTCAGTCTTCTATTTCTCTGTTGTTCGCTGGCAAGTTTTTTCCTTAAATTTTCAATGAGTAAATCCTTCCTCTTCAGTATACTATTTCTTTTTTTCCGTTGAACTATACTCCTCGTTTTTGCTTCAGCTTCTCTTTCCTTATTTAATACAGGAACCTCAGGAATAATTTCATCTTCCGATGATGGCGGCGTATTTTGGTGCACGTACGAGGTGTGTTCAAAAAGTATCGCGAATTTTGTAATTTTTCATAAATTATTTATTTATTCATGAATATCTATTTTGTCCCCTTCAAAGTAATCCCCATGGGATATTATGCACTTGTGCCAACGGTTTTTCCAATCTTCGAAACACTTAAAAAAATCATTTTTTTTTATCTTTTTCAGCTCCTCCTTCGATGCAGTTTTTATCTCGTCAAGCGTATCGTAACGTCGTCCTTTCATGGGCCTCTTCAGTTTAGGGAACAAGAAAAAGTCACAGGGGGCTAGATCTGGGGAATACGGTGGCTGCGGCATCATTAGTGTGTTATTTTTGGCCAAAAAGTCGCGCACAAGCAGAATGTGTGAGCAGGGGCGTTATCGTGGTGCAAAAGAAAATTTTTGTTCTTCCACAAATCCGGGCGTTTCTGGCGGATTGCTTCGCGCAAATTGCGCATAACTTGCAGGTAATATTCCTTATTGACCGTTCTACCCTGTGGCAAGAACTCATGATGCACCACGCCCCTGCAGTCGAAGAAAACGGTCAGCAAAACTTTCACATTCGACCGAACTTGGCGCGCTTTTTTCGGTCTTGGTTCGTGCGGCAGCTTCCATTGAGATGATTGAGCTTTGGTTTCCACGTCATAACCATAAACCCACGATTCGTCACCAGTTATGACCCTCTGAAGCAAATTTGGGTCGTCGCGGACAGAGTCCAACATCTCATTAGCAATGTTCATGCGATGCTGTTTTTGGTCGCAATTTAGCAATTTTGGTACGAATTTCGCGGCGACCCTTCTCATGCCCAAATCATTGATAAAAATCGAATGGCACGAGCCAATCGATATGTTTAGGTCCTCAGCAACTTCTCTAACGGTGATTCGACGATTGGCCAATATCATTTTCTCTACTTCTTTAATTTTTTCATCTGTTGTTGAAGTGCTCGGGCGTCCGGCACGCTCTTCGTCGTTCACATCTTCTCGGCCTTCTGAGAACATTTTGTACCACCGATAAACGTTGCTTCGGTCTAAGGTAGCTTCTCCGTATGCCACAGTCAACATTCGGAATGCATCCGAGCACTTAATTTCGTTTTTCACACAAAAGGACCATGGGCAAAAATGTATGAAGCCTGGGCTCACCCACCAACAGAGATGAGACCACTTTGAATATACTTGTAAAGCACTAAATATAAAGATTTAAACTAATTTTTGCGAAGAATCCATGGGGTTATTTTGCTATAAATATTTTTCTCCGACCATAAATAAACTAAAATTCTGCAAAAAGTAGTGCTGTTATGGCATTGTAGGTTTTGTTATTGAACATCTTTAACTAGTTTTAATTCCAGGTTTAATGTATACATATAAAATAAAACAACTGCTAACAGTTAAAATTATTTTTATTAACATTTCAATCAATATCAATAATAATGTCGTCTAAATATCCTGCCGGTGGATTAAATTGTATGTGCCTGCCTAACCCTAGATACCATATTATTGAAATGGTATGAGCACAACTTCCTACTGTGCGTCTACCTGTTAGACACGAGCAGTAATACTGAGCGATGGCATCTCGACCCATTTCGTTTCTGTTAACCAGAATGTATACGTAATATGTACGTGCACGAACATGTCTTGACTGAATCCTTCCTCTTAATAGCCACACATTTTGGTGATGGATATTGCATTCTGCTAAATTATTTAATTCATTTTCACGACATACTTCTATCGTATATAAACCATTGCGTAAATGCTCGCTGCAATATGATTTAGCAAGTTCGATTTGATATGACCCAAGCGATACGAGGGCTGCTATTTATGTATCCGGAATAAAAAAAAGAAACAAACATATATCAATTAATATGGTTTTATTGCTTCTCAAAATATTCGCCGCTCAGATCTATACACTTTTGCATGCGTTGAAACCAATTTTCATAGCACTTTTTCCACTCAGACTGAGGTATCTCCAAAACGTGCATTTTGAACGCATCGACTGCCTCTTCGCGGCTCGAAAAACGTTGACCACGTAATTTTTTCTTCACATTTGGAAATAAATAAAAATCATTGGGTGCCAAATCAGGGCTGTACGGCGGATGACCTGTCAATTCGATCTTTTGAGCTTCTAAAAACTGAGTTGTGACGGCCGACCTGTGACAGCTAGCATTGTCGTGATGCAGAATGATTCTACGTTGTCGGTTAGTCTTTCTTATTTGTTCAAAGACTTCCGGCAAACAAATGGTCGTATACCACTCCGAATTAACAGTTTTACGATTCTCTAAAGGCACTGTAGCTACATGGCCATTTATACCAAAAAAACAAGCGACCATTTGCTTCAATGTGCTTTTTGCACGAATAACTTTTGTTGGGTTCGGCTCATCTTGGAACACCCACACCGTGGACTGCTGCTTAGTTTCGGGGTCGTAAGCGTAGATCCAAGATTCGTCACCTGTGTAGATATTATAAACAGCTTTTGACGCACCACGGTTGTATTTTTTTAACATTTCTTTGCACCAATCGACACGAGCCTGTTTTTGATCAATACTCAAGTTGTGCGGAATCCAACGGGAGCAAATTTTTTTTACAGCTAAATGTTCATGAAGTATCTTATGTATGCTCGTCATACTAATGCCCAGAGATGCCTCTATCTCACGATATGTAACATGACGATCTTGAGTTATTAGTTCCCGGACAGCATCGATGTTTTGAGGTACAACGACCGTTTTAGGGCGACCTTCTTTAATTTCATCAGTAAGCTTAGATCGTCCACGATTAAACTCGCTAAACCAGTGATACACAGTGGTCTTTGAGGGTGCTTCATCCCCAAAAGTCGAAGTAAGCTGATCGATGCACTGTTTTTGAGTTAGACCACGCCGAAAATCGTAAAAAATCATGGCACGAAAATGTTCACGAGTTAAATCCATGGTGGTGAAGACACGCAATTTTCAAAATGACGCTACGATGTGAAAACAATTGACAGTCACATAAAAATAAATGTATTCTAAAGCTAAAGAGTTCTATTTTTAAATGATGTAATTACTTTTTAAATTATTGTTCTGTAAGTGGCCAGTTCCGGATACATAAATAGCAGCCCTCGTATCATGAAAATCTCGTTTATTGTTAGCCGAGGGAAGTCTTCCAGCTGATTTGCTTCCAATGTAATAAATGCGGCTCTTTGTCTATTCAGGTTCCTCAGTTGTACATAGTCGTTCAAAAGATTAGGTGTATGGAGCCTTTCATTGGCTATTCTTAATATTTCATTTGCATGTTCATTATCAACAGCTACCTTGTAAAATGCGTTAATAAGAGCGGCTGCAATTTTAAAGTCAACAAATAAATGCGGCAAGGCTCTATTAAAATAATCCTGTCGCAGTAGTTTAAATCTATTTTTAAACTTCCCATTAACAGCTTCTACAACCCACCGACACAATGTTATTAATCTTGATTTGTTTGCTTGAATTGTGGTCAATTGAGTTTCGAATCTGTCTTTTGTCGGTGGGATGTGTGCCTCATATCCCAATGCCTGTAAGTTTTCTACGCTATCTCGAAAGCCCCTGTCTAAGATGAACACATCGTTCCGGTGAAACATCCAGTGGAAAGGATTTTCCTCGTCGTTTAATATACGAGGGCTGCTATTTATGTATCCGGAACTGGCCACTTACAGAACAATAATTTAAAAAGTAATTACATCATTTAAAAATAGAACTCTTTAGCTTTAGAATACATTTATTTTTATGTGACTGTCAATTGTTTTCACATCGTAGCGTCATTTTGAAAATTGCGTGTCTTCACCACCATGGATTTAACTCGTGAACATTTTCGTGCCATGATTTTTTACGATTTTCGGCGTGGTCTAACTCAAAAACAGTGCATCGATCAGCTTACTTCAACTTTTGGGGATGAAGCACCCTCAAAGACCACTGTGTATCACTGGTTTAGCGAGTTTAATCGTGGACGATCTAAGCTTACTGATGAAATTAAAGAAGGTCGCCCTAAAACGGTCGTTGTACCTCAAAACATCGATGCTGTCCGGGAACTAATAACTCAAGATCGTCATGTTACATATCGTGAGATAGAGGCATCTCTGGGCATTAGTATGACGAGCATACATAAGATACTTCATGAACATTTAGCTGTAAAAAAAATTTGCTCCCGTTGGATTCCGCACAACTTGAGTATTGATCAAAAACAGGCTCGTGTCGATTGGTGCAAAGAAATGTTAAAAAAATACAACCGTGGTGCGTCAAAAGCTGTTTATAATATCTACACAGGTGACGAATCTTGGATCTACGCTTACGACCCCGAAACTAAGCAGCAGTCCACGGTGTGGGTGTTCCAAGATGAGCCGAACCCAACAAAAGTTATTCGTGCAAAAAGCACATTGAAGCAAATGGTCGCTTGTTTTTTTGGTATAAATGGCCATGTAGCTACAGTGCCTTTAGAGAATCGTAAAACTGTTAATTCGGAGTGGTATACGACCATTTGTTTGCCGGAAGTCTTTGAACAAATAAGAAAGACTAACCGACAACGTAGAATCATTCTGCATCACGACAATGCTAGCTGTCACAGGTCGGCCGTCACAACTCAGTTTTTAGAAGCTCAAAAGATCGAATTGACAGGTCATCCGCCGTACAGCCCTGATTTGGCACCCAATGATTTTTATTTATTTCCAAATGTGAAGAAAAAATTACGTGGTCAACGTTTTTCGAGCCGCGAAGAGGCAGTCGATGCGTTCAAAATGCACGTTTTGGAGATACCTCAGTCTGAGTGGAAAAAGTGCTATGAAAATTGGTTTCAACGCATGCAAAAGTGTATAGATCTGAGCGGCGAATATTTTGAGAAGCAATAAAACCATATTAATTGATATATGTTTGTTTCTTTTTTTTATTCCGGATACATAAATAGCAGCCCTCGTATTGTTCATAATTGATGCATCAGAATCCGTAGCCGCATACGGACCATAAACTTCGATAATGTAGCCGTCACTACATACCATCAGAAAAGGTTTCAAAAGGTTTTGAAACTTATGCAAGCTGTAAGTTCTTCTCTGAAATAAAAAGTTAGAGCTTTTTTCGATGTACATATAGGTGCCGTCAGCTATAACAACGGCTTTTGTATTTTCTTCGTTGCCAAATAAGCCTTTTGGTAATAGCAGGTTTCTTTGCAGTATATTTTCTCGCGAAATATGGCCAATACCAAGGTGTCTGTTAACGAAGTCATTCATTAAACATTCTCTGGCTATTGCAAGTTTTCGTTCCAGTGTTCGGCGAGATATATTAAACAATGTTGACAATCTCTCGTTTGACTCTCCTGTTCTTAGTTTTGTCATATAGATACCCAGGACAGTCCGTGGACGATTACTTCTTTGTGCTAGAGAAGGAGTCTCTTCCAATATTCTATTGAATTGTTGCAAGTTTAGTCCAGTCCAAAAATATAAGTCATTATCCGTTAATGCAGCTTCTAATTCAAAATCAAATCTCTGACCTTGGGTAATGGTTCTTACCAGCATATTAGTCATATCTGTGATCTGACGTACATTAAAGTTATGCGTAACATTACAATTATCAATCAAAGAGTTCCAACTGTCGTTATCCATCAGATGTTCTTGGCAAACTCTTGCACTTTCAGGTATGTATAAGCGGTGCTCACAAAGAATATGTACTTTAATCGTAACTGGGATTCTAAGACGTTCTGCGTTAGGGCAGCCATTAAAAATACAACGGTAAGCAACATTGGGCGCTCTCATATAATCAGGAATAACGACTTGTTGTAGATCTTCTGCTTGTGGTGGTATTCCCGGCTCTTGTGGGCCTTGCGGTGCTTGTAGGCCTTGCGGTTCTTGTGGGCCTAGCGGTTCTTGTGGGCCTTGCGGTTCTTGTGGGCCTAGCGGTTCTTGTGGGCCTAGCGGTTCTTGTGGGCCTTGCGGTTCTTGTGGGCCTTGTGGTTCTTGTGGGCCTTGCGGTTCTTGTGGTTGGACATCCTGTAGTGGCATTACTGGTTCTTGTTGTCGAACTGCATTTTGCACTACTTGCCAACACCGATGGCATGTGGCTTGGATGTTATTAAACGCAACCTAAAAAAAAGTAAAGACTATTTGAAAATAACATTCAATAAATAAAATACTTTCTGCGGCATACTTTTGGGTTTATTTTTGACTAGCTTTTGCCCGCGACTCCGTCCGCGTGGACTTGATGATCATTCCCTTGGGATTTTTATAGCCTATAGCTGTACCCGCAGCACAGGTCACGTAAAAGTCGGATTTTTTAGGTCCCACTTTTATAGCGAATGGGATTTCTAATTAAACGGCCGTTTTTCCCTGACCTCTCTCATATTTAACCTCTATGCTTTCCCCTTCGATAACTTAGCGTGATGGTAAGTAGCCTATAATTATGTATTAATGAAACAAACTGTATTAAGATTGGTTCAGTAGTTCTCAAAATATGAGCAGATAGAATGACAGACATTTTAAACACAGATTTATAACAGGTATATGTGCCGTATACAGGAAATGCGTACACTTACCTCGGTGAGCGCATTTTGTTGAATATATTCTGCATGCCGGGGTTGTCTTTCTGGTAAGTGTTCATCTAAAATATGCCGCCGTTGTCGCAAAACAGAACGTGGGCACAACACACAACGCCGTCCTTCGGTAGCCATTGCAAAAACAGGTAGGTAAATCAGTGTCCATAAACAGTCCAGGTAAAGTTAACAGGTTTAATATAATAAAAAAAATCACCAAGCGCACCAATACGTAAGCATAAACAGAGTCCAAAACAACAAGCTAGGGTCGGTAAATCACAGAACAAGAGAGGATACACGGAAACACAGCTAACAACGTGAGAATCACGAGTCGACTGATTGAGAGAAGACGGGCGCCCGCGCAGGCGTCCGGGAGGTGTGAAAGGGATGGAGAGTGTTGTAAATCACACGGGCGCAGGCGCATCTATTGTTTACCACTATTTTAAGCATTTTAAGAATGAGTATATTGTTTCAATAAGTTTTACGACTCCTAACAATTGTCTTTTTCTGAAAAACCTATTTAGGTGCATATCTTTTTTCTGCAATGGAATTGAAGGTGGTGCCCATAGTAACAATTTTAGTACAAACAAAATCCTTCACAACGGCATATGCTATAACTCTGTTGGACACTGAGCCCAATTTGACCCATGGTCCTTTGATACAGGTTCTTTGATCCATATTTTTTAATAGGTAAAAATCGAAGATAATCCAAAACACGTGCACGCAAAATAGCTGTCAACAATTAAGTGAATATTCAAAATGGCCGAGCTTGTCGGCATAAGTGAGAGACATGAGTACCAACATAAAGCCACAAAAAGATCGAAATTAAAATATACGTAACCCGTGAAAATTCAAAATTCGCGATACTTTTTGAACACACCTCGTACTTATGAGTATTTTGAAGAATTTTTTGTTTTTTTCTGTAATCTGTTGAATATGCTACCCAGTTCTTTCTTGCCTTTCTCTGTTCACGCGGAGTCATATCTTTCACGCATTTCCGTTGTCTTTTTTCCTTTTTCTTTAAATATTTAATCCGCTCCTTTTCTTGATACTCGGCCAGCAAAACAGGGTCGTTTTTTATCTTTTCCAATCGCCTCTGCCTGTTCTGACTTTTTTTTTGCAAGTTCCTCTTTAGACAACGTAGTTTTCCTTCTAGGCGCCATATTCTGCAACAAATACATTGAGTTATTATGTTAAAACCATGGACCACACCCTTAACTATCAGTCCCTAGATGTGGCGTCAGGCCCTAGTTCTAATTATGACTAGGGCCTGATGGACTAGGGCCTGACACATCGAAACAAAATCAATTAAATCCTTTTATTTAAAATTAATTTCCAAACCAATACCCAGTCACAATAACAAGGCAGCCCAAACTCATATTGACAATAAGTAATGAAATAAATTAAGTTATAAACTATATTTGAAACTACTTACCTAGGGCCTGAGAGTTTGACTGGCACAGCACGTGTTTGCACAACAAAGTCGGCGATCGCACTAACAACAAGATGGCTGCCGTGGCGTGGGTTGTGTTTGTAACTAACTTCACGCCGATGCTATCGATGTGAATGAGTTATGAAAATGTCATACGATTGGATGGCGCGTATTTATGAATTTCGTAAATGACTAGGGCCTGATATTTTTTATCGCTTACACTTTTTAGCTTGAAATAATGTGATAAAATAAAATGTTATTTTAAATTTAATTGTAATGACAATGTTAGTAATGTATAATAAACAAGTAAAAAGTGAAGTGCAATCAATTTACTCTTATAGATTTATAATTATATTGATATGAATACTAAATTCGGGAGATCTTACATGGCTAGGGCCTGATGTTTGGAGTAAGAAGTGGCAATTTTCGGAAATAAATATTATTTTGATGTATATCGAAATGAGAGACCAAATTTAAGGAAGTTTATAAAATCGCATAGTAGTTTCAAACATTGGATAAAATTTATATTAATATGTGAAAATTGAAGCTAACACTAAGTTAACCAAATTTCAAATAATTACCCATATAATGATTTTAATACCAATAATTATTCATTTTGCAATATTTTCCTCTTCCTCTATTTCCAAGTCCTCTGTTTTAGTATGGATATGGGCTCCATAAGCCAAATCTGCCCTTATATCGTCATTGTCTTGGGTATCTGCTAAGGTCATCTGCCTGATCTCTTGGGTTACTCGGCTATTCATACCTCCTGCTGTTTGTACGAGAGCTAGGGCTTTAGATGCCAGGTTTTTAATAGAAGGATCCGTACTCGTTCCCTCATAGTTTCTGAGGGAACTCTCCCCCTCTAGGACAGCGATTTCTCTCGCAATCGTCGCATAAATCCTCAATGATTTTCTGTTAAACTCTCTCAGGTCATTGGGGGATATAACAATTTGCAGTAAGGCGCATCTTCCCCGAGAGAGGAATACTTCTCAGCCGCTGCTATCAAGTATGGGTTATATTTGGCCAACTCATTCCAGCATAGCAATATTGGGTTCCCCAACATGATGTACTTGGCAGTGAGGTTGTAGTTTCCCATCTCTGCTCAATGTAATAGCGCCATACAGGCGTTTGCCTTAGAGGACTGCTTTCCTCCAACAGAAACCATACCTCTAATGGCCAAGAATATTTCTTTCCTCATCTCCCACATAGAAGACACTTTACGGTATATAGCTGCGCTGCTGTTTGAGCTAGGCATTAAAATATTTTTTATATCTTCATCCAGTACTGTTCCCAGAGACTGACTAAAAGAACGTGCACGATTCTCCGTCCATTTTTTATAATTTAACGTTGATAGCTGTTTGCCAATAAGGCAAAATAGAATTCCAGATAGAGCGTATATTTCATTGGTACCAACAGCCTCAACATCATCATTGAGCAACTCTGCAGGAGACATCTCTATCCTGGATAAATAGTCTGTCATATTCACTTCGTCTATGTCGTAACCATATATTTTTAAGATATGTTGAGTTTTTTTCTTTATTGTGGGTGCTATTATCTGAAGTAAATTCATATAGCATACAAGAATTAGATCGTCGTCAAACTCTTTAATCTCATCGTTTAGTAACCTAAGGAAAACAATTGCATTTCTAAGATTAACTTCAGGATCATTACTCCCTTCTGTAATGATCCAAGAGAATACCGTATTTGGTAAATGTGATTTCAATGTTGATATAAGAGGGATGTTCCCTTCTCTACTTAGGGTAGTAAACTCTTTCGCAGATTCCACCTGTTTCTCCAATACACCCCTTAAGTTATGTGTACCATCGTTCTTCTCTGTAGTATTGTGTACCCTTGTTACCTCCCGTCTGATTACTTTCTTAATTTTCTTCACCATTTTTATATCTAATATGCTTCTCTAAACAATTAGTGGAAAATTCTCTTAACAGCTATCTTATAGATTTTATCACAACAAAATATCACAAGTTTATCTAAGAAAGCCAAAAATTATCTTTATATTTCTTTTTCATCTACATCAGTTATTTTTGCACTGGTTGCGGGATCCTCGAAAAATTTTCTGGCTGTGTTGCCATCATTAGTCGTACCATATCCTTGTTTGACAATATCAGTCAAAATACCGGTTTCTAATTTAAAGTCATCCTAGTCCTGTCTTTTTTTAGTGTCCATTTAATCTTTATTTTCTTTTTCTGCTGTCCAAGTCTTAAATTCGAGTGTATAAAAATGTTTAATTAATTTAATAATTATTTGATTCATTAGACAACAGGAGTCCATAGTGTTAGTAATATTATTACCTAAGCCTATGTTAGTGTACACAATTATTTGAGTTATCAGAAACATGAAGAGTGTGTACTCTCTTGGTGATGGAGTGTTCCATGAAACAAATCCAAGCATGGAGCGAAGATAAACCTTATTTGTATATATCGGTGTTAATTTCTTTATTGGTAATCAATTCGAATTTCTCTTGGGGTGGCTTTCAGTCGCTGTGTAGAAGTGCCACTTCACAATGTCATTTTTTTTCCGTCTATCATAGTCATAATAAATGCGAGATTGTTTTTTTCAATAATATAGATAATATGTCTAATTAGTTTTGAATCTCCACATCCATCAATTATTTTTCATTACTAAGCATTGAAGGAAGTC
The DNA here is from genome assembly GCA_963576735.1 of Bedellia somnulentella. Taxonomy (NCBI): domain Eukaryota; kingdom Metazoa; phylum Arthropoda; class Insecta; order Lepidoptera; family Bedelliidae; genus Bedellia; species Bedellia somnulentella. Next base: position 5,548,423 of record OY755195.1, read on the forward strand.
TCCTTCATAAAGGACTATGGGCAAAAATGTATGGGCTCTGCCCCCCCCCCACCAACAGACATGAAAATTATGCCAATGTGATCGTACATAACCCCTTATAAGACTTTAATAATTTATTTTAGGAAATTCGATGGGAAAAGGCTAAAAAAATAGAACAAAATTCGATGGGAAAAGGCTAAAAAAATAAAAAAATAATTAATTTTTAATTGTCTCATTTATTTTAACATAAGTTTTGAAGCATAAATAAGTTTGTTCTATTACAAACGTGTAACACGTCAATGACAATACAAAAATATGATATGATATATGAGGAAAATAAAACATTTTCTATGTATTTGGAGAGGTATTAAGTCACTACTAGTAATAACAAACTATATTATATAAAAAATACAAGAAACTATATTATTTATTATAACAATATACTATATAACAAACAATATTATATAAATAATACAACAAACTATGTAATATACTATTATTCGTCTATTATAACATTATTTAACAGCTCTGCTGGCAGATTAAAATCTGTATGGCGACCTATCGCCATGTACCAAATAATTGACACTACATGCGCACAACTTCCTATGGTGCGACTCCCTGTGAGGCAGGTACAGTAATAATGTGAAATAGCGCGTCTGTCAATAGCATTTCGATCTATTAATATATAACAGTAATAGGTGCGCGCTCTTACGTGCCTTGATTGTATACGCGATCTAATTAGCCATGCGTTCTGTAAAATAATATTACATCTGGCCAAATCAGCCAGTTCATTTTCGCGATACAATTCAATAACGTACAATCCGTCACGCAAGTGTTCCGCACAATAAGACTTGGCCAGTTTTAAATGGTAAGTTCCCAACGCCAATAAAATGATGTCGTCTTCATTCAACTGTGGAAATTCTTCAAAATTCGGCATGTCTGCTTCCATGGCCTCAAATCGCACTCTTTGTCGGTTTAAGTTTTTCATTTCGACGTAATCACGTAACAGGTTAGGCCTGTTGATTTCAGCATGTATGTTATTTAGAATTTCCAAAGCAAGCCTGTTATCAGCGGCAACGGGAAAATGTGCATTTATAATGCCTGCGGCGATTCTAAAATCGACGATCATGTTCGGTAATGCTCTGTTAAAATATGTTTGTCTCAATAGTTTAAATCTATTCTTGAATTTTCCATTAACAGCTTCAATCACCCATCTGCATATAGTAACTAAACGCGACTTATTTGCCTGATCAGTGGTCAGTTGGGAAGCATTTCTATCTTTTGTGGGAGGAATATGAGCCTCATAGCCAAGCGATTCAATGTCGTAAACGCTGTCCCTAAATCCTCTGTCTAATATAAACACATCTCCTCTATGTAAAAGCCAATGAATTAAATGTTCTTCTTGATTCATTATGTCCTGCATAATTGTCGAATCTGAAGTTACTGCACTGTATGGCCCTAAAACATCAATGATGTAACCATCGCTGCTCACAATTAAAAATGGCTTTACTAAATTCCTGAATTTGTGGAGACTGTAACTTTTTCTTTGAAATAAAAAGTTTGAACTTTTTTCTATATAAATATATGTTCCATCTGCGATTAATATCAAAGCAGTATTTTCATCGTTCCCGAAAATACCTTTCGGTATTGTAAGGTTTCTTTCAAGCAGTTCTCTTCTAGAGACATGACCTATTCCTAGATGTCTCGGAACAAAATCCTGTGTCAGGCATTCTCTTGCTACTTTTATTTTTCTTTCGAACTCTCGGCGTGAGCTTTTGAAGAGTGTGGCCAGTCTCTCATTTGGTTCACCTGTTCTAAGTTTTGTCAAGTACACACCAAGAACTGTACGTGGAGTACGAGACCTTTCTGCTAGACTCGGTGTTTCTGCCAAGATAGCGTTGAACTGCTCTAACGTCAGAGTTGCCCAAAAATATAGTTCGCGTTCATTAAGTGCAGCTGATTCAAAATCAAAACTTGGGGCATTGATAATGGTGTTCACCAACATATTCGTCAAGTCCGAAAAAAAATGAGGATTGAAATAATTCGTGACGTTGATCCTATCTAATAATTCTTGGATATTCATATTTGCCAAATGTTCATCGCACATTCGTGCATTTGGTGGAATATACAGGCGATAGTTACAAACTTAGTATATTTTCACTGAAGTAGGGAATCGCCTGAGAACTTGAGCTCTGCACTGTCTGTAACAGCATCTGCGGGATGAATTTGGTGCTCGTACATAATCTCAAACGTAAAACTCCCGCCTTTCATCATCATCGCTCGACACTTGATCTTCTTCAACATGAGGAACTTCCAGAACAACATTGTGTACATCAATATCTTCTTCATTTATTTGAAGTTCTGGTACTGGGGCGATGGCGGCGTCAACATTTTCAATGTGAGCTTGCCGCGTGGCATTGATAGCTCTTTGCCAGCATCTATGGCAAACTGCCATAATATTATTGAATGCAACCTAGAAAAATAAAACCATAAGTTGAAATGAAAACAGAAAACATGCATTTTAATAGACAGTCTTTAAAAATATAATTATTATGCAATAATGAGAATCTCATGTTTTGGCGTTCCTACTTGTGACACCTACGTGGTGGGGGCAGTCAAGAAATAACAAATACCAAAGTAATAATAGGTACCAAAGATAAGGAACACGCTAAGAGGTAATTATTTATTACGCTTCGTTTGACAAAGCGACAATAAGAAAGATATACAACATCTTGCTGTCTCGCTCCATCATTATTCAGAACAATATATTCGCTTAGATAGTGTCGCCTTTTTATCGCGCCGCCAGCCAGCCAGCCCGCCAGCAGATTTCAAAGGATGACGCCGCATAAACAAAGGATGTCGCGATAGTATCTAAGCGAATGGACTTAAATCATTTTAAGCACTCAGGTTTTTGTTTAAATGACTTTGAATGCTTTAAAGCTTTATATTATTAATAATTATAATATGTTTTATATTTACCTGTATCACTGCATTTTCTGAAATATAGTTCACTAATTCAGGATCAGTTTGAATTAATGCATCATGTAAAATGTGCCGCCTTTGTCGCAATACAGAACGCGGACACATAACACAGCGGCGACCAGTTTCCATTATAACCAATGCAGTAGAGTTATCACAAAGTCCTTTATAGCGCCAGGGTCAAACGAAAAGCTATCAATCAGTCCAGGTAACAAGCGGAGGTTGTAGTTGTAAAGCCGGTCAAACACAGGTAAATCAAATACGTGACGCACACGACAGAGAACTGAAGCGACTGACATAAGTGCGTCGCAAGCGCAAGGGAGCGGGGTGCAAGGGGCGCGGGGTGCGGGGGGCGCAGGGTGCGGGCGGCGCGGGGCTTTTATTTGCGCCATCACTGTGCACCACATTATATTACTGTTATACATAATAACGACGTATATTTTCTAAATACGTCTTTAAACGAAAATTGCATTAATTACTAAAAACCATGAGTACCCCATTGATTTGGTCGATGTCGCCATACTGAAAAATAAAGTACTCCCTAAGATAACCACTCAAACACCATTTCATTACTGTTGATGAGGGGGGCCAATTCCGCCCATCCTCCTTTGAAAAATATCGGTCGACAATAATTACTGGAATTATGAGTCTCATTTTCCCAAAGGATATTTCCTCCAGACTTTAAACGAATCGGTACTTAACTTGCCATGAAAATGCTAAGATAAAGATAAAAATAATTTATTTCAAATTAAAAAGAATAGTTCTCTGTTTTTTGAAGGTCACAAATAACTTACGTATATATTTTTTGTAACTATACTTCGGAATGTGTATTGTTGTGAGAAGAACCCGTAAGAAACTCATCAACACACATTTTTTCTTAGTAGTATCTAGAGTCATCATTGTCGTGGTTGTCATAACGTTGTTTATTATTGGATGAAATCCCCATTTTGAAACCAAGGCCAATTTATCATCATAGTCACATATTTCAATAGCTTTCATAAGTCTGTTATGCAGTCAAGTCCAAAAGAGCCTGCAACCTTATCTGGGCAGAATTATCGGTATCAGATATGTTTAATCTTTCTTCTTAACTAATTGTTTCTTATTGTTGTACCTTTCACACAATATATTCCAGGCTTCTATGTAATTAAAACTGGACACTTCAAGATTTGCTGTAACCCTAGCTGCTTCACCATGTAGGTATCTACAGAGGTAATGAAATTTGTGAATTGGTTTAATATGATTGTTATTATGAATTAGCGATTCAAATGTTTCTATGAATTCAAGCCATTTGAAGTAAGAGCTATCAAACTTAGGTTTGATGATTTCGGTAGTCTAAATCCCATTGTACCCTGATTAGTGCAACGAGCATGTGGTAGTGAGGCCTCTGATCTACTAGTGGCATCTTCAAATCTATTAAAATTGTAAACCGGCTTACGCTCCTTGTGAGATTGAAGCTGCTGGAGATACCAGGCAGCAAGCAGCTGCTGATAATGGAGGCCTCGGGCGGTTTGCCTCCTCGGGTAAGTTCAGAATGACTGAAATGGTTTAAAACATTAGTATAGTAACCTGAATCGTTTGGTAGCAAGGAAACTGGCATGACACTAACCTATGTATGATGTGTATATTGAATTTATTGATTTAAGTGAAGAAATGATATGCTACTAGAGTTGCCGGCACATGTGAAGTGAGAACCTAAACTCCTGCCTTTAATTGACTGGATGTGTATAAGTGTGTCAATAATACACATGTGCACTTAATGGCTGTAGAATTGGTTGGTTAATCTTGTATGAAAACCATGCGGTTTTGTAAAATTTGTTAAGTTTGCACCATAAAATGAATGAAATGCAGTTTAGCTAGTTAAAAATAGGTATATAAATTATATGTGCAAGACAAGGTTGAGATTCTGTGATATTGATATGATTATATCATATGAAACATAAAACCTAAATTTGGAGCTCTAAGAGTGCGCTGATTCCAATCAGTGAGGCGTTGGAGCCTGTTAGATGAATTTCTGTAAGGTTAGGTTGCAATTATCTTATTCAATCTTCTGCGCTATCTCTGTAGCGCATGGGAGGCCTATGTCCTACACCAGATTTATTTTTTCAACCTGCAACCGATTTGAATCTGCAACTGAATTATTTTCTGTTTTATAAACTATTACTTTTAGACTCCTCCAGTAAAAGAAATTCCTCATTTAAATGGAGAAGCTGATAAGCATGCTTCCCCCGATAAAGAGGCTTGGCTCTCCTACCCTGAAACCGGCAACCCGCGAACTCAGTTGCATGAACCACCTGCTTAACCAAACAGAATTCAGACAACCGATCTGTATATTCCACTATATAGTCGACAGGTTATTGCAAAGTGTCATCACCCATAGACCATATTTCTCCAGGTTCCTTGCCAGCTTCCTCACACACTCGATAGTGTAGGATAACTTGCAATGGAGTTATCGGCTATGGTGCTGACACTGCCGGATTTAAGAGCCCCAGGTCTCTTTTGCCGAAGCAGAGTTCCACCCGATGTCACGAACAGAGGATGACAGTAGAGTTATTCATAACGCATGATGGCTAATCCTCGCCATTCTTCAGTCACGTTATCACATAACATCTCCCTAACTGCCATCGTCATGTCCATCAACCACATCCGCACTGTCCAATCCCAGCAGCTTTTGTCAAGCGCCATCCATGTGGAGCGTGGCATGTATTTCCACCCTCCATTCAGGGGTGACCAACCTGGCTTGCTGGGTATGTAAGGCCAATTCTCAATTAAGCGCTTGTTGAAATCACCAAACACGAGATGGTCGACTATTTGGTCGGCCACACTCACAGACGAGATCAACCTTAACCTGCCATTATCAAGTTTTTTAAGCTTATGAGGCTCTGGCTTTACAAAGACACGGATGGGATCCGCACTGCTATTGTGCAACTTATGCTGCACAATGGACCACATCTCTTGCACTCGGCTCTCCTCAGGGACGCCATCGACAACCCGGAACCAATCTCCGTTGGTCGTCGCTGCCGTACAATAAGGATAGTCCGGTGAACTATTCCAATCCAAATCCATCAAGACCCTTCTATAATGGGCCTCAGTGCAGAAGTCGTCAGGGACTCGCCAGCGGGCCGCACTATAGGACTCTCGTAGCCTCCAGAGCACTTTATTCCTAATGCGCCCTACAGGCCCATCCTCCCTCAGCCCGCGTGACAAGCCAGCATGTATGGCTAAACTCCTTAGTTCGGCATTTTGTCCGAACCAAGGCCAATCCGAACCAAGGCCAGCCGTAACCTGCTGATGCTTTACCAGAAATACGCGGTACATTGCTGCCCGATAACCCGTCCGTTCAGTTCTTGAACCCGAGGCCCTAAGATAGGCCCGCATGGCATTCCTATTCATATCGACCTTCCATGCCATGCGGCGCCTTGTTCCACAGCGGCGGGCACCGATTGCTGGGACTGAGTTGCCTCAGTCCCAACCGATGCCAAGCCATCTGGTGGCTTACTTATTTCTCTTAGTGTTTCCTCGGCGATAAGGTTGGGTCGACCATGAAGATCATAATTCGTTTAGAAACTCGATGTACTGGTCTTCGTCATCATCTATCGGTACCACATGATGTAGTGGTGCAGATGCTGTAACGTCAGGGTATAAGCCTTTGCTGTTCTGGTATGTTCATAGTGATGTCTTTCGATTCCGTTATCGGGAAATGTCTTGTATTGGATTTCTGATCGCTTTTTTCCTTCTTTACGCCTCGGTGAATAAAAAACGTCGTAACGGCATCCCAGGCCGAAGCGACTAATAGCTACGAGAAACCATACAGTTCATGTAGCGCTAACCCATGCACTATAGTGTCGAACATGAATTTGACAATTTTAAATAATAACATCACGCCGATTACTCCTGCTGATGTTGTACCAAAGAACCAGAAACCGTTCCAGATCTTAGATGACAAAGAATTTATTTGATCAGTTATGTAATCTTTATCGACGAAGGCAGAGAGGTCCAGAACACTCCGCGTAATCGTTTCACCGTTTACCACTCCAGCCATGCGCTCCATTTTGGCTCAGCGTTCCAACGGAGACATGATTTGCTCGCGCAGTTCGTTTAGTTGCGCATCTGAGTAAATTCCAGCAGTGGCGATCGCGTTTAATCCCATCTCCTGCCACTTTGGAATTTCATGAAGACGTAATATTTCGGGTCTCAATGTTGCAATGCTATGTAATGTATTGATGGAATAGTACCAATTATTTCCGATTAGATACTGAGGCTTCAGTATTGTTGAACATGAAATCGGGGTTGCACTGTCCTGGAGAATTCTGCTTCTAGGAAGCATGTACTTGGTTCTATTCTTATATGATACAGGAAGCTCTTTTACGCATTCATTGCGCTCTGTGGCGTGTACCTCCACAGGCTGGCATTTTACGATATATACTCGCCCAGAACCGTAGCGGTGTAACCAGGGCCATTCATGAATGTATAAGCGAACTCTTGCGGCGAAGTAATCGCCAGAGTCAGCTGAGTTTTTAGAGTGTGTCTTTCAAGTTCGCATTTCTGTTCCATTATCTCTTGATACATCGTCTTCATGACATGGCGCATCGTACGGTCGAGATGAACGAATTTTGCATTTATATACAGGAACATGTCCAGGTCGGTATTGTCGACCTTCGACTGAGAGAAATAGAAATTCCCGGCCTCTACTTCATGAATAAGTAGCTTTGGGTGGTCAGTGTTGCGTAAAGCGAAGAAACAGAATGGTCTACTGCTGGTGGAACTCAACGTTAACAAAGTGTTTTCCGTCGATACGGAGTAGATGTACGTTATGCGTTTTGAATCCTTCTTGTCATACACCTTGGCGCGCTTAGCCAATCCACGATATAACACATGAAAGCTGTCTTCTGAGCATTCGCGTTCGGTGAAGAGCTCCCAATATGTGTATCCTCTATCGTAGTCAATGCAACTATCTGTATCCATATCACATACAGTGCCGCTCTGTAACCGTATCTCCCGCTTGTCGAAGCGTAGAGTACCAATGTTTTCTTGAACGTCGATGGTGATCTGGCCTTCGACCATCACGTTGTCCCAAGCGTAAACTCCATCAGAAAAATAGGCGCCCGAACACGCTCCGTTAGCGTCGTTCGATCCAGCAAATGTTACCCCTGTCTGAAAGGTCTTATTAGTTCTTATTCCTACCCACTCTTAACCATAAGTACTGAATCTACCACGACGGTATAGATCGTAGCAATCATCACGGTTCACTTTGACTATTCGCGATACGACGCCGTTCTTTACTATTGAATTGTGATTGGACATGCCGCAATGTACTGCGTTATAATCTACTGACACCTTACAGGTAGACATGCGCAAAACAGTACGTTAAAAAGTAATGCAACATTACGCATCTCTTCCACGGAAGTGACATTACTCCGTAACATCACACATTACCCGATCGATTTTTAATGAAATGATTACCGTAATACCGTTACCGATACCGAGTAATGTTTAAGGTGATATGTGAAAATTGATTTGATGACGCAATGTTGCAATGTTTATTTCGTCACACATTGCCAGCTTCATCAAGTCATTGTACCGATACTTACATAAAATATATTAATGTTGTAATTGTTTTGGAATAAATAAATCATTTAACTATAAGTATTAAAATATGAGATTTAACGGCGCACAATTTATTTATGATTTAAACGCGTGATTCTTATCAAAAATTTTCAAACTTAGATACTATTAAAACTTTGCTATGTGTAGTACTACATATTTTTCAAAAACAAGATTTTAGTATGTGTAGTAGTGTAGTATGTATGTTATGTTCTGGTAATTTAGATAGAGTTCTTGCATGATGCTACAAATAGTTCTTGTCGTTATTGACAAGCATTTCTGTAGTGTAATGAGTTAATTGTCAACGATTTAAGTAAATAAATATTTAAAAAATGTAGTTGATTTTCCTTCATACTTGGCCACTTACTTTATGTTCTTTGTTAATAATTGTAATGAACGCAAGCAAATGTAAAACAAATTAAAAAAAGGGGCCCTCCAGGCTTAGGACTGGCAATCTTTGTTTAAGGAAGACAGGCGTATTTAAAAATCAACTATTTACAACATTGATTGGTATACAACATATATACACATACTTATACATACGCATATATACATTTGTACAATATTTACATTTTTATCTTTTTTTATGTACTTTTTTGGATTTTTATAGTTTTTTTTGTGTAACATAGGTAACTATTTCACATTTTATTGCAACTAATGAACATAAGTTCCGATATTTTTTTTGTTGTAAGCCGAGTTCTGCTTTCGTTCAGTGTTAACCCTGCTTTAGAAAAGACTCGCTCGGAAGGAACAGATGTTGCCGTGATATTTAGGCGTTTTAGCATATATCTGTGGAGTCGCGGATAAACTCCTTTACGCTCCCTCCACCACTGCAGCGGATCTTGATGCCGGCTGATCAACGGCTCCTGTAAATATTTATCAAATTCCACGATTCCGGCTGCAGTTGAATTTTCTGGTATCAATCGCGAAACTTCGACATCGAAGTCCTCCCAAATTGAGCCTGCTTTAGAAGGGCCAGGGGTCGGTTCTTCGGGCACTGGGTTGTTCGCTGTGTTCTCATCAGGCAAGACAATTCTACCGATTTTCATTTTGAGTGCCGCTGCGGCATTCTGGAAGTTCGTAGGATCTCGAAATCCAGTTTTTTTAAAGCGTGGGTCTAAGATAGTAGCTTCACTAAGCAGGACATGTTTTTCGATATCGCCAAATCTACGTCTCATCTCGAATTTTAATGACGCCACTAGTTCCTCAATCGGTGCATAGGTCTCGGCAGAAGTTTTTTCTATTTGCATAAACAACAGCTTGCAAAATACAATATATTTTGAAGCGGAGACATATTCTTCTCCACTCACTTCATTGGTGACCTCATAGAACACCTTTAAAATAGGGATCGCTCTTTCTACAATCGCCCACTCCTCTTGTGATAGGGCTAAATCAGCCCTCATAATTGCCACAGTAGCAGTCACAGCATCTTTAATCCTCAGTAGACGGTCCAACATGTCGTAAGTCGAATTCCACCTTGTACTGACATCTTGTTTCAATTTGAGTGGCCCAATGTTCATTTGAACCTGAATTTCTTTAAGTTTTTTAGCCCCAGGCTGACTACGATGAAAGTATTCCACTAATTGCTTAACTTTTGTCAGTATGTATGCAATTTTGCCGATACTTGCTTGCACAACTAAGTTAAGACTGTGGGCGAAACAGCTTACTGATCTCCAACCACCTATTCGCACTGCGCCCAAAATGTTAGCGGCGTTGTCGCTGACAATCGCGCTAATGTTATTTTCGATGTTCCACTCTGTGAACTTTTGCCTCAGAAAATCAGATATATTTACACTTGTGTGACTTTGATCAAAATTAATGCACCCAATCATAACTGACACTAATTGATGGGAGTCTACATCTATATAATGTGCAGTTATTGCAATATAGTCATCATTGGTAATAGATTTCCAACCATCGGTGGTGATACATATAGCCGTAGCTTTTGTGATTTTACTTTTTACATTTTCTAATAGCTTATTGTAAACTTTAGGAAGCAGAGTTTCCGAAACTGTTTTGCGTGTGGGCAGTGAGTATCCAGAATTTAGCATTTCGACTAATTTTCGAAACTCTCTTTCCTCTACGATCCTCAAAGCGTGATAGCCTTTTGCAATCATCCTGACTAATTGTTCGTCGATCTGCTGAATTCTATTTAGTGGCAGGGGCTTTTTCACCACAACGAATTGATTCATAGACGGAGCCACCTCCGCACTTCGTCGAGCAAGTGCACTTACTGCTGGAGGGGTAGTTCTTGAAGTACTACCTATTGCGGCTTGCACGTTCAAATTTGCGGTGCTTGTAGCTAGTACTTCACTTACATCAGCCGAGGACACTTCTTGAACAGGTTCTAATCTGTTCATAGATATATTTATAGTGGGATGTACTTGTTTTATGTGCCGGCTTAAGCTACCAATGGAGCTAGAAGACATTGCCAGAATCTTTGAACAATACAGACACTTTGCTTTCTTTGGCTCCGTTTGCTCAAAGTGGTTCCACATTGGACTAGATTTTCGCTTGGATGCCATTTTTTTTGTCACAAACAATCACAAAAGTCTCCCCTAATTAGTAATTTTCTTTCACGAAATAGTTCTACAAAAATTTAATTAAGTACTTAAAAATATTATTATGTTTTTATATTTTGTATTGAATACTACTTGCATAGCACGTGTCACCGTTCTCTGTCTCTTTTTCGCGATATGCGGGGCCGGCAAAATTTTACATCGGCTTCGCGCGGTGGGCGGGGCGCTCGTGCGTGATTACGAACTGAAACGACGCTGACCGAACGTTGCCGAAGTGATGAGATGAGTGAACAGTGTAATGAAATGAAAAGTGATGTTACGCTAAATGTGATGTTTGAAATGTTCGAGTAATGTGTAATGCAATGCAACGCGCTCGGGTGATATTACGTGTAATGCATTACTCGCATTACTTACACATGTCTACTTACAGGATATCGTCCGAACTCTGCGGCTATCACGTGGTTGAAGCAGTTGTACTACCAGGTCAGTTTCTCCGATAACTTCTGTCTTTACATTACAGTCATCTACCTCGAGTAATGATATAGCGGTGTAGTTTGTCGCGCCCTCACCGCACTCGTACGCGATGAAGGCGTGCAGCATTGGTAAGAACACCAGGAATATAAATCTCTTCTACAGGCCCATCCTCCCTCAGCCCGCGTACAAGCCAGCATGTATGGCTAAACTCCTTAGTTCGGCATTTTGTCCGAACCAAGGCCAGCCGTAACCTGCTGATGCTTTAGCAGAAATTCGCGGTACATTGCTGCCCGATAACCCGTCCGTCCAGTTCTTGAACCCGAGGCCCTAAGATAGGCCCGCATGGCATTCCTATTCATATCGACCGTCCATGCCATGCGGCGCCTTGTTCCACAGCGGCGGGCACCGATTGCTGGGACTGAGTTGCCTCAGTCCCAACCGATGCCAAGCCATCTGGTGGCTTACTTATTTCTCTTAGTGTTTCCTCGGCGATAAGGTTGGGTCGACCATGAAGATCATAATTCGTTTAGAAACTCGATTTACTGGTCTTCGTCATCATCTATTGGTACCACATGATGTAGTGGTGCAGATGCTGTAACGTCAGGGTATAGCCTTTGCTGTTCTGGTATGTTCATAGTGATGTCTTTCGATTCCGTTATCGGGAAATGTCTTGTATTGGATTTCTGATCGCTTTTTTCCTTCTTTACGCCTCGGTGAATAAGAAACGTCGTAGCGGCATCCCAGGCCGAAGCGACTAATAGCTACGAGAAACCATACAGTTCATGTAGCGCTAACCCATGCACTATAGTGTCGAACATGAATTTGACGATTTTAAATAATAACATCACGCCGATTACTCCTGCTGATGTTGTACCAAAGAACCAGAAACCGTTCCAGATCTTAGATGACAAAGAATTTATTTGATCAGTTATGTAATCTTTATCGACGAAGGCAGAGAGGTCCAGAACACTCCGCGTAATCGTTTCACCGTTTACCACTCCAGCCATGCGCTCCATTTTGGCTCAGCGTTCCAACGGAGACATGATTTGCTCGCGCAGTTCGTTTAGTTGCGCATCTGAGTAAATTCCAGCAGTGGCGATCGCGTTTAATCCCATCTCCTGCCACTTTGGAATTTCATGAAGACGTAATATTTCGGGTCTCACGGCGCTATGTAATGTATTGATGGAATAGTACCAATTATTTCCGATTAGATACTGAGGCTTCAGTATTGTTGAACATGAAATCGGGGTTGCACTGTCCTGGAGAATTCTGCTTCTAGGAAGCATGTACTTGGTTCTATTCTTATATGATACAGGAAGCTCTTTTACGCATTCATTGCGCTCTGTGGCGTGTACCTCCACAGGCTGGCATTTTACGATATATACTCGCCCAGAACCGTAGCGGTGTAACCAGGGCCATTCATGAATGTATAAGCGAACTCTTGCGGCGAAGTAATCGCCAGAGTCAGCTGAGTTTTTAGAGTGTGTCTTTCAAGTTCGCATTTCTGTTCCATTATCTCTTGATACATCGTCTTCATGACATGGCGCATCGTACGGTCGAGATGAACGAATTTTGCATTTATATACAGGAACATGTCCAGGTCGGTATTGTCGACCTTCGACTGAGAGAAATAGAAATTCCCGGCCTCTACTTCATGAATAAGTAGCTTTGGGTGGTCAGTGTTGCGTAAAGCGAAGAAACAGAATGGTCTACTGCTGGTGGAACTCAACGTTAACAAAGTGTTTTCCGTCGATACGGAGTAGATGTACGTTATGCGTTTTGAATCCTTCTTGTCATACACCTTGGCGCGCTTAGCCAATCCACGATATAACACATGAAAGCTGTCTTCTGAGCATTCGCGTTCGGTGAAGAGCTCCCAATATGTGTATCCTCTATCGTAGTCAATGCAACTATCTGTATCCATATCACATACAGTGCCGCTCTGTAACCGTATCTTCCTCTTGTCGAAGCGTAGAGTACCAATGTTTTCTTGAACGTCGATGGTGATCTGGCCTTCGACCATCACGTTGTCCCAAGCGTAAACTCCATCAGAAAAATAGGCGCCCGAACACGCTCCGTTAGCGTCGTTCGATCCAGCAAATGTTACCCCTGTCTGAAAGGTCTTATTAGTTCTTATTCCTACCCACTCTTAACCATAAGCACTGAATCTACCACGACGGTATAGATCGTAGCAATCATCACGGTTCACTTCGACTATTCGCGATACGACGCCGTTCTTTACTATTGAATTGTGATTGGACATGCCGCAATGTACTGCGTTATAATCTACTGACACCTTACAGGATATCGTCCGAACTCTGCGGCTATCACGTGGTTGAAGCAGTTGTACTATCAGGCATAGATAACCCCCTATAGATTCCGCTTACAGGGCACTCGATATCGGCAACACGTCCGACTAATTGAGTTGAAGTATAAAATTTGTTGTCCGCACTGTTTCAGTTGCGACCAGAACTAGGAACTGAGTGTTCGTGCACCAAAAATATTTATACATACTGTTTTATTTATTACTTTTGCTTTGAAATGCATACATGTTTTATAAAGTGGTGTGGGAAATCAACCACAAAATACAACTACCAAAAAGACGGTATTACATTCCATTACTAAGCATCAAATCATAATTAAATTGCAATTCAAGAGATCAATTTAAACTGGTAAACACCATAGTTCCGTCACATTCACTCTTTACGTTGATCGTGATTACGTCTTTTTCTAGCATAACGTCAAGGATGTCCAGAGATACTTTTAGAACGGAATGGTTTCGGAACGGGAACTACGAAGTCAATCCGGTCCGGAGGTTGCGAGTTCGATCCCAATTTCAGAGCAATATTTATGTGATGAGCTTCAATGATTGTTTTTTAGTTTTAGGTATTATTCATATGTGTACTATATAATATTAAATATATCGTTAAGTTAGTATCCCATAATATAAGTCTTACTTAGTTTGGGACTAACTTAATCTGTGTATAATATGTCCGTATACAGATTATTTCTTAAATATAAGTACAAGTATATATTTATTTATTTGTTTTATTTAATCTTTTTGCAAAACCTAACATCAAAATTAAAAGGACGCAGATGAAGTCGCGGGTACCAGCAAGTTATCTAAATATTTCAAATCGTGCTCTGATATAATTTCTTTTATATTTGAGTTTTTCTAAATTACCCGAGATGAAAGCCAAATAGATTGAAGCTAGTTATCGTTTCAACGGCACCGGTTTTGTTTACCGGCCCATGTATATGTATTTCCATTTCTTTCTTTCTTTTCAATAAAATATGAACGTTAAAATATATTATTCTTTTCTTACGGACTAATTTATCAATATAATTTCTCAAATGTGTCCCATCACTATTAAAGAGTTCAAGTATAGAGCGACCTTGAAAGAGCCAATCACAGGCATTGTGCGTTGTTCCCCGCTACTCGTGCTTTCCTCCAAGAGTTGCCAGTTTGGATTCATACAAATATATACTGTATGCGGAGTCTATTGGGGGTGGTCTGTGACTATCAGGTCAGTTTCTTCGATAACTTCTGTCTTTACATTACAGTCATCTACCTCGAGTAATGATATAGCGGTGTAGTTTGTCGCGCCCTCACCGCACTCGTACGAGATGAAGGCGTGCAGCATTGGTAAGAACACCAGGAATATAAATCTTTTCTACAGGCCCATCCTCCCTCAGCCCGCGTACAAGCCAGCATGTATGGCTAAACTCCTTAGTTCGGCATTTTGTCCGAACCAAGGCCAGCCGTAACCTGCGGCTGCTTTTTCAAGAGCTGCGCTATGTCTTTCAGGCACGTTAGCATTTGGTACTGATTCTCCTCCAAGCGTTGATAGTGGGGGATCTTGTCCCTCATAGTCGAACTCCTCTCCGAGGGCTTGGAGTTCCTCCTCGGTAAGGGGCGGCGCTGCCCTAAAAAAGACAGCTGTTTCACATTCTTAATAAATTAAATTAATAATAATAAATTCATAATAAAAGCAGAAATCTAGGGAGTTGAGGTCTGGCGGCCTAGCCTCCCAATCCACCTTTCTGGATATGCTTGCATTAAATGGTTTCTCACGATAACAGCGTAGAGGGCGGGGCAGCCATCATTTTGCTGCCACGTTTCTTTTCGTACTTCTTCACTTACATCTCTCAGCAATTCGGGAGGTCGTTTTGTAACAAGTTTAAATATCTTTCCCCATTCAGGGTCGCTGGCAACTCGGACGGGCCAATTTTTTGAGCTCCAATGATGCCCATCCACAAATTTGTTTTAAATTCGGATTGAGATCGGTCTTGTTTTAAATGATGTAGTGAATCCAATGGAATATGTTTGAACTTTATTGGTATTAATCAGGCTTCATTCCGTTATTATAGGGTGACTGACATTAGCGGTTTTTGTAAGATAAGATAAAGATTAAAGTTCTCTGATTTTTAACAACACAAAGTTACGTATAAGTTACATATAAAGTAAATAACTTTGGGGCAAGATCATTTTTCCATTTTCCTCATAATACAGACTGGAATTGGATGGTAGATGATTTCTTTTTCATGTAGCAGGATTTCGTGGTCGCTTGCAGGCATATAATACAAACTGTACAACTCTGTACCGGCTTAATCTTATCACTCACAACGCACATCTATTCTTAGTAGTAGCTAGAGTCATCATTGTCGTTGTTGTCAAAACGTTGTTTAAAATTGAATTGGTTTGATGCACCATCAAATCCCCATTTTGAAACCAAGGCCAATTTATCATCATCGTCACACATATTTCAACAGCTTTCAAAAGTCTGTTTTGCAGTCAAGTCCAAAGGTGCCTGTAACCTTATCTGGGCAGAATATACAGGGTGTCCAGTAAATAAACGTCCAACCGTTAACCACCAATAGAGGACCCTGTGAAGTGCCCGGAAATGCATTTTTTTTTATTATATTAAACCTGGTTTAGAAATAAGCCAGGTTTAAGTTGTTTTTATTTTTTTTTAATTCCTTTGGGCTATTTTGTTATGGTAAGAGGGCAAAAATAGGGATATCGGCATATTTTTTTTTTATTACACTCCTAATGAAGCAAAGAACAGCTTGGTTAGCAAAAATTGAGGATATCTAAAGCACAAAAATAAAAAAATACGGTTTGAACCCAAAAAAAATATTTCAAAACTTTTGATACGCAACTTTAAGTGTTAATGTTTTAAAATAAATGTATGTACGATTAGCTGCCCATTATTTTAAAAACTTGCTCATTAATCTGGGATTCCAAAATGGTATAAAACATCTTTAAAGCTATGTTTAAAAAAAAGTTATTTTAGTTTTTGCAACCAGTGGTAAAATTCGCTATGTTTTTGTTTCTACCGGCTGCATACATTAAACTCATGATTGTGAGTAAAAATGGTGGGCACCTTATACCCTGCACTGCGGGTTGATTACCTACCGTCATTGAACTAGTCATACATGGAAAAAGGGTCGCGTACAAAATTAACAAAGAAAATAAAATGTGTTTTATATCACTTTTGGTGCGGAAAATTTTTAGTTAACCCGACATCCAGGTATTACTAGATAAATGCCTACTGTGTACTAACTACTGCTTATTATTATGGAATGTAAATAAAAAGAGATATTAAATTTCATCAAAATTTATTTTTTTCATCCATTGTTGGAAGTGACCTCCTCCAACTCGTATGCACATTCTACATCTTTTAATAAAATTTCTTTCTATTCGTCGCGCATGCCTAGTCCCACTAATGTACGCAGCTGCCTCTGTAACTCGTTGCCTTAGCTCCTCAATAGTTCGAATGGGATTTTTGTATACCCTCTCTTTTAAGTAGCTCCAATAAAAAAAATCCAGGGGATTTAGATCTGGCGATCTTGGCGGCCACAAAATAGGACCTAATCGGCCTATCCAGCGCTCTGGAAACTCTTCGTTTAAATATTGCCTTACTCTTAAAGCGTAATGTGCCGGGCACCCATCATTTTGGAACCACATTGGCTGGTGGATTTGCAAGTGGTCCTCCGCTAACAATTCAGGCAAATTTTCCCTTAGGAAAATCAAATAATTGTCGGCGTTCATTACGGGAGGTAGCTCGAAGGGTCCAACAATTTGACCGTTAATGATTCCAGACCAATAATTTATTTTAAATTGCTGCTGGGCATGATCCTCGCGGATAAGGTGAGGGTTTTCTAATTGCCATCCATGCAAATTATGCATGTTAAGGTAACCATCTCTCCTGCATGTGGATTCGTCGCTCCATAAAATGCTTTTAAAAAAGTCTGGATCAGCCCTCATACGGCGCAGCATTTGCTGACAAAAAATTACCCGAGGGTAGTGATCCCTCTGCAATAGCGTTTGGACCCGCTGCACGTGATAGGGGTAGTAGGCGTGTCTCTTCAAAATGTTGTGAGCAGTGGATTTGGGTATCCCAGTCCTCCGTTGGATAACTCGAACTGAAGTTGAAGGATCTGCTAACACCTCCTCAATGACAATGTTGTCCTCATACACACGAGGTCGTCCTTCGCCCGCTCCGCCGACTCCTAAAACAAATAAATAATTTAAGGACCACATCACAACACTACTCCCTCCTTACCTACCTACCTACCAAAATTCATCATGTTAAAAGTTGTACGTTAAATAAAACATAACAACTCTTAAATAACTCTTTTATGGATCTCTAGGTTAATTTGAATCAAATGTAATTAGTCTCATAAGTATGTAACTGTTACGATCCTAAATAAAATAAAATAAATAAATAATCTGCAAACATGTAGGCATTCTTAAGTTATGTTATAGGGTATGCGCAAAGATAACAAGATAAGGGTAGAATAATAGGATCGGCGGCGGCGGCGAACGGACTATTTGCAACACTTGTAAATTGGGATAAAGAAAATGATAAACGCCTATCCCTTACCTTGGCCAGGTATTCTTCCTTCAGAGTATGCTTGATGGGTTCCAGAAATCACTCTGTGGTCAGGAGCCCGTCGATCCGGATATCTTTCATGATAAAGCCGAGCAGCTGCACGACCATTTCCTTCACATACACCATAGATAAAATGCATATCCGCATACTCTTGAGGCGTGTACACGTATCGTGGCATTATTGAAACAATAATAAAACACAGTAGAAAACAAAAAGTCCGTAGTCAAGCCTGGGTCGTCGTAACAAGGATAACAAGTAGTAACAGGTAAACAAAAGTCCAGAGTCGCAGCGTAAGGTCGTTGTAGATTTCAAAAGTTTGGGATTAGCGAGCGCGTGTGAACGAAACCGAAGAATAGAGCACACTAACAAAAAAATCTGAGCACGATGGATGGCGTGGTGTGGGTTCCCTTGCCCCCACTACACTTCACAATGCAGGTAAATGTTTTGTGTATCTCAGATGACCAATGCCGCTTACTTTGTATGCATTCAGTAACAAACAAAAACATGACGAATTTTACCACTGGTTGCGAAAACTAAAATAACTTTTTTTTAAACACAGCTTTAAAGATGTTTTATACTATTCTGGAATCCCAGATTAATGAGCAAGTTTTTAAAATAATGGGCAGCTAATCGTACATACATTTTTTTTAAAACATTAACACTTAAAGTTGCGTATCAAAAGTTTTGAAATATTTTTTTTGGGTTCAAACCGTTTTTTTTTATTTTTGTGCTTTAGATATCCTCAATTTTTGCTAACCAAGCTGTTCTTTGCTTCATTAGGAGTGTAATAAAAAAAATAATATGCCGATATCCCTATTTTTGCCCTCTTACCATAACAAAATAGCCCAAAGGAATTTAAAAAAATAAAAAACAACTTAAACCTGGCTTATTTCTAAACCAGGTTTAATATAATAAAAAAAAATGAATTTCCGGGCACTTCACAGGGTCCTCTATTGGTGGTTAACGGTTGGACGTTTATTTACTGGACACCCTGTATATCGGTATCACATATGTTTTAGGAGTGGGTCGGCACTGTATTTTTCGATGACGAGACGAGACCTGTTTTTCCGTCAAGAAAACTAGTCATCGAAGCAGTCTCGTCTGGCACTGGTTTTGTGTTATGCAATTTCTATCCTTATTTGTATGGAGGTAAAGTTCTTATTTGAATGATACCGTTAAAAAAGTCACTTCGCGACTTGGTTTTGCTTGATGCAAATGCAGTAGTGAGGTAAAGTTGATATTTGTAATATGTATGACAGCGATAAATCGGTATGGTCTCAGTGACTGGCTTTGTTTGTATTTCTTTATTTTATTTATAGTAGAGGTAGGTATGTTAGTAGGTATTCTGTGGTACCTATGTATGTGTGCTAAAACTCACAGAGTTAGAGGGTGTACTTGTTGAGAAATGGATGAGATTGTTTGTATGTGTGTGCTATATGTTTTTTTTTATAGTGAGGAAGGTATGTTTGTGGTGCATCCCACGAAGAAAGAGCCTACTTTACAGCTTCGCAAGCGATATGAAATGAACGTACAATAAAATGGTAAAAAAAATAATGGAATAAACTTTCCTTCATACTTTCCCAGGCTTAGGACTGGCTGACTGGCAGAAGTCATTCTATTTTTTCTTGAACCTTGGTACTCTACCAACAGGCGTATTTAAAAGTTGATTCCATGTACATCATAATCAGTGTTTTTTTTTGTTTTATTTACATAGTTTTTTATTTTTTAGTTTTTTGTTTTTTTACTGTTTTTTTTATAGGTATATATAAGATTATGTACATTATTTACACACATATTTTTTAAATATTTACATGAATCCGACGAATCTATCTTCCGACATATTTACATTAAGGAACATAATCTTTTCCACTTTAGCTGTTTGCAATCTAGTCCTTCGTTGGTTTATTATTAGCCCAGTCTTTGAAAACATTCTTTCGCAGGGCACAGACGTAGAAACTATATTGCAGTGTCGAATATAAAGTTTCGTCAAATTAGGATAAACTGCACGATGGGTTTTCCACCACTGCAGGGGGCAGTTCCAAGCTCCGGCCTGATTTTTCTTAGGAAGTCGGTCATCTGCCATGTACATATCGACTTCTTTTATTGCCTTACTGGTTGGTGTACCTTGTTGGCCTGTAGATTGGCCAACCAGTTTGTCAAAAATTGACCAAGGGTTTAACTCATTTTCTGTGCTCTCCACGACAGGTACCGATGGGTCTGGGGCCGCTAGCTCATCGTCGGCGATAATATTTGCCACGAGCCGGCGAACACGTTCTTTTGTCCTTTGAGCTTCTTGTGGATCCGAAAAGGCTTGTGTCTTGAACCGAGGATCTAAAAATGTGCAAAGCGAAAATGTTCCGCTCTGCTCAATCCCCTTGAGCCGTTCCGATATGCCTATTTTTAAAAACAGAGCCATTTGATTGACTGTCTCCTGGTCCGTCTTTTCTATCATCGTCTTACATGCCTCTTGTAGGCACCTTGTCATGACAATGACCGAGCTTGCCGTGACATATTTTTCGCCGCTCATGTTACTCGTAAGTTCTTCGAAAGGGCGAAGGACTTGCACAAGCTCTTTGCATACCTGACTGAGGCCATAGTGGTACGTACCGCTTCCTGTAACTCAACAAACCGCCTCAACATATAATATGTGGAGTTCCACCTTGTTTCCACGTCTTGTATCAGGCGTAACGGTTGACAATTTTGATTCTGCTGCAGTTGATATTTGCTCAACCGTTCCGAAGACACAGTACTTTTTTTGTAATGCCCTACAACTTTTTTCACTTTATCTATGACTTCTTTGCACGGTTTTATGGCATCTTCGACGATAAGGTTTAAGGTGTGAGCAAAGCAGCCGAAATGCTTCCACCCGGAGTCTTTAACACCTTTAACCACATTTGCGGCGTTGTCGCTGACAACGAAATTCACCTTCCCTGTCAGGCCCCAGATGTCTACTAGAGCACGCAACTCGGCTCCAATGTTTGCAGCACTGTGGTTACCAGAAAAATGGCAACATCCCAGTAAAGCCGTTTTAAACTCCAGATCTTCTGTAATATAATGCCCGGTGACAGCAATGTAACTTTCGGTTATCCGGGATGTCCATTGATCCGTCGTGATGCAAATAGTTTGCACGTCTCTAGCTATTTGTGATTGCATCTGTTCTTTAACTCTATTGTAGGTCTCGTCTAGAAGGGAGTTTGACAAAGTCTTTCTACTGGGTAGAACGTATCCTGGTATCCACCGGCAAAACTTTCTGAACGCCCTTTCTTCGACAATGCTGAACGGATGAAATCCATCAACGCATAAATCTAACAAGTCTTTGTCTATATTTTTTTTTTGTTCACCACTAATTTTTTTGAGCATCACCGAAAAGTTCTTAGCTAAGAACCAAAAGGTATATTGCTCCTTCATTGATTTAGAGAAGGCGTATGATAGGGTGGTAAGAAAGTGTTTATGGGAGGTGTTATCCAAGTTCGGTTTGGGGAGTCAACTTATACGTGCATTGGTATCACTCTATGAGGATTCTAGTGCATGTGTAAGAGTAAACGGGGAAAACACTGACTGGTTCGGAATCTCTAGGGGTGTCCGACAGGGATGTGTAGCTTCTCCGTGGCTCTTCAATTTGTTCATGGATGACTGTTTGACAGAGTTGCGTGAAAGTGATTATGGACTAAGAATGGGTGGATTCATCATTAAATGCCTCTTGTATGCTGACGATCAAGTGCTACTTGCATCATCGGCAGAAGAGTTGCAAGAGATGATGAATATTGCATGTGAGTCTTTTGTAAGAAAGGGAATGAGGGTGAATGTGGATAAGACCAAAACGATGGTTTTTGAGAGACAGGAAGATGTGACAGAATGCGTGATTGCGATTGATGGTAAGGATGTGGAACAGGTGAAGGAGTTTGTATATCTGGGAAGTTTGTTTACAAGGGATGGAAAATGTGATGAAGACATTGAAAGAAGAGTGAAAAAGGGTAATGCGGTAAATGGAGCAATCAATAGCCTAATGATCAGTCAATCGGTGTCTGAAAAGGCCCGAATGGCTGTGCATAATGCTGTTCTTGTTCCTACGCTTATGTATGGAAGCGAATGTTGGGTGTGGCAGAAGAAGCATGAGAGCAGAGTGAATGCAGTAGAGATGAGGTCCCTCAGAAAAATTTGTAATGTTAGATTGTGTGACCGAGTGAGAAATAGTGTTATTCGTGAAAAGTGTGGTGTGAAAGATGATATTGTAAGAAAGATAGAAAAAGGAATGTTGAGATGGTTTGGGCACATAGAGAGGATGGATGATAGAAAATTGGTAAAAGGGATCTATAGAGCTAGTGTGGATGGTAATGTTAGTAGAGGACGACCACGGAGAACACACTTGGACCAAATTGAGAGTGTGCTCAAAAAGGCTGGCGTCCGAAGTATGAAGAATAAAAGAGCATGTATGAAAAGATTGATGGATGTAAACGAAGCTAGAGAGGTTTGTCAGGATCGTGCGAAGTGGCGATCGATAGTCTCTGCCTACCCCAATGGGAATTAATGGCGTGAGTATATGTATGTATGTATGTAATTTTTTTGTGCACGTATGTGTCAATTATTTTTTGACGCTTGGGTGGTGGTGGATTTTCGTGCGTATTGCCGGAGCCAGATGATTGGGGAAGAGGGTGTTCATCACTACGAGCTTCTCTCCGCTGAGGCTGAGTCTCATTTTCTTGGTTGGACCTAGCTGGAGTAGCTGGTTGGACTGGTGGACTGGCTGGACGTTCTTCCTCAGTTAGTGACGTATAAGTTTCCATATGCCTCCTCTTTAGGTGTAGCCTGAGACTTGCGGTCGTGGATTTGTAACTCAGCCTATCCAAACACAAATTACACTTAGCTTTTTTCGTTGCATCGTCTGGCTCGAAGTAACGCCATAAAAGACTTGCATTTTTGCGTACCGGCGCCATTATGTAGTGCGTGCGTGCTAAAGGAGATACCAGGTAGGTACGTTACGTACCTATATAGATAAGGTACCTATTAGGTAAGTCCGTGAAGTTCGGTACAACACAATTATTTACACTTTTATTTATATACCTAAACCTACGCAATATATCTACACTCTAACTATACTGTACATGTACATATCACACTAGAAACTAGAAACGATATTCACCTATTGTATTGTACCTTAGGTACTACCTAACATTGCACACTAACAAGTAAAAACCTAATTAATCAAAATAGTACTCAATTATGCTTATGCGCGCCTAAATAATTTTTCGTGATGTGACAACAACAAACGACAAACAAACACTAAATAAAAAAAAACCCACCGACCAGCACGCGCTCGCGTGCCAGTGTCAGTGTCGGGTCGGTCGTCTCGTCTCAAGAACGATAACTACAATATAGTCGCGTCACGATTCCAGTGCCAGCCGTCACGCGTCGCGTTCGTCTCGACTGATCGACTCGTTTCACCGCCGTTTCGTTCCTTTCGTCTCGTCACTAAATCCGGTGCCAGCCGTCGCGCGTTGTGTTCGTCTCGACTCGTTTCACCGCCGTTTCGTTCGTTCTTTTCGTCTCGTCACTAAATCCAGTGCCAGCCGTCGCGCCGTTTCGTTTCGTCTGGCACTGGTTTAGTGACGACACTGCTTTTTCCGAACGTGTGAGACGGTTCGTCCGTTCCAGGCAGTGAAACGGTGTTTTGAAACGGTGCGTCTCAGGAACGCTCACTCCTAATATGTTTAATCTTTCTTCTTAACTAATTGTCTCTTATTGTTGTACCTTTCACACAATATATTCCAGGCTTCTATGTAATTAAAACTGGACACTTCACAAGATTTGCTATTACTCTAGCTGCTTCACCATGTAGATATCAACAGAGGCAATGAAATTTATGAATTGGTTTAATATGATTGTTATTATGAATTAGCGATTCAAATGTTTCTATGAATTCAAGCCATTTGAAGTAAGAACTATCAAACTTGGGTTTGATGATTTCGGTAGTCTAAATCCCACTGTACCCTGATTATTGCAACGAGCATGTGGTAGTGAGGCCTCTGATCTACTAGTGGCATCTTCAAATCTATTAAAATTGTAAACCGGCTTACGCTCCTTGTGAGATTGAAGCCGCTGGAGACAACAGGCTATGTGCGCAGCAACTGCTGATGATGCAGGCCTGGGGCTGTTTGCCTCCTCTGTTAAGTTCAGGATGACTGAAATTGTTTGCAACAGTAGTATAGCAACCTGAAATGTTTGGTAGCAACGAAACTGGCATGACACTAACCTATGTATGATGTGTATATTGAATTTATTGATTTAAGTGAAGAAATGATATGCTACTAGAGTTGCCGGCACATGTGAAGTGAGAACCTAAACTCCTGCCTTTAATTGACTGGATGTGTATAAGTGTGTCAATAATTCACATGTGCACTTGTATGAAAACCATGCGGTTTTGTAAAATTTGTTAAGTTTGCACCATAAAATGAATGAAATGAAGTTTAGCTAGTTAAAAATAGGTATATAAATTATATGTGCAAGACAAGGATGAAATTCTGTGATATTAATATGATTATATTGTTACGTACCGGGTTCTTAATTTGATAAATACCAGTCACACTTTCGTGCAATAAGGTGTAATTATATTTATTGACCAATAACGCACTTTACACAACACAACAAACACTATCGATAATTAACTATCGATACTCGCACTAATTAACAACACTAATTTACTCCGTTATAGTAACACTGTCCACACCGTTAAGCTTATTTCCGTAATCCGTATATCACTGCACTGTCGTATTTAATTTCTTCGCTCTAGTATTTCGCTTGTTCTCGCTTTAGTTCTTCGCACTCGAATAACTCCGTAGCACGCGTTGCTCTTTATATATGCCAAATCTCAAATACGCGAATATTACAGAAAGTTCTAGTACCACATTCTCGAAAAGTCGATATTCGAGAAACATCTAGTAATTCCTTTTTTTACTTATTAAGATACTAGTAACGCCATCTGTTCTCTAGTAGTGGCAAATCCTATCTCCTACTTGCGAACAGATGTCGTAACATTACCCCCTCCTTACATTAATACTCGTCCCGAGTATTATTGCTTCCATGGTACTTCGCAAGTCGATCGATGTGAACTATTTTCGAAGCCCCTCTAGGTTGGCGTTGAATTCTGTACGTTACATCGTTTATTCTAGTGACCACCTTGTACGGTCCTTCCCACCTATTTTGTAACTAAGGGGACTTCCCTTTCTGGCGAGTTGGATTGTGTAACCAGACGAGCATACCCTCTTCGAAACGCGGCGTGTTAGCTTTACGGTCATATCTGGTTTTCATCTTTTCACTAGCATGTAAACCATTTTCACGCACTAGGGAATGTACATCTTGCATTCTTTCCCTCAGCGGGCAACTTAATCTCAAATGGCCCCTTTTCCCGCAGCCATAACAAATCGGTCCAGTACTCCTTCCGACGGGTGCTTTAATGACCTTGACGTCCTCATTTGCTTCCGCAATCTCACGAAGTCGATGAGTTTGGCGCGTATCCTGGCGGCAAGCTTCAACTTCTAGAGCGTTCGCCAAGGCATCCTTGAGAGACGTGTGGTGTTGAAGTCTCACCGCTGTTCTCACTTCGATATCTCTGATGCCGTCGACGAATGCTTGCACCAGGTTCATTTCCACCGTCTTCGGATCTACACTGGGATAGGCCTTGCGGACGAGCTTCTCGATTTCAAGGGCCCACTGCTGAAGTCCCTCTCCGGAACGCTGGACCCTATCACGCAGCTGAGCGCGGAACACGTGCTCCAGGTGTCGCTCTCCATAGCGAGACTCCAACGCATCCAGCAGGTCCTTGAAACCACCACTCGGAGTCGGCAGCGCCTCTATTACTGACAGTGCTTGACCTCGGAGCGCCACCGTCAGTGCAGTCAAACACTGTTCATCAGTCCAACCATTGGCAGCCGCAACAGTCTGGAACTGATGTCTATACGCCGACCAGGATGTTGTTCCGTCGTAGGGAGGAACCTTCACACGAGGACCATGGACAGCTACTACATTCTCACCGGAGACAACCTTGACCGGTCGTGATTCAAGCTGCAGAACCCTTTTCTCCATTCCGCGGAAGTCGGTCTTCATGTCATCGATATCTTTCTCAATAGTGGTTACCTGCTCCTTCATCTGCTCTACGTCTTTTTCCACAGTAACCACCCGACCACTGACTTCATTGACCGCAGTGAGAACTTGTGAGAACTTAGTTTGCTGTTCCTCGCGCAACTCACGAACTTCTTGTTTAACACCTTGTACCTCCGAATGTATGTTTTTCAACATTTCAACTATCATCGCCAAGTCAGTATTAGTTGCGGCCGCCGGCGCCGTTGATGTAGACGGCGCGTTAGTCACCGCGGACGTCTCCTCTGGAATGTCACTCCGAGGGTTCGTGACCGATGACCTCATTTCCGACAGCTGTTCACCCTCTGCGGCTTTCTGAGCGCGTGTCTTCACACCCTCTCTTCCGTCTTCCTTCGGCATAACTGGCATCTTCAAATCCACTTCTGTCACCAATTGTTACGTACCGGGTTCTTAATTTGATAAATACCAGTCACACTTTCGTGCAATAAGGTGTAATTATATTTATTGACCAATAACGCACTTTACACAACACAACAAACACTATCGATAATTAACTATCGATACTCGCACTAATTAACAACACTAATTTACTCCGTTATAGTAACACTGTCCACACCGTTAAGCTTATTTCCGTAATCCGTATATCACTGCACTGTCGTATTTAATTTCTTCGCTCTAGTATTTCGCTTGTTCTCGCTTTAGTTCTTCGCACTCGAATAACTCCGTAGCACGCGTTGCTCTTTATATATGCCAAATCTCAAATACGCGAATATTACAGAAAGTTCTAGTACCACATTCTCGAAAAGTCGATATTCGAGAAACATCTAGTAATTCCTTTTTTTACTTATTAAGATACTAGTAACGCCATCTGTTCTCTAGTAGTGGCAAATCCTATCTCCTACTTGCGAACAGATGTCGTAACAATATGATATGAAACATAAAACCTAAATTTGGAGCTCTAAGAGTGCGCTGATTCCAATCAGTGAGGCGTTGGAGCCTGTTAGATGAATTTCTGTAAGGTTAGGTTGCAATTATCTTATTCAATGTTCTGTGCTATCTCTGTAGCGCATGGGAGGTTATTGCAAAGTGTCATCCATCACCCATAGACCATATTTCTCCAGGTACCTTGCCAGCTTTCTCACACACTCGATAGTGTAGGATAACTTGCAATGGAGTTATCGGCTATGGTGCTGACACTGCCGGATTTAAGAGCCCCAGGTCTCTTTTGCCGAAGCAGAGTTCCACCCGATGTCACGAACAGAGGATGACAGTAGAGTTATTCATAACGCATGATGGCTAATCCTCGCCATTCTTCAGTCACGTTATCACATAACATCTCCCTAACTGCCATCGTCATGTCCATCAACCACATCCGCACTGTCCAATCCCAGCAGCTTTAGTCAAGCGCCATCCATGCGGATCGTGGCATGTATTTCCACCCTCCATTCAAGGGTGACCAACCTGGCTTGCTGGGTATGTAAGGCCAATTCTCAATTAAGCGCTTGTTGAAATCACCAAACACGAGATGGTCGACTGTTTGGTCGGCCACACTCACAGACGAGATCAACCTTAACCTGCCATTATCAAGTTTTTTAAGCTTATGAGGCTCTGGCTTTACAAAGACACGGATGGGATCCGCACCGCTATTGTGCAACTTATGCTACACAATGGACCACATCTCTTGCACTCGGCTCTCCTCAGGGACGCCATCGACAACCCGGAACCAATCTCCGTTGGTCGCCGTTGTTGTTTAACCTCGAATTAGGTTTGATTCCCGCCTCGGAAGCCTCTTCAATGGTCTGTTGGGCGTACCTATTCGTCTCCCGAGTAATCATCGCCATGACCTCCGGGTCCCAAATTTGAAGGAAAATGTCAATAGGACACGTTCCGGCAATTTTGGGACCCGACGGTTCGGCAAAGGTTTCTAAAGAGCTGGAGAACGTACCAAAGTCTGCCGACCAGACAATGCCCTCGGGAGGATCAGCGTTATCTTCATCCTCCTCCTCTTCCCGTCGAAGCTGTATAAGTTCTTCGACGGTAACGCGATCCTCCTCGTTTTCACTGTCTGGGTCGACAGCAAATTCTTCTCCGGCCAGCTCCATGTCATAATCTTCATCCTATAGCAAGCATGCAAGTAAGCCCCAAAATAAAACAAATAATAACAGCCTGCTTATGGAGCATTATTAGCATGCGCGAGTTAATGTATGTAAAGTGTCATACGAAGCGACTAAGGAAAAGGGAAATTGCATAAAGGGGAGATAAATGGGCGATGCGGTTGAAATCCATTTTTTACTATATTTTCTCCTCTTAATTCCCAAAAGCGGCTGAGGATTTCTTGATCCCACAGCTCTGGCTACCACTTTTCGGGATTTAAGCTGTAAGCAAATATAGCTGCATTATATCATTCATCAAGAGCCCGCAAAAGCTAGATATTACACTTGAAATTATAATTTTTACATTACCACCCAGGAAGGTGCTGAAAGTAGGTCATCTTATATTTTCTAGATACGTATAATACAAAAAAAACATACATTTTGTGTTTGGTCCTCCTCCGGGAACAAACAGCGTGGTCTGACTTGGTAGGAACCAACCTCTATATTGTCTGGCTGCCAAACCTGAAAAAGTACAAATTAAAATATAGCACGAGGATTTTACAAGACAAATAATGAATATGTAATTATATCCTCCTGAGTCCTGGCGGTTGTTACAAGGTACAAAATGGCGAACGTCAATGAGTCGTGACTAAAATTTACCTTAATATAGTATTGTGACCGAAAGTCCTTTGCAACGAACTAAATAATTGGGCCTAAATAAAACAGTTTCTAAGATTGCATAACTGACGCTTACAAAAAAAAAAACAATTCAAAATTTATTTGTTTCACTCAATCCAGTCGGTTTATAATAAAAATATATTGTTTTGGAGAAATCTTGTATGAATTCATTTTAATAACAAAATTCTAAACGGAAGGTCCAGGACTCACTGAGGTAGAAGTTTTACGCCTTTATGAAGTACATTCGGCCATAATGATAACTTTTACACGAAAATTCTGGGACTCAGGAGGTTATAACACCTACACGAATATGCCCGGTGCCAGTTCTCTCGTATATCGGTTGGTTCCCATCGGTCCGCACACGGAGAGTCCCATGCGGCGTCCTCTCCACCTCCATCGCTACTATGAGAGGACGACCACTTGTTGAGGGTGAATCAGACATCTATAAAATAAATAAAATATATAACCAAAAACAATTATGAAATTTTCACATAGGATCAATGTTTATAGTAAATTAAAAATAAAAAATACAAAATAAAATAATATAGTAATCGACCAAACATAAATTTTACACTTGACGAAAACCGTTATATACGATAAAAACATCCTGTAGTTTCACTAACTGGCAGTTGTTGTGCGAACACGGAATCCGCCATTTTAAATTGCATTAGTGTGCGTGCTCATACAACTACGATTCGAAAAAAGTACGTTTAGCTAAATATTACAACAAAACATGTAAAAACTAATTGTTTATTTAGATTCATCATAAAATTTTCATCTAAGTTCATTTTTAGTACTTGTGAATCGTAGACGCAATTATACCAAAACAATTGAACCAATATTCATATAAATTGGCCGTTGAGTAAACGGTTTTTTACAATGTGTATAATTCAAAAATGTCTAAGCAATGTGATAAGCTGAATTTAATTTAGTGTAAATTAGAATTGAAATTGCATAAAATATATAATTTACTTACGTTTTTGTAGGAGATTCTTGCCAAAAAGTTACACAGAAAACACGAATGTCAAGTTCGATACTGACGCCTTGAGGAGTGAGTTCAAAGTGAATTTAGTAACGGTTCTATTTAACTAAATGATTGGTTTCTTGTTTTTTTCAGTCACTTGACTTACTACAATTTAAGTCCAATAGAAACTATGCCTTATTCTTTTTAAAACAAAGTCTAAATTCAATAAAAGTGGCCCAAAAAAATCATGTCACGGATCCGTGCTTAAACAGTTGACTGGTGATGTCACGGATCCGCGTGACACCACAGACGAAAGTACTAGTAAACCTAAAAAAGACTGCTGTTTCACATTCTTAATAAAATAAATTAATAATAATAAAAGCAGAAATCTAGGGAGTTGAGGTCTGGCGGCCTAGCCTCCCAATCCACCTTTCTGGATATGCTTGCATTAAATGGTTTCTCACGATAACAGCGTAGAGGGCGGGGCAGCCATCATTTTGCTGCTACGTTTCTTCTCGTACTTCTTCACTTACATCCCTCAGCAATTCGGGGAGGTCGTTTTGTAACAAGTTTAAATATCTTTCCCCATTCAGGGTCCTGAATACCGTAATCAGGCAGATCATCTAACCGATTTTCTCGATATGTTTCTATTATGTATAAACCATTTTGAAGATGCTCGCTGCAATAGCTTCGCGCCAGTTTTAACTGGTATGTACCCAAGGCTAATACAATTATTTGGTCTTCAGTGAGCCTTGGGAAGTTTTCTATTAGATTAGCTTCCAGCCGTTGAAAATCTGCCCTTCGGTTATTCAGGCGTTTTCTTTCTACATAATTATACAATAGATTTGGTGTGTCAACTTTGCGTCTTATAAGATTTAAAAACTCTTCTGCGTGGACGTTATCTTGAATTAGTACGTGGAAGTGATTTATAATAGCTGCAGCAATTTTGAAATCTCCGAACATGTGAGGCAGCGCTCTATTGAAATATTTTTGCCGCAACAAAATCGCGTTTAAATCGACCGTTTATGACTTCCACTACCCATCGGCACATTGTAACAGCTCGTGCTTCATTTGCCTGTTCTGTAGTAAGCTGTGTCTCTCGACGATCTTTAGTTGGTGGCACATAATATTCATAACCGCAAGCTTCTATATACTCCAACCCATCCCTAAACCCACGGTCCAAGATAAATGCATAATTTTCTTGAAGTAAAAAATGTAAAGGGTTTTCTTCGTCATTCATTATACCTTGAATGATTTGCGCGTCTGTGGAAACAGAAAAGATATACTGGCCAGTACACCCTGCTGTGTACCAACTTATAATTTGTATCTATGCTTAACTCGAAAAACATTTGCACTCCGCGATGTAGGAATATGAGTGAGACGCTGCTATGTGCGTTTGAGTCCGCAGTAGTGTGCGCTCTAACATGACTCCCACAGTACTCCCCTCCTAGTCGATACGACGATATCAAAGCTAGGAGGTACCTATTACCAATTACCAAATTCAGTGTGAGCAATGAGGCCGGTGTTCTATCGGGCAGTCGCTTTGCGCCTGGGTGGCTACGCCCGGTTTTTGGGTGGCAAGCCACTTCTCCACCAAAGAAGGGGACAAGTCAATCGTGTCGGCGGCGTAATCACTCAACATCCACAACTTGTCTGGGTCGACGGCACTGCGGATGAAGTTTTTGGCCACGCATTCACCGACGAAGTGTCGCGAATTGAGCGAGTCGGCGAGGCGCGGTGCGTTCAAATTGCGCTTAATCAGGCCTAGCATGGCCTCTCGCTGACTATTCAGCCGTTTGGAGGGCATCATGGTTCTTAGTGTGGGTGTCATATAAGCAAACCCTTTAGGTCTAAGGATGGATTTGCCCGGGTCTATGACGACCCCGTCTACTCCTAAAAATATCTCACTATCCTCTACACACCTCTGTTCGTTCGAAAATTCGACATCGTAAACTGCGGGAAAGATGAGGTCGTACGTCGTCTGTAGTATCTGCAGGTCGTTCGAGGCGCTCGAGCGTACCTGCTGCTCAGGCGATCTCGATGATACCGCGCCCCAAGCGAAATAGTCCAACACTATGGTTCACGCACGGTAACATAGACAGTAAAATGCTACCTATATCGGTGAGAGTAATGTGTCGTCGTCTCACGGAGAAGACATCGCCGTAAGCCATGAATCCCCCTTTCAGACCATACCTCACCATGGAACCGTCATCCGAAAACACAAGATTCAAACTGCAACTCAAAGCCTCAATGAAAGATTCGAATTCTTTCACTGAATTGGGGTTCGAAATGGTCTTGAACCATTTGGCTATGCCGATAGTGGGCACCCAGTCGCCGTGGTGTCGGAGGGCCTCCTCCACGACGTAAACAAGGTCATCGATTTGACCCACGTTGGCGCTGGTGGCAGAGCGACGAACAGCCTCCGAGACCTCTAAAGCGGCATCCAAATTTGGGATGGGTAGAGATACATCCAAGCCGTCGCGAGGTGGAACAGTGTCAGACAACACGGCGTCATCGTAAACTATGACCGAGTTTTCGGGATTGTCACACCGAGGAACCTTGGCACTAGTCAGGAAAGGGGCGGGGGCTGAGGTCTTAGCCTCTTTGGGTCTTGAGACTGTAGATTTGCGTGATAGCAACTCAGCAGTTCTCGCGTCCTTTTGTTTGAGGGCGTTAGCAATGTTGTATTGCGTCACTTCTTCTGACGTGCCCTTACTCATACTAATGAATCGGCCTATTGCATCGTCGCGCACGTCGGTATGGTAGACGCAAGACAACTTGTGTCTGGAAATTGCGACGACGGCATGAGGGGCAGAACTAAAAATGACCAGAGGTTTACTGGTGGGTCGTATAATGATCACGCGCTCATATGTTAGACCCTGCGCCTCATGTATAGTCAGGAGCCTCGATCCACTGCCCGAGCCATATTTTTGTGAGGCGAGCGCCTGCTTGTCGCCCTGCGTATGCACAAGATACAGTGTGTTCTGCTCGGCGTATGGGATGGAAACCCCTGAGTATGGTTTGATGCTCAACGAAATCTTTGTAGTATTCGATGAGTATATACCCGGGTATATTTGTCGTAGGGCGTACGCCACATCTTGCGGGTCGCGGTGGGTGCGTAACAACGTATCAGAAATGTCGGCGACGTGCGTAGGTGTTTTATAGTTCAGGTTAAACATGTGTAGTCTGTCTATAAAGGGGATTTGGTTTACGTCACCTATCAACACGACGGTATTAACGCCAAGCGTCCAGGCCACGGCAACTATAGCGCCGAAATGGTTCATTAACGCTTTATGAAAAAAAATCTTTTTAACGATGGGCTTGTCGTTTCCTGGTGTTTTTGGATCTTGTGATTTGCGTGCGTGGCCGAATCCGTTCACAAGGACGGACGCGGCAGTCCTTACCCTAGATTTCATATTTGAGCCATCGTGTTTCTCTAGGGAGGCTCTTTCCCGTACGTCCTTGGTCGCCTCAACAGTGGTGGTAACTATCATATCCTCACATGGGGAAAATTTGTCAATTATCCACGTTGTTTTCCCGCACCCGGGCACACCGTTGACCCACTCAATATCAAGTTCGGGGCACACGTCTCGATCAAATACAGGCAATTTCTCAAGGCGTCTTATCACCGTTGCATCCAAGAAAACCTTAGTTTTAGCCGTGATTACGCACAATTGGTCCTCGCCGTCAATCACAAAACCCCCTTTCTTCTGCCTGAGCACGATCCAAGGGTAAGGTTGTACGCCGCCATGTGCGGTGTGAGCGCATTACCGAGAATGACTTGGCCCGTGGCGTTGTCGAAAAGAGTTGCCTCTTCACCCATCATCAAACCACTCAAAGTAGTGACGTTACCGGATTTGTATGCGGAGAGAATGTCCCTGCACGACTTCTCAGTCATTCTCACCGTTGCTTCACACATAGCCAGGTACTCTCGGAAGGCGTTAACGAGATGGCAGTGTCGATCGAGAGATGTTATAAAGGACTTCGACGGGCTTCTTTTAAAAAACACTTTTTAAATAGACACTAGATTTAATAAATGAAATCAAATAAAATAGTAATTAACAGAATGAAATAGTAAATTGGAATTAGTAAAATGAGAAAAAAGGACTAGTGTTCTACTTGGATGTCAGATGTAAAGTGAAATAAATCCCGGCTTCTCGATAGAGAAGGCGTACTGAATTATGATTACTGAATTATTGTATATGCTGACTAAACACTTTAGTATACAGATGCTCATACTATAACAGCCCCCCTGTTAAAAGGAAACTTATAGGAACAATAAGTTTCGAAAAGAAAACAAATATTAATTAATTAATTCTTGAAACTTGTCCTTTTTCCAAAAATACAAAATAAAGAGAATAAGACATAAGATTATCGATAAAACACTTAAAATAGGAAAACTAACATGATTAATCATATTATTAGTTGTATTTACATTTTTTAGATCATTTACAATTTGATCGGTTACAAGTTTTTCATTTTTCAAATAATCTAAATTGATTGACTTTATTAAATTGCTCAAAGTTACAACAACTATCATTAATTATGTTAAAATTAGAAGTTATTAGCGGTACATTTAATTTTGGATTAGATTTTGACATTAATTTATTATTTCGGTGACAAGCGATACAATTCGCAGGTAAATTCAATATACCTGTACCTGAATTAATTATCTCTACAGATTGATAAGTTTCTCATTCAAAAGAAATTTTGGATGGGTTTGATTGAACAAACACCCAGTTATTGTTATGCAGTCTATGCCAAATGTCTATGTCACCGTGAAGATATCTATACTGACAATATTTAGGTAATGAATACATAGCCTTTGTAACTAATTCCGTCTCACAAGACGGATTAAAGGATGAAGTATAAATATCCGATATATCACACAAATATGTTTCTTTAAATATTTTCTTACAATTATAAACAGAATTTAAAAGTGCATAAGAGGACTTATCTTTACTTAAAGCTAATATCTTATCACTAGGTAAAATCGTAATAAAAGAATTAGAACTTAAATTGCCGTAAGGAGTAGGCAGAGGAATGTTGTTATACATATTATATTCTAAAATATCTACTAAGGGTATTTTAATAACGAAAACTAATCTATCATTTATATAATAGCATACTAAATCTGCAACATTAATTAATGTATGAATATTTCTTAATTCTAAATTAACAGGTAAATCTTTATTTTTTGGTATTAATTTAAAATTATTTACAATGTCATTATATAATTGTGTTGGGGATATAATAGAAGGATGAAGAGTGTTACTTTTTACAAAAAGAATCGAATTGAGAATGTGTCAAAAGGTGAGATTCTAAAATTTTTAAAACATGGTCAAGTTTAGTATTAAAATTATTTACATAGATTTTTGTTGAAATATTATTTACAGTTTCTTTCAATATTTCAATGGCATAGTTCAATTTTTCTTGGTTAACATCAATGTCGATCAGAGTTTTATTTATATTAGATATAGCTGTATGAGATACTAAAATGTTTTTAGTTACAGAATCTTTTAGTATTTTATCGTTATTGTACAATTGTTGAATAGCTTTTTCATAATTAATTGCATCATCTTCATCTAATGTTCCAAATATATGTTTAAAAATTACACCGATACCAGAAAACCAAGCAGATCTTTTAGAAATGTCTTTTGAAACAATATGAGAAATGGATTGAAAGTCACGGATGATATCTTTTTGAAGAGACTCTAAAGGTTGTAATAGGTTTTGACAATTAGTGACTTCTTGGTTTTCCCGACACTGACTACGGATATTAGTAAACGCATGATTAACATTGTCTATAGTTCCCTTAAAAGAAGACATATCTACAGGTATCACAACATGAAACTGGTCATTTATGATTTTCATCGTTCCGAAAGGGTCAAAAAGTATACCAGGACTCTTAGTGATGTACTGAATGAAATTATTGTTACTTGCAGCAGAATCATTGAAGATTAATCTGGAATATGAATATATTTCTAACTATGGTATAAAAATATATGAACTATGAATTATGAACTTAAGACTAATAAACTATATTAATAACTAAGTGACGTCATGTGCTGGTTTGATTTGGTCAAAGTGGTGTTTTACATGACGACGATTTATTAAAAGCGAAACAGTGTTATTAGGATGAACTTTAATTATCTTATAGGGACCTTTCCATAGTGGGGATAAAGCTTTTCTTAATCTAACATGATTTTTTATATATACAAATTCGCCTACTTTATATTGGACTCCGCGAGTAAATCGATCATAATAAGCTTTTGATCTTTCTTTGGAAGCATTAGTATATTCTATAGCTTTATCACGGGATATTTTAAGAGGATGGCAAAGCATCTTTATATATTCAGGATAAGTTGTACCACTACGTAATTCAAAAACGGAATCTGGAATAAAAGGCTTGTGACCGAATATAAGTTCATATGGTGAGAATCTAGTTGTAGTATGTATTGTTGTATTGTATGTAAGCATGGCTGTATAAACATATCGAGGCCAATTGTCTTGATGTTCGTTAGTGAATGATTTTAGGTATTCCTTCAGAGTGGAGTGACTTCGTTCTAGAGCTCCTTGCGTTTGCGGGTGATAGGGTGAAGACCATAACTGTTTTATTTTTAAGAATGAACATGTGGTTTTGAATAATTCAGCGGTAAAATTGGTTCCTTGATCAGTAAGGATCATTCTTGGGATGCCAAACAGAGATATAAAATGAACAAGGCATTCACTTGTTTCTTCTGCTGTTGCAGTGCGTATTGGATAGGCTATAGAATATTTGGTTAAATCGTCTTGCAGAGTTAGGATATATTTTAATTTAGCTTGCCCAGATTCGGGTAAGGGACCTACTATATCGAGAGAAATCCTTTCAAAAGGTGCGGTGGATGTGCTAGTTATCTGCATAGGGGCCCTATTAGTTTTACGGAAAGCTTTGTTAGTTTGACATAATTTGCAAGCCCTTACATAATTTTCTATATCAACACGCATACTTTTCCAATAGTACCGTTCTTTTATCCGATAAAACATTCTGTTGTTACCTAAATGTCCGGCCATAGGGATGTCGTGATTTTCTTTTAAGATCTTTGTGATTTCGGTTGGAACTGGATAGATAATAGTATCATGGTAAATATTTATTTTAATATTAGTATTGTTAAAAAGAAACAAGAGCATGCTATATATTTTAGTGAAGGAAATTTGATCAAATGGGTTACGAAAGTCGGATATAGATATTTCATTGACATCACCCATTAGAATAATTTCATCTCTAGTAAATTTCAGGGTTTTAAATATATCGGGGTAAGTAGAATTGTCAAAGTAATATAATTTAGTAAACATTAAATAATAGGTTTTTCCTTGTAATGAGATAGATTTAAAAGTGTACAGTTCTCTTTCTTC
Organism: Bedellia somnulentella; assembly: GCA_963576735.1. Classification (NCBI taxonomy): domain Eukaryota; kingdom Metazoa; phylum Arthropoda; class Insecta; order Lepidoptera; family Bedelliidae; genus Bedellia; species Bedellia somnulentella. Next base: position 5,586,098 of record OY755195.1, read on the forward strand.
ATTTATGATATCAGTATTATCGTCTAATGAAGATAAAATTTGTTGTAAATAAGGGTTAGAGTCATCTAGATCGATAGACACAGGAATAAGTATATGTTTACACGAAGTTTTTAGTAGATTCTGATTGTGTTGAAATATTTGGACGTTAAAATTTTCTTTTGTATTAGATAAGCTTTTAAGATAATCAGAATTTGTTATTAGTATTTGCAACTGTGGGGACATTAGGAGCAGAACTAGTAGAGGGTTGCGGATTTAATTCAACAGAAGGTTGTAAAATTACTTCGTTATTTAGATTTAAAGGATTATCGGGTAATTCGATGTTATTAGGATCATCAGGACCAATATTGATTTCACTTGAATGAGGACTTGAAGGAGACAGATATGGTAGATCAGAAGTGAGGTCTAAAGGGTCGGCTGGAATAATTCCTAGATCTTCAGGATTAATAAGATCTTCAGGATCAGGGCTTAGTTCTTTTGATTGTAAAGGATTCATTAAGGCAGAATTATTGACTGGATAACGTGATAGTGCATCAGCATTGCTGTTTCCTTTCCCTTTTTTATATTCAACTTCGTAATCGAACTCTTCGAGTTTAAGCCTCCACCTAACTAATTTAGATCCAGGGTCTTTGCAATTAAAAAGCCATTTAAGCGGTCTATGGTCTGTTACGATTATGAAGCGCCGCCCATAAATATAGGGTCTAAAAACTTTAGTTCCGAATAGTATAGCTAAACACTCCTTTTCAGTCACGCTATAGTTGGACTCTGCCTTGTTTAAGGTTATAGAGGCATAGGAAATGGGACGATCATTACCAACTGATCCTTGAGAGAGAATAGCAGAAATGGCGTAGTTGGAAGCATCACAGGTTAAAATAAATGGTTTGGTGAAGTCAGGATAAGCTAGGATAGGAGCGGAAGTAAGAGCATTTTTTAAGTTTTCAAAAGCTAACTGTTGTTTATGGTGCCAATCAAATGCAACATTCTTTTTGAGTAGATTTGTAAGAGGTTTTGCAATTTTAGAGAGATCTGGAATGAAACGGCGATAATACGAGACTAATCCTAAGAAGGACTTAACATCTTTAGGACACTTGGGAATTGGAAAAGACTTAACTGCTTCGGTTTTCTGTGGATTAGGCTGAACACCCTTGTCTGTAATTACATGGCCTAAGTAAGAAACTTCTTTACGAAGGAACTCGCATTTATCGGGTTGGAGTTTTAGTTGGAAGTGCCTGAGTCTGTCAAAGACATTGGAATGGTTATTTATGTGAGTTTCTAAGTCATATGAGTATATTACTATGTCATCTAAATAGACAAAACATTGAACGCCTTGTAGACCAGAGAGAGCTGAATTCATTAATCTTTAAAAGGTTGCTGGGGCGTTTTTAAGACCAAATGGCATGCGTGTAAATTCGAAATGGCCTTGAGGGACTGAAAAAGCGGTTTTCGGAGCGTCTTTATCTGCCATCTTTATTTGATGAAAGCCTGATGCTAGATCTAATGTGCTAAAGTATTTACATTTCCCCAGTTGATCGAGGATTTCGGAAATGTTTGGAATTGGATATGAATCTCCAATGGTTAAGTCATCTAATTTGCGGTAGTCTATGACTACACGCCATTTACGTTGTCCAGAGGCATCAATTTTCTTTGGGACTACCCAGATTGGGGACGACCAGGGTGAAATAGAAGGTCTAATAATACCATCCTTTAACATTTTATCTAATTGACGTTGAACTTCTTGTTTATGGATTTCTGGAAATCTATAGGTCTTGGTATTAATCGGAATAGAGGATGTTGTGGGAATCTCGTGTTGAATGGCATTAGTACAAGTCAATTTATCATTAGGAAGTTGAAAAATGTCAGAATATGTGGAACAGAGGTCATAGAGAGCATTACATTCCTCAGAATTAAGATGAGAAACACGTAGAAGATCTATTACTTCTCTGGTTCTATCAATAGCGCTTAATGATGTTTGATGAGAATAAGATGTATGAAATATTTCACTAGAAGAAGATTCTGGAAATGGAATGATATTTAGTTTTAGGTCAGAGTTAATTTGTATCGGAGATTCGGAAGTATTTAAAACAGAAATATTTATTCGGGAATTAGGGTTTTCTTTAACAATGCATTTTGCAATCAATAGAGAGTTAATAGGGTTTTGATCTACGATTAATCCTTCTTTTATTTCAGGATTATCGATAGAGCATTCAATAACCATTTCTGATCGAGGGGGAATAGTATAAACTGGTTTAGTATATTGAAGAGCAATTCTATTGTTATTAATTAAAATCAGGTGTTCATTATAATCAATTTTACACTTTAAAGTGGAAAGGAAATCGTTACCTATAATGCCGTCGTAAGGAAAAGTTAGAAACGGAGAGATATGGAAGGGATGATCAAAGTATTCAGAACTAAGACTTATAACTCCTAGAGATTCTATAGGATTTTCTGATCCTAAACCACTAAAAGATATGATTTTATTTGATACATCTGGCATTTTTTCAATAGAAGTTATTTGAATGAGACTCACAGCTGCGCCACTGTCTATTAAGATTTTCAATGGTTTAGAAGCAATGTCAGCATTTATTTCTATAAAAGGTAAGTGCTTTTTAGATGGATTAGTAAAGATATTGTATGTTTCAAATGGGTTAATTTTGTTGTCAAATTCAGAAATAGAAGTTTTATTGACCTTTTGAGGTGCGGATATAGTAGGTTGATTGACCTTTTCAGGTATCGAAATAGTAGAATGATTGACCTCAGCAGGTACGGAAATAGTAGGTTGATTGACCTTTTCAGGTATCGAAATAGTAGAATGATTGACCTCAGCAGGTACGGAAATAGTTTTTTTTTTACATTTTAATTTATCGAAACAATCATGAAGCGGATATTTTGGAATTTGGGTAACCGTATCGTTTTTCAATACTAATTTCCCGGCACGATACTTGAGGGGAAATCTTCCTCGTTTAAATTTGTTTGAGGTTGATTTTCCTCTGAATGGATATGGTTAATGGGTCTATTACCCCTATTAGATGAATTTGGGAATCTACGGTTATTATACTGTCGTTTCCTACAAACGTCAATGGTGTGACCAATGTTTTTGCAGTAGCGACAAACAGGAGTTGTAGATGTGTGATCTTGATTAGGTCGTACAGCAATATTCATCCGGCGTTCTTGTTGGAATAATTGACGTTGAGGATTTGGGTTTTGATTGTAACTATTAGAAGAAGATGAATTGCGTTTTATACAGTTAAGCATTATTTTTTCTTCCGACATAGCAAAATTGATCGCTTCATTTAAAGTGTCCGGGTCACGGCACCGAACTATAGTAGATAATTGGCTCTTAAGGCCACATACAAAAGTGTGCAATGCTAGGTCTTGCATTGCTGCGACGCGACCTGCCAATTCAGTTTTTTTCTTGGTAGGAATTGAAATATTTATTTCCGTTAAAAGTTTCGATAAGGAAGATTCCACCCGAAGTGCAAACTGGTTTACCGATTCACTGTTTAACTGTCTACATTCTTGTAAATCCAAGAGCAACGCGGCGTAATGTTTCTTTTCGCCGAATTGTAATTTTAAAAATTCCTCTAATTGAAACCAGGAGTCAAATTCTCGGATTGAGCACGCGCTTTCTGCACGTCCTTCTAATTGGCTCAATATGAATTTCAATAATATTTCTTGTTGTGAGGCTGAAGCAAGATTTATCGCGTTTCGACAATTGTTTAGAAAAGCGGTTAGTTTTTCCCTATTGCCATCAAATTTGTTTATAAATTTAATTAAAATGTTTAAATCCATTTCGGACATAATTATAGTAGAAATAATAAGTTATGTAAAAATAAAATTAAAAATTTAACAGAATATGGACACTTTGTATTTAACAGAATAGGTGCGCGACGAGAGTTAGTCTAAACGAAGATAAGGTATGAGCGGATACAATTCTAGGAATAAGATACGGTTGTAGCGATGGTCTTGGATTGCGCCTAATAAAAATAGTTATGATAAATTGTTACGAAAATAATTACGACACGTATATGAAAAGGGTAAACTGTATGATAAAATTAGAACATGAAAATCGACACATATAAATTAAACATTTGAAGAAAACACTGCACTCAGCTACAATAATTCTGTAAAATACATATATCAGGAACACGGCGAATGGCGATAAAGTCAGATATTTATATAAATTGATTTGTAGAACTCGGCGATTGGCGATAGAGTCAGATTTCTATATGAACTGACATATAGGAACTCGGCGATTGGCGATTACACTGGATATTGAAATGAATTCACTTACAGGAACACGGCGATTGTAAATGTAGGAAAACGGCGATTGGTGATTGTTTTACTGGTCATTTCGCAACCAGCAGATGAGTTTTGAGTTTCTTCTAATTGGACCAGAGGCGATCCGAGGATTTTACAAATCCCTTTGAGCTGCCACCAATGTTATAAAGGACTTCGACGGGCTTCTTTTAAAAAACACTTTTTAAATAGACACTAGATTTAATAAATGAAATCAAATAAAATAGTAATTAACAAAATGAAATAGTAAATTGGAATTAGTAAAATGAGAAAAAAGGACTAGTGTTCTACTTGGATGTCAGATGTAAAGTGAAATAAATCCCGACTTCTCGATAGAGAAGGCGGACTGAATTATGATTACTGAATTATTGTATATGCTGACTAAACACTTAAGTATACAGATGCTCATACTATAACAGATAGCTTGCACGTACTTGGGCTTATTACCAGTTATGTTCTGAAGGTCTAATTTCGGGAAAAGGAGAGAATCCTTCGATGCTTCGCAGACAGCATCAACCTCCAAACTGGCATAAGCTTCCAACACGTCCGATGCACCGTTGATCTCACGCGTTGTAGCCCTCATTCTGTTGATCGACGCCTGCGAGATTGGTTGTGACTTCGCCATGTTCGTTATCGCATCGACAGCGGTTTTAAGGGCCGCATCACTCCTTCTCCTCTCATGTTGCTCTGTGGCGAATGCCTTGTCACGTTCTTCACGTTTCTCCGCGCGATATTTGTCGTGTAAAATCTCGCTGTTGGACTTTTCCCCTCGAAGAGGAGGGGTTTAGAAGTGGGGGAGTCGGAGATGAAGGCCATGTCTTCATACCTGTCGCCATAGACTCTTAGATCTAGCGCGGAAGCGGCGCGTGATAGGCATAGGTAATAATTGATGGGGGGCCTTGCACTAGTGCGCTCTAACATGACTCCCACTCGTCAGTTTTTCTGGCAGCGAACGGTCCTAAAACATCAATAATATAACCATCTGGAGCAACGATCAAAAATGGCTTTAACAAGTTTTGGTACTTGTGCAAACTATATGAGAGGCGTTGAAATAAAAAGTTGCTACTTTTGTTAATATAAATGTAGGTTCCATCACATGAATTACTTTGCTATTTTCTTCATTGCCAAACAGATTTTTTGGTATTGTTAAGGTTGGTATCCATTATGTTCGCGAACCTTTTGCGCTCCGCGCTCCTGCAACCGCTCACATGGAGACGTAACGCGCATGTGCAATAGAAACAGGCATGCTCCACAGTCCTCTTGCGAACTGTGAGCGAACATGTCGTCACCATTAGTGGCTAGTGCAGCATATATTTTATATCATTATCTTCTCGAAAACTACAGAAACCGTCCTCGCTCGTAAGCCTCATGGTATAGTTTCACATAAGGATACATACAGGATTTAATGATTCCACATGATATCAATTGAATTGTAAATTTTAACTAATTTTAACTTTAATCTACAACTAGTGCTTGTGTATTAAGTTTTAAATTCGTTAAAATACGTTTGGCTTTTATAACGAGCAATTCACTAGGCATGAGGATACAAATTCTGCAGCCTAAATCCATGTATACGTCCAATTTTCTGATGCAGTTGAGAAAATCAATGAATTTCATTGATCTTATTTAAAATAACTATTAAGAACAGTTTCTAAACTTATGGCATGTTTCAGAGGTTAAATATAATGCATGTAAAATAGGTTTCTATTCATTATTGTTTGTTATGTAGGGTTTGTAGTCTTAAATTATCATTATCATCATAAAAGACACCCAAGCTTATAGCATATGCTTGCATCAACAGGCACAGGCAAAGTCTGGATAGTGTGAGTAGACAATAGTCTGCTTGCTGTCTTAGTGTGGCTAGGAATGTAAAGAATGGTGATGGCATAATTTTGTTACCTCTTTATCTACAGACACACTTAATGCTACAAAAGTTGTTGAAATGCAGGTGCAGGTACTTTGTGCAACATTATAAAACAAATTTAGTAGTCACCTGACTAGCATATTGAAATGACTACATATGAATATAATGCTCATGTTGTTTTCTTATTTTCAGTAAAACATATTGATTTAATACAAAGATTCTGGAACAATTTAGTCGCTTGGAAGGAGTCTAATGAAATTTAAAAAAATCAGCAAAATGTAACAGTTTTTAATTAATTATCAATAAAATTGTCTAAATATTAATGAAAACCACTTGTTTTAATCCCCTTCATTGCAAGTAAATCCAACATTTTCCAATACCCAACTCATAGCAGAACTCTTCAGACCATTTAGAATAAAATGATAATCATGACATGTTTGCGCCTGGGGATTAATTGGATTATTGAAATTCAAAGACAATACTACACATGGTTAAAACTGCAAACCTTGAATACATAGAAAAAGCAATGTTATTTTATTTTGGGCAAATAGAGCAGATGGATACAAATTAAGTAACAAAAGAGATATATAGGTGGGAATAATGGTTGTAAGTATGAGTAAGTTTATTGATGAGGCGATAAATATTCTCTGCCTACTGCAATGGGAAATAATGTATAGTAGAATATATGCATGTACATTTTACAACTGAAATCTCATCTCAAGTGTAAAAGCTGCCTATGAATGGGCTTTATTTGCTAGTAAAACACATTTTGTGGAGTTAACTTTATTTATTGAATAAATACTTTTAAACAACCGCTCAACATCATAGTTTCTAATCACAAACTCATCTGTACTTCACATTTTCATTCTATTAACATCACTTTTTCCTTATAGAAACACTACAGCTTGTTTATACACAATGCAGTCATAAGAATGCTCTTTAAGTATGGATGCATACTCAAATTCTGAATAAACAGGAGCAGTCAACTAGACTATTTCCATACATCAGAGCTTCACTAGCTTTTGGGAATATAGGATATTGTTGAAATTGAAATGTAGAGAAGGTTGTTAAGTTAAATAATGCCCATCTGCGCGATGGAACTGGAGATGTTGATTATCTTTTAATTTTTATTATTATTATTATATTAGTAGTATTGTAAGTACATTAGGTTAGATAGAATTAGCTTAAAACCATATTTCTTGGTATTTCTTCCATTAAGACTTTGATTTAAATTTAGAGTTAAGACAATTTAGTATTAGGGCGAGCATTTTCAATTATTGAAAATTATAGTTAAGTTCATAGAAGAACTGAATAGAATAGGTATATTTGGTTGTTGATAATCTTTTGTTTTTAGTCGAACGAATAGTAAGTAAATATTTTTTACTCCAGCACTAACCAAAAGGACATTCTGTAGTAGGTATATTTTGCATTGCACCCGTGCGAAGCCGGGGCGGGTCGCTAGTTAGCAATAAAGTAAAAATAAGTAAAAAGGAACAAAAAACAATTATAAAAAATAATAATAATAATATGGTTGCATTATATTTATTAATTTGTAGATTTAATCAATTGCCTACATTTCTTTCTAAAATTCAGTAATGAGTCGTGATAGAAGTCAGGTGCATTTTCTTCGCCTATTGAGCAAATAGAGTTATAAATCTGACAGACTCTGTGGATAGGGTTGTTACTCGCAATGTTGGTCCTTACAGTGTGGATGGCTAGTGGGCGAGTATTACGCAATGCTTTTCACCCTCCGTCTATAGCCCGAGTATTTAATTGGCGCAGTCGGTAGGATATTCGAGTCAGTGTTAGTGGTAACAACGCACTGTTTGAGCTATTAAGCCTTCATCGAATATCCGAATCTATAGGACACTCACGTGATTCGTGTTTTCGGCTATAGTATCGATCTTCGATATCGCGGCGTGAACTACCCGAGCGGCACAGCAGTGGAGGATATCCAGACATTGATAACGGAAAAGGAAGCAGAACATAATAGAAGAAAAAAAAGAGAAAAAGATACTATAGAAAATAGATATAATTAGTACGATATAAAAAATAATAATAAGAAGAAGCAAAAAAAAGTTCAGGCAGCCGGGGCAGTACCTATGTCACTATCATCACTATTTTCACTCTCCAAGTCCACCATGTCCAGGTCACCAAGCAGAACATGGCATCTGTACATGTGATCCAAGCCATCCATAGTGACAAAGATGGAGACCTCAACACTTCCACCTGTGACCCTGTATCCATGACAGGGCAGCAATCCCGCCAGCAAAGCCTCTTCATGGTCGAAACCCATCTCCACGATCCAGTGACGGGCGTCATACAATAAGATGCCACCGATCCCCAGAACTGGTACAAGAAACGACCTGCCTCCATGAGGACAATGGTAAAGCTCCATGTTGAAAACGACGCACTCCTCGATTGAAATCGTTTCCATTGTTGGTAACAGTACAAAGCACTAGAAGATACTGAATATAAAATGAAAGAACATATCTAATGGCATCGTATATCTGCAGTATCAGCAAAATCATTCGGTGCTCACCAGTTGCACCTCCATTCGCAACCTAATCAGAAAGAATTTATCTTGTGTGTGAAGTGATTCTTACATCGAACGCATTCGCGCTTAGCTTAGTTAGGTTTAGGTCTTAGAAATGTAACATTTAATTAATAAATTCAATATAAGTTTATCCAGTTGCCTTTTTCACCCTCCGTCTGTAGCCCGAGTATTTAATTAGCCGTCACAACCCCACTTTATTATGATTGATAAACTTTTCCTTTGGCTTTCGTCAATAGGATGCAACACAGGTTCTATGAATTTGCATATTATTCTAACTGTATGATCAATTAGTGCTTGAAGGTCTACTTCGCTGTGGTTTCTGTGATAGATACGAAATCTTTAGGAGGATAGCGTTCGGTTTTAGCATCTTTGAGTCTTGAGTAACATGGGTAGTACTTTTTGTTTGCCCGTTGCAGAACTTCATATTGTCGTTTCCTTAAATCTGCTTCCACAAACAACTGTAAAGCTTCAATTGGAGTAAGTTTTCTCAACCCTTCACATTGCTTCCCTTTTGTTATTGCTTTTCGCAATTTACTTGCTCTTGTGGGTGTACTGACAATTTCTTCAATGAGCTTCGCCGCGTCACCTACGCGGCTTTATTGAACGGAAATTAGGCATCCCTAAGTTATCGGTTGTCTTCCAGTATTAATTTAGTGAAGGACTCGGACAAATTCCCATTAGCATATTATTCCGAAATATCAGTACATTTCTGGTATTGTTACCTCGGACAACGTCTCCAAATTTTCTGAAAGCGATGCAATCAGTTGCCAGTAAGATACAAAATTTCTAATATACCTAGTCTTGCCATAAATATTGTCTCTACTAAAATTGTGCCTATCTTCATGAATAAGAAACAAAATGTAATGATATCAGTATATATCGTTATTTAGATCCTATTTTATTTATTTATAATCTTTTCACTCAATATGACCACCTTTAGCCTTCACACACCTCTTCAATCGGTCCGGCCACTCGTCGATCGCCGCACGCACCGTTTCCAGGGGTATCGATGCCGCTGCAGCCACCAAATCGCGCTTTAACGACTCGATATTTCTATGAGGCTTCGAGCAAGCCTTCTCCTCTAAAACTGTCTACAATCGGTAATCCAATGGATTGAGGTCCGGACTTCCTGAAGGCCAATCTTCGCATGCGATAAATTCGGGTAAATTGTCCCTTAGCCACTGTTGTGAGGTTCATGCTTTGTGGGCCGGAGCTGAATCTTGTTGGAATATCCAATGCTTGTTTGAAAACAATTTGTGGGTGAGTGGCTTCACAATAGGCTCCAAAATGTCGCTTTGGTAGTTCACCGCCTTAGTTTTTACGCCTTGTTTGCAAAAATATAGCTCGGTTACCCCTTGGTACGACACGCCCCACAAAAACCATGACTGAGGCAGGGTGATGGCCTCTTTCCACCTTGGCAACCTTCTCGGAAGCTTCTTGAGCGCTGTGTGCGTACACCCTGTCATTTTGGCAGTTGTATTTCTCCTCCACCGTAAAGATTTGAGAATTGTTCGATACCCGCCCCTGCGTGCTTTTCGAACAGCTTCTTCGCTCTGGTTGCCCTTATGTAGCGTAGAGTTGCTGTCAAGCGATGCCCGGTGCTTCTTCGGTAAGCGGCAAGTTTTAGGTCTTCTTTAATGATGCGGGACATGGTTCTAGGTGGTATTTTCATCTCCCGAGACAAGATTTTCTGCTTGCGGAGGGGATTTCTCCGGATTCGCTCCGCAACAGCTTTGATCGCAGCTGGAGTCCTGGAATCTCGCGGCCGTCCGCTCCTGGGTCTATCATCGATAGAGGACATCTCGCTGAAGCGATTGATAGTTCGGTACACAAATTTCTTCGTGATTCCGAGCGACTGCAGGAGGTTGAATATTTGAACTGGAGATTTGTTGCACTTGCGTAGGGCTATGACAGCGATACGGTTTTCTTTCAGACCCCACTCCATGGCTTCAGATTGGGTTGAGGATATAAAGTGAGGTTTTTCTAGAAAGTCAAAGCCTATTTATATCGTACAAAAAGAAAAAAGCAAAGTCATTTAGTTTGCGATATTCCCAAATTCAAATGCGAGGGACAATATTTATGGCCAGACTAGGTATACACTCTCCCTATCTTAAGTTAGCCCCAAAGGCAGCATTTGCTAAAATCGGACTATAACTTTATTTATCATTTCAACAACACATCATCAGTATCACTAATACAAGATGAGAATATAAAGACAATCATATTGTATTGTGATGAGTGTGATGAAGATATCGAGAGAAGAGTGAAAAAGGGTAATGCGATAAATGGAGCACTGGATAGTCTAATGTCTAGTCAGTCGGTGTCTGAAAAGGCCCGAATGGCTGTGCATGATGCTGTCCAAATGAGATCCCTCAGAAAAGTGTGTAATGTAAGGTTATGTGATCGTGTGAGGAATGATGTGATTCGTGAAAGGTGTGGTGTAAAAGATGATATTGTAAGAAAGATAGAAAAAGGAATGTTGAGATGGTTTGGCCACATAGAGAGGATGGATGACAGTAAATTGGTGAAAGAGATATATAGAGCCAATGTGGAAGGTAATGTTAGTAGAGGACGACCTCGGAGGACACATTTGGATCAAATATAAAATGTGCTCAAAAAGGCAGGTGTCCGCAGTATGAAGAATAAAAGAGCATGTATGAAAAGATTGATGGATGCCAGCGAAGCCAGAGAGGTTTGCCAGGATCGTACAAAGTGGCGATCGATAGTCTCTGCCTACCCCAATGGGAACTAACGGCGTGAGAATATGTATGTATGTATATTGTATTGTACGGGAAAAATACTCACGCGTAAATTTTACGCATGTGTTTTAATTAGTTCTAGTTAGAGACTTATTATTAATAAGATAAATTGAATAATGTTAGAAATGTATATATTCTGTGATGAACAGGTCTCGATACAGACTGATCTCACCATGTAATTTAATTAGAAATATTGTATTTAGTCTGTGTCTGTTATTTGTCCAAAATAAATAAATAAATAATCTACATTTATAAGTATAGAAAGTACATATGGCATTAAGGTTACCTGGTTTTAAGGTATACTTATAGTATAGTAATAGATTTTGTTTTAGCTTAGAATAGCACTTCACCATTCCTGCCCCTTGGGTGTTGTACAAGTAAACTTAGATGATTGTTGATTGATTAGGCACGGCCACAGCCCCATCAAAACACTTGTCACAAATTTAGAGTATCCATATTTTTCTAGGACAGTGCTTTCCAATTATACACTCTCAACACCACATTGTATGATTATATACATTATAATCATACATTTAGAATATCTCAGCCATGCACATAAAAAAACAAATTATATTTTGGTTTCACACATCCTACAAGTACAACATAAACACTTATAATAAATTATTGCAATATATCACCTGGCTGATTCCTGACTCAGCTGGTCCAACCCCTGCTGAGGACTCTGTGCCTAAGAGTCCTAATATTTTAGACGACACTTCAGAAACTTCAGGGATTGTTACAAAGTTTCCTGTGTGTGCAGTCGGCCTTAGAAAAGCCGCGTTTTCTTCTCTCGAATTCTTTTGTAAATCTCGCCTAGTCTAGAACATGAATTTTAACCACTTCAACATTCAGATGATGTTGAATGAAGCATCAAAAATTTTCTTCATCTCATCAAGCTATAAAAGGGTAAATAAGGATTTACATCTCAAATATACCAAGTGTGTTTCATACATACATGTGCGTGTGTGTTTAAGTGCATTGGAATTAGTTCTAAGTTAGTTTTGAATATAATATTAAGTTCTGGTCAGAGCTGCAGACCGGAGGTGTCCCTCAAGCCATAATCCTCAAATTTTAAAACTTCATGAAATTGATTTTGATCAATGCTAAAAAATAGTGCATAAATAGTGCTAAATAGTGCCATAGACCAGATAAATAGTGCTATTATGGTTAAAAAGTTATAGCTAAATCTTATTGAGGATTATGGCTTGAGGTTCAAGCCATAATCCTCATCTCTGCAGCAAACAAACGGTGCGGCCTAGAGTCTAGGTTAAGGTTTCAAAAAATAGTGCATAAATAGTGCTCACGTTATGCCAATTCCCAGAAGGAACCGTTCATTGGTTCCGGAGTTATTAAGGTTTCCTTATGAGGATTATGGCTTGAGGTTTTGAAAACCTCAAATATCTCCGTAATGTCTGCAGCTATTCGGTTGAAAATTATGTCAAAAAATAGTGCGGAAATAGTGCTTCCAAACTATAATTATTTCCATCCGATTTATTAAGCCCAAGTATCTAAATAAAAAGCATTAACTTTCACATACATTTCTGTCCAGGTACACTCCAGCAGAAAAGTGATTAGGATTTTTCTTAAAGCAAAAATAAGTATGTAGGTTACATTGCATGTTCATGTTTTAATGAACTCACGATTATTTAAGTAGGTAATTTCTTGTTAGATTATGTAGTAACTCTTCCGAACGCCGCGATGTTGGCCGCTGCCGACTCGCTCTGCCTGCCATCTTTGACGATCAACGATGAATCATACTATCCTTTTCTCTACTCATACGCAGGCATTGAGTGCGTGGCGAGTGCGACTGAGACGGAGAAAGGGACACTCGATGTCTTTTGTTGTTTCTATCCTGTCCTTACTAGATAGCTCACGTTGTTTGTTTTGTTGTCGGTTAGTCGAATCAGGTTACGGTCACGTCGTTACATGTTTTGCTGTTGATGTAATTGCCATAGTTGATGTAAGTGACATGATAGTCAATAAGATTTAGCTATAACTTTTTAACCATAATAGCACTATTTATGTGGTCTATGGCACTATTTATGCACTATTTTTTAGCATTGATCAAAATCAATTTCATGAAGTTTTAAAATTTGAGGATTATGGCTTGAGGGACACGACCGGAGCTATCTGCTTGTAGTGGATAGACCAAGCTTTACCATTATGTCTTATATTTTGTTTGGATATTGATATTTCTTTCCTATTGTTGAAGTATTTTTTCAAATTGTATGTGTATAAAAGATAAATGAAAATATTTTAACCTGGTAAACCTTTTTAGGTTTGTTTTTAATCCATGAGTCTTTTCATATATGTATGCTCTTTTAGTCTTCATATTTCGAAAACTTGCCTTTTTGAATGCATCCTCTATTTGATCCAAATGTGTCCTCCGTGGTTGACCTCAACTAACATAACCTTCCACATTTGCTTTAAAGATCTCTTATACGTCAGATGACAAAGTCACGTGATGTTCAGAAGTATTAGTACCTCTGCCAACCCCTTCGGGGATATGCGGCGTGAACGTTTATGCTTATTATGCTTATGCTTATCTCTTATACCAATTTACAACCATCCATTCTCTGTATATTCAAACCATCTTGATTTATTTTATTTCTATGTTTTCCACTATAACATCTTTCCCACAGCTCATTTCACAAATCTGATTATTTCTGTCTCTATCACATACCCTAATTTTAACAAAAATATTTTCTGAGGGACCTCATTTCTACTGAATTTCATCTACTTCCATGGTTCTTCTGCAACACCGAACATTTGCATGTCCAACACAAACATACAAACTAGAACAGCATCATGCAATAGCATGTTTTACGTTAAATGTTTGAACCAAATTAATTTTTACCAATTTTTTTGTGTCCTAATGTATTAAGCCTGTGTGAATTTTAACGGTGATTGTTTTATTACAAAAAAATATATATACGAATTGTTTTTTGATATAATTTATATACGTTACATAGAGCATTTTGTTTTTAATGTTGTCTGACTAACTGGTGCTGGCTGAAAACCAGCGTGCAACAGCTGACGCGACATACGCGGCTGAGGCACATATGCTGAGCCAGAACCATTTGGCATTATGATATTTGTATGTTTTGATTGTATTTCTATATTGTTTTTGCCAAGTAAATTATTTCTCTCTTTCATTCTGGCATAGATTGTTTTCACCAATCTATTTCAATCAATGAGCCCCTGCAACTACTATCAATTTTGCCTCCTTCTCTTGCACCACCATTAATTTTTTAGACACCGTCTGATAAGATATTACTCTATTCAATGTTCCATTAATCACATTACTCTTTTTAACCATTCTCTTAATATTTTCATCACATTTTCTGTACATCTTCCACAACGCCATAAATCCAAAAATGGTCAGACAGATCTTTAGACCTAAAAACTCCTTAGTCACATATGGAAGTTAATAGGAGAAGAGAGAAGATAGTTGAAATTATCATATTGGTTAATACGAATGCAATACTTACTATTTTCCATTGTAGAACCGTCTTATTTGGTAGGTCCATATTCGCTCAAATGCGCTTTGAGCGACTCCCATTGCGCATTATTTTTTGTTATTCAACTTGGCCCGTAAAATTCCAAGCGTGGTGTTTGTCCAGATGATGGTGCAGAGTCCAGCTCCTGCTGCCTGGTTTGGGGAACCGGAGTTGTGAGGGAGTGTAGGCGGGCTTCCTGTACAGTCTTCACTTTGAGTTCTAGATATGCAAGATCAGCCTATTATCAACATTAAGCAAAGAGTGAAAGTGTTGAGCCCAACAATGTTCCCGTCTTGTCAAAATAAGTTCATGATCAGCAGACCTAATGGGAACTCTTGCACGAACAGGTGACCCAACAAGTTGGCGTACCTCGTTATAAAAGTCTCCAATCTGGTTTGACTCTGTAAGGGCTTGCATTTGACAAGCTTTATTATGCCACCATAAATCTTTGAGTTTTCGGAACAATTAGTGCAGCTGTAAATAACGTTTGATTGCAGAAACATTTTCACTAGGGCGTGTATGCCGTTTCAGGAGACCTCGATGCTTGGTATACGCTTGTTTCAGAACCTCATTATTCTCGTCATACCAGTTTTCTTCACGACGCCACGTTTGATTCCTTGGGTATAAGAAGCGGTTTCCATTAGATAAAGCGATATCTTTCCTCAATCAGGGCAAACATCCTTACTCTCATTTAGGAACGACACAATCTGAGTTAATATTTCTGCGTATTGTTAGTGTAATGTATCAACATTTAACAATGTTTTCTTTAGTAGTAAACGACAATACTTACGAAATCGTAGACGTAATGGAGTTATGACAAGACGATGGTTTGACCAACAGTCGGCTCCACGCAATACGCGTGTAATTTTTACTTGGGCTATGGCTGCTAATCGGAACATTGTATTTGTCCATTTGTAGCAAGTCCATATTGAGCACAAAAACTTAGTAGCAACTGCACATTACCGTGCATCTTGCCAACTACGTGCCCATACGTAGGACTCGACCTGCCTTCGTAGTCTTTACCAACCCTGGTGTTTAAATTGCCCATTAGTAAAATGTGTTTATTATTAAGAGTTTCTAAGTATCTTGCCAGCTCTTCATAAAATTTGTCTTCCATATCACCTGACTTATCTTAAGTGGGATCAGAGACACTTATAAAATCAATCTCCCCTGAACGAGGAGGTTCAGAGGCCCCAGTACCTTTCCAAAATAAAGTGTAACATCTTTCTTTAGCCAAAAGGTTTTGACTAAGATTTGCCACATCAATGTCATAGCGCTTGAGTTTTCGAGCTTCTAAGGCAGTCTTACGATCAGGGCAAGCATTACCAACTTTATCAAGGAGTGTCTTCACGTTCCATGCGTCAAAATTCATATTTAGTGTTTTCTTTTCTAAATTAACAATATTTTAATGTTTTTTTTGACATGAATTCCTCATGTGGGGATTATTACTCATAAATAAAAGATGTTATTAAAGGAAAGAAAAATTTCGACACTGGCGGGGTTCGAACCCGCGACCTTCGGGTATACGCCCCCGTCGCTCTGCCAACTGAGCTACAGTGTCAGTCAGACGGGGGCGTATACCCGAAGGTCGCGGGTTCGAACCCCGCCAGTGTCGAAATTTTTCTTTCCTTTAATAACATCTTTTATTTATGATTAACAATATTTGTTATTTTTTTAGTTTTCTTGGTTTATTTTGACTTGTCGATGTATGATGGACGTTGCCGATGGTGTAGTCCCGCACGGGCACGGGCGGCGGAGCCTCACGGCAGCTGACCGCGCATGCGGTGCCTGCTCTCGCCCAGATACGACCATGAAACTTGGCCTCGTATTGTCGTTCGCGTTAAAGTGAAAGCTTCCTCCAGCTCCATGGTCTGCGTTCGCAGCGACCCGCATCTAGGTGACTCTAGGGATTCTGTTTTGGTTCCGTTTCGTCATAGTTTCTTCCATCTTGGAGATTTTTTTCTCGTCTTCCTTTTAATAAACCTGGTGTCTCCTGCCGCACTCAAAAAACAGGTAGATGAGGAAATCCGAATTGGCGATGACGAACACGCCAGCAACCACGTTGCCTTGCTAGTGTCGACCACTTGGTTGATAGCGCCGCTGCGCCACCGCGACATAGTCGCAATGATGTCCACGCAGATGGTGAGAGCCGTCACGGCAAGCCATGGCTATCGGATTTTACTGAATCGGCTCTCATGCACACCACCAAAGGTAAGTAGAATGCTACTCAAAAGCCGCAGCACAGCTAGGCCGCATTGTATACTTCAAGTGTCGGGCTGGCAGCAACTGGCAGCTCAAAAAACCGCAAGTGCCGAACTAAGACGTTTTGGCAGCAACTGGCACGTACTTGGATGTGTACTTGGACGCGCGCGGAGTGTACTATTTACTTTATTTTTAATAGTTTGGCTACTTTGAGATACAACTCAGCCTATTTAATATACTCTGTGTTAAACAAGGAAATGAATGAGTTACTTTTGTTCTATGCTTTACTTACTTTTTTTTTATTGCCAAGCAAAGCATTCAAAGTTTGTTGATCTTTTTTTTCGCGGCAAAAAAAGTTTATAAGTGCGGTTTTTTGCAAATATCTTTGGTTTTTGTGGCTTTTATGAATGAGATAAGTGTGACAACGATAGCTAAGTAAGTGTTCTATTATATAATGGCTTTCTCCAATAGTTTTTGCATATCATTTTGGTAAATATGAATCTTCAACTTATTTGTTTATCTTATCATTAATTTGTGTTTATCTTATCTTTCACTTATATTTATGAAATTATAGGTGTAATATAGTACTATATTAGATATACAAATCAGTAGATTATTTATTGGTAATTCTATTGATACTAAACACTAATATAGCTGCCATACAAAAGTAAATGGTAATTTGAAGTGTTCCGACACTTGTAATTCGACCCGCAAACTACTCACTAGTCGCTGCCGCGGGCGGCCGGCGCTTCAGCACACATTACGACCTACGCGCCACTGGAAAGGCTATTGAGTAGTAAAGTCCTAAAAGTAGGCAGAGATTCGTTTTCTATTGGAACTGAGGCTTGGTTTCGAATGCTCTCTATCGCTTGCCCGATGTATATTCGAGCACCACATTCAGGATTTTGGAAACACATTATTTTAAAGTACATCAAACTTTGGAAATTGCTTATTAAATCGATTAGACAGAAGTAATGAAGTTATTTCTTTCCTAATCTGATTAGTTAAAATAAAGAGTGACTAAATAATTCCTACTTTTCAAATTGTTGTATTCTGAATCAGAAAATGTGTTGTTTCAGCGAGTGCAAGAACTTTTTGAAACCTGCGGATGGGTAGAACCAACTGTTGTTGCTTCAGAACTGGGTCCAGTAGTTACTGACGCTGCCGCTGTAGCGAGTAGTTCTACTCATTCAAATAAAAAGACAAAAAATTAATCCATTTAAAAAAAAAATAATAATCAGAGAAATCAGCGCCACCAACAAAAAAATGGAAATATTCAAAAATCTATTGCCACAAAAACAAAAACACCACCAAGAAAATTTTGCTGTTTTGTGCAACTTGTGTGAAAATTTAAATAGATAAGTAGTTAAAAATTCAAACTAGGTGTAGATGGTCGACTGAGGTATTTTTAATTTTCCTAGACCTGTTAAAATAGTCAATATCATTTAAGTCTTGGAAATATTGACCTCATTTATAATTTATGTTTGGTTGATTGTTGTGAAATTAGTAAAGTTTAAAAGTACCAGTAGTAATGTGTGATTTTTTCTGTCTCTGCTGATAT
Source organism: Bedellia somnulentella (assembly GCA_963576735.1). Lineage (NCBI taxonomy): Eukaryota > Metazoa > Arthropoda > Insecta > Lepidoptera > Bedelliidae > Bedellia > Bedellia somnulentella. The sequence goes on from OY755195.1 coordinate 5,604,834, forward strand.
GCATCTATGCAAGCGTGTGCATTGCATCCAAATTACCATTTATAGAGTACAATATATTTAATGAGGTTCATACTGTGATGTAGACTGCCTCCGTGGTGTCGCGGTTAAGCATTTGGTTTTGAGTCTGGAGGTCTCGGGTTTGATCCCCGAGGGGAAAACAGACAAATTTAAATTGTAATATTTAACCTAGTTTGGTAGGATATTGCAGGCCATCCGATTATCCAAAATTTAAGATTATTCCGTGCTTCGGAGGGCAAAATTAATATATTTTATTGTATATTAATAAAGATTATTTTATTTATATATAAATTATAGATGCAGATATATAAGACTGATTAAAGATGACTTAAATGACACAAGTAATTGAGTGTATGTCATAGTGATGCGGAAAGAATAGTTTTACTTAATACTAAGTTAATTCTTAACAAATGGTTATTTTTATATATTTAATTGTTTGTAATCAATAAATTATTCATAATATGCACTTTTATTATTATTCCACTCTCTCTTACTTCTCCAATAAGATCCCTACTACTCTTAACTGAACTTGTTCCACATCCATTGTTTGTATTACCATTTAAAATGCAGATGTTATGTAATACCATAGTATTTACTGGTATTGTGTCAAATGTCCATTGTCTTAAAATAGTACAATTAAACTCTGATGGATCCTATATGCAGCACCTCGCACTAAATGGGTATCATTTGGCAAATGATTGTCTGAATCATGAATATAATTCATGACTGGAGACAATATGAACACCCTTGCATCATGGACTGATAAAACACATCCAGCAAACATACTGGTCCCAGGAACAAAATCCCTGTAAAAATATAGAAGTGATACTGTATGAATTAATTTCCATAAAAAACAAACACAGAAATGATATCAATAAATCTGTTATTTTTGAAATGCGTTAGAGCTTACATGAAAGATAAGAACAATAAGAAATAATTTAGTGAAATATTTAGTTACTTCTAACTCACTCAATATTTCACACACCTGAACTTGTATTGAACAGGTTCCTTTACGGTTCACATAGGACTGGGAATCATTCCTTGGGGCATTTATTCTGATGTGTGTCCCATCAATGGCCCCAATCACTCTTAAGAATGCATTATATATCTCAAATGTTGCAACCACTTCTTGCACTTGTGCACCCCTTGGCCATTGAATAAAACGTGGAGCTAAGCTGTATCTAGTATTATATTAACTGCAGCTGCATAAAGGTCTGAGACACGCCTTACAGTGCGAATGGACCTGACAAACGTTTTCCTTTTCACAACGAAGACCAAATAAATCTACAAAAAATACGAGAACAACGGTGTTTTTACTTTTTTCAACTTAAAAAATGGCTGAAATATTTATATTCGAAGTGCTCATTTTCGGCCAAAGGATGCTGTTGACGCTGGATAGTGGCGATGTGACGTCATAACCCCCGCCATTCGTCGCTCACGCTTGCGTACGTTTATGTAAATAGAAAATAAATACTGTAGTGTCCCTCAGTGTGTCAACTCTACAGTTAAAACACCAGGGAAACTCTTTTTTTATGTGCCTAGTATTATTATCTATTATACGAGACTATCAAGAACCAACTTAATATAAAAATAAAAATATAATCACGACCATCAAACTATAAAAAGGTTGCCAAAGCTTCAGAATTCGGAACTTTAGAACATGAGTGGGGAAAAGATTGAATAATAACGGTTTTTGGTAATTGGTGAATGATGGTGCTAATATTGTACTAGAAAAAAGCGCCTAATTTTCGCCTTTTATTACCCTTGTGAAGAAACGGGGTAGGGCTGTTCTGTGCTGATAGTACACAGATCATATAAAACAATAATATCATAGCACTCCAAGAGACATGGTTACTGCAGCATGATATACCCATATTAGGAACGATTGATAAAAACTTTGCATACGCCGGCAACACAGCAGTTGACTTATCAATGGGTGTTTTGAGAGGACGTCCGCACTGAGGGGTGGCTCTGTTATGGCGAAAAGACTTATTTCCCTGTGTGTCGGTCATTCAGTGTAAAAGTGTGCGTCTTCTAGGTATCTGGGGGCACGGCAGTGCCCCTGCCAAGTCTCGAGCAAAACGGGCACGGCCGTACCATCTTTTCTCGAAGCGGTTCGCGGCTGTTTCGCCCCCCCTATATCTTCGACGTGGACAAAGCTAGGAGTTTAGGTTTTCGGTGAATAATAGTAGGCATTAGAACAAGCTTAAGTTCGAAATTACACGCCAAATGAATTAATAGTTTAGGAGTTACGGTCGATCAAAGTTACACCATTTTGTCACTCACTGACTCACTGAGAGATCATCAAAAATCTAAGGTACTTCTAGCAGACTTAGAAACTTCAAATTTTGCACCAAGATAGGTCATTAGCCACATATAAAGGAAAAATTATAAAAACATTAAAAAATTATATGCCATAGAAAACAATTTTATATTTGCGGTTTGGCAAGAACATTATGTATGGATTTTGACTGCATTGTTGACTTTGTTCGTTGTTCAAGTACCTATTCCATTGGATGAATACATACATAGAATAGAAAAGAATAATATAAATGTAATACATAGACTATCATTAATACAAATTAATACATAAAGTTCATTAAATTAATAAAGCTAAAACTCCATTGTATTGCGATAAATATTGTATGAGCGCTCGATAGATGGCGTTGTACCTGTCTGAATCGCTCTATGGTTTCGATAATATTCATTTGATACATCTGTCAATGAAAACCCATTTCGAAACTAAAAAATATTGTAGTGATAATTGATATTCGGAGAACTTTACGTGTTATTTAGTTTAGTTTAGTTATAGTTTGTAAGTTAGTAGATATATATTTATTTAGTTAGTTATTTGTTAGTTAGTTTAGTTCTATTTAGTTTGCATATATATAAGTTTAAGCCCTATTGTTATAGAAGTAATTGTAAATATAGTGTAATGGAACGTGAAATATTGTACATAAATGGCGACCTTTGTCCACACAGAGTCATCTCTATTCCTGGAGATGGGTCGTGTTTATTTCATTCGTTGTCATACAGCATGTATGGGAGTTTTCAGTCGTCAAACGATAAGGGAATTTTAGTAGTATCAAAGCTCAGGAGACAGCAATAGCTGAATATAATCGACTCCGAAGTATATATCGCCCAGACTTGTCTACCTTAGAAGTAACGAAGCCTCAGAGAAGAAACAAAAGAGATAGAGACAGAGAATGGGTGGGAAAAGCAGTAGCTGACGTCCAAGAAATTGTGAGGTCACCTAAAAGTAAAAGAAAGAAATTCACTTACAAAAAATAAATGAGATCCCACCAAAAACATTAAATGTAAAAAAATGCCAAGTCTCTCGATGCAGTCTTTCCATCGTAAAAAGTTTTGAGATCTCATAGAAGCCAAGTCCTATTCAAAATATTTCGTAGTTATAAATCAACATTTAGTAATTGTATCAATAGTTTTCTTTATATTATAATTATAGTGACTTGGCAATGAGCACAAATTAAAAGCTGCTTGCTGCCTGGAATTATGTGCAAATGTTACTGACGAGACCAGTGATCAGATTATTTGTTATGTGTGAATCATGATGGTCGCTACCGACTACATTCTCCAATACAATAATTAAGAATACCTTACGGGCCATCGCTTTATGAAAGTAAATGAATCGAGAGTGCACTAAGACTGACTGCCGTTGCCGAAATTCGGTTGGGACGACACGGATAAACCAACAGAAAATTAATTTTGTGATATTAATGTTTACGCATGCGGTGTGTGTAACTTTAAACTCCTCCAAATATACCGTTTTATTTGTTTCTTCTTGTACTCATTGCCAAGTCACTATAATTATAATATAAAGAAAACTATTGATACAATTACTAAATGTTGATTTATAACTACGAAATATTTTGAATAGGACTTGGCTTCTATGAGATCTCAAAACTTTTTACGATGGAAAGACTGCATCGAGAGACTTGGCATTTTTTTACATTTAATGTTTTTGGTGGGATAAAAGTTTCGTTAGACAGTGGTTCGATGATAATTTTCTCGGTGTATATGCCCACTGATGAACAGGAAAATTTAAGTGACTTTACCCAGTGTTTAGCAGAAATGTATGCAATTATTGAGAATGACAATGTGGATTTAGTGTATCTATTGGGTGATTTTAATGCACACCCAAATATGCCTTTCTTTAACGAACTCATGTGCTTCTGTAAGGATCAACAACTGTTTGTAGTGGACACCGAGCTGCTGCCAAAGGACTCTTATACCTATGTGAGTGACAGTCACGGTTGTAGGAGGTGGCTAGATCACTGTATAACTACTGAAATGGCAAGGCAAACGGTTGTTGATGCTAAGATTTTATATGATGTGTTTTGGTCTGATCATATTCCTATAGCTATTGTGTGTAACTTAGATAAGAGCATACCTAAGAGGTCTGTGAACAGGGAGAGGAACGAAATATTGTTGAGGGGAGTTATATGGGGAGAAAGAGAAGAGTCGCAAATAAATAAATATAGTGACATATGTAATGCAAAGTTAAAACACGTTGATTTTCCTAATGAACTTGAGTTGTGCTGTGATAACATTTGTCAAGTAATAGACCATAGAAATACAATAGATAGGATGTATAATACTATTGTTACTATACTAAAGGAAGCAGCTGTAGCAAGCTCTGATACTGTAGGGCGTAGAAGGGGTGGCTATGTCACGGGCTGGAACAAACATGTTAGCGAGGCACATCAAAAGGCGAGGCTATGCTTTCAGAACTGGTGTCTATGGGGTAAGCCTAAGTCTGGTCTGGTTTATGAAGAAATGTGCTCTTCGAGAAAAGTTTTTAAAGCTAAATTAAAATATTGTCAAAATCACAAGGACCAAATAAAGATGGATATCATTGTGGAACATCATAATTCTAAGAATTTCGGACAATTCTGGAAAGCAACTGGTAAGCTCAGCCCTAAGTTAAGTTTGCCAGTTAGTGTAGGGGGTGTTGGTGAGCCCAGTGACATAGCCAACCTTTTTATGCGGCATTTTGCTGTAGAACCCATTCCAGGAGACCCGTGTGTGCAGATGTGCGATGCTGATAGTTGTGTAAGCGACAAGCCTATCAGAATAGCATCACCAGACATAGCCAAGGTCATCCGACAAATGTCTAGAGGTAAGTCGCCCGGTCATGATGGACTCGAGCATCTGCAATATGCGGGTATCCATCTCCCTAGAGTTCTCTCCATGTTTTATACATTTTGCATCAGACACAGTTACCTGCCGTCCGATCTTATGAGGACCGTAGTGGTGCCTCTCATTAAAAATAGGACAGGAGACGCCTCTGACAGATCCAACTATAGACCAATCTCATTGGCCACTATTCTAGCGAAGGTGTTGGACAGTGTGCTTAATAAGTATCTAAATCAAAGTGTGACGCTAAACGATGCCCAGTTTGGTTTTCGGAACGGGCTATCTACAGAGTCCGCAGTTCTTTGTCTGAAGCACACTGTTCGATACTATACGGACAGGAATACACCGGTATATGCGTGCTTCTTGGATCTGTCAAAGGCGTTTGACCGTGTCTCCTATGACGTATTATGGAATAAACTGTTCAAGACGCAGCTGCCTTCTGAAATAACATATTTATTTAAATACTGGTATGGCAACCAAAGTAACTGTGTTCGGTGGGACGGAATGTACTCAGGTGAATATAAGTTGAAGTGTGGTGTGAGACAGGGAGGACTTAGTTCACCCACACTGTTTAATTTGTATATGAATGAGTTTATTGAGAGGCTCAGCGGTGCAGGTGTTGGGTGCTCAGTGGATGGGTGTTTTATTAATAACATAAGTTATGCCGACGATATGGTGCTGCTGAGCCCCTCAGTCAGCGCCCTTAGGACTTTGTTGAAGATTTGTGAGAAGTATGCCGTAGCTCATAGACTCAGGTATAACGTTGCGAAGAGTGAGCTACTAGTTTTTAAATCTGGCACTAAAACATACTCACCGCCACCAATTACTCTTCATGACTCTCCTTTACAGCAGGTGACAAAATTTAAATATCTTGGTCACTGGGTTACGGATGATTTAAAAGATGATGAGGACATGGAACGGGAGCGTAGGGCACTGGCAGTCAGGGGCAATATGCTCGCTCGCAGGTTCGCACGGTGCTCGTATGAAGTGAAAATCACTCTTTTCAAAGCATATTGCCAAACCCTGTACACATGCAGCCTGTGGACCAATTTCACCAAGAAGGCTGCCAATGCACTACGAGCCCAATATAACAATGCCTTCAGGGGGTTGCTGGCGATGCAGCGCATCGGGAATGTTTGCTGCGTGGTATACCGATGGCTTTCATGCGGTGTTGAGGAAGAGGTCAGCTTCACTGTGGGAAAGAGTGCGGGGCAGTACCAGCACCCTCCTGAAGGTTATTGCTGAAAGGGTGGATTGCCATATACAGGCTTACTGGATGTCCACTCATGTACATAGTAATTATTTATTTAAGTTCTACTAACATAGATACTAAGTCTTGTTTACTAATAAATATAAATGTATGGATATTTTTAAGTCTGAAATAAATTTTTTCATTCATTTATTCATTCAAAACAACAATAATCTTCTATTCCATTTAATTCTTCTCAATTTCTATAAATGGCCACGCTGACCAAAAAACAGTTATAGATTTTTTTAACTTTATTGGATTTTATTTGAATAAAGAAATTATAAGAATATTTTATTTATTTTAATTACTAGCTGACCCGACAGACTTCGTCCTGTCAAAAAGATTTGTAATGTGGCAGTTTTTGTGCCTACGTATTTTAAAAACATCTCCTGAACAGAACCGTCACCCTGGTGATAGGGCGTTGTGAATAAAAAATAATAAAATAAAACATATATAAGGATTTAAAAGTAAGTAGTCGCTTTATTGTTAATCATGTGAATCATAATTATTATTATTATCATCATTGTAGTGCTTTGTGGAATATGATGTTTTTTGTTTGATTACCCGGCGCATAGATAATTAAATCTGATGGTTTTCCTACACGGGAACAGGCAACATACAATTGACCATGTGAGAAACATGGGTTTTCTAGATTAATACCACAAACACTTAATGATTGCCCCTGGGACTCGTTTATAGTCATAGCAAAAGCAAGCCGTACTGGAAACTAGTCGTTTAAACTCAAATGGCACATCAGTCGGAATCATTGGGATGCGCGGTATGAGAACATCTTCTCCTTTATACTTTCCTTTGAGTATAGTTGCTTCTATAACATTGTTTAGTATTTTTTTATCGCTAACCGTCTACCGTTGCAAAGACACGTTTGGTTGCTATTTCGCAACATTATAACCACCGATCTAACCTTTAATTGAAGATTGTGATGTGGCAATCCTGGCAAATCCAGCGAGTTTAAAAATTCCGGTGGATAGTTGTCTACATCACCTTGATTTGTAGCCGAATCAACTGATTTATATATCCTCAATTCGCCTGTAATTTGTTCTTGAATTTTGAAATTTGATTCATTTACGTCTATGTTTTTGGAGCCAGTATAACTCGTTCGCTCAACCAATCATGGTTTCTGTAATTTTGAGAAACATCTGGAAACACCCTCTGAATAAGTTCATCTTTTGATCGAGTTAACTGACATAAACTTGGGAGGAAAGTTAATGCAGCCAGTCAACATGTCTGTAGGAAATTGGCCATTACCAATGTCAATGAGTTGTTAAGAGAGTATTTTTCCAGATTGGTCATTTTGCAACTCGACACGCATATTCTTGCTTAAAGGAAGTACTTTGACATGTTTCCACAAATTGGAGGACTTTAGACATGCATAGAGTTTATCAGCTGGCGTTGATCTTGGAATTATTGGCAATGTTTGAAGAAAATCTCCTCCAAATAAAATCATTAAAAAAATAATAATAAAAATAATAAAATTTTATTCAGTTTTCAAAAGTACATAATATTCGTCTTAACCTAGTTAGTTATTTAAAATACAAAATATAACATTTTCCTGTTCCTGAGCTAGGTAATTTACCTGTATTTCAGGCAACAATAAACAAAAAAGGCTTAAACTATCAGTTTTCATATAATGGTATTGGTAAGTAGTGTATAAATTATTATCAGAATCGATTGTATCTAACTAATTGTATTATTATGATAAACAATAAATAAAAACATCTTATATTAACTTATTATATTAAGCAATTCCTCTGATTCCGTATATGTAAGATTTAATAGCCACGATTGAAGTTTTTTCTTGCATTCAAAGTTGTTTAAGTTATATAATACTAGTAATCTATTAATTTTATTATATAAGTATGGTCCTAAAAATATAAAGAATCTATTTGTAATGGAAAATTTGGACTATAATTTTGAAAATACGATAATTTTGCCTCCTGTTTAGTGTATCAGGGTTGAAGTATAAGCTAGCATGCTGTTTTAGAACAGTGAATAGAATAAAGAGCTGGCGCACAGTTAGCACTTTGCATTGTTTATATAGTTCGGTAGTAGGGAAATAGAAAGGGCGCGCAGTAGCTACTTTAAGTAGCGCTCTTTGAGCTCGTTCCAGTTTTAACATAGTGGTTATGCCAGCACCTCCCCAAGATTTTATGCAATAAGTCAGTAAGGATTGACCAAGCGCTTGATAGATTTGCTTTATTAAAGCGTAGTCACATATGTGTCTCAACTTTTTAAATATTACTATAAGTTTTCTAATTCTATTACAGAGTGCATTAATATGGACCTTAAAAGTTAAAGTAACGTCGAGAGTAATTCCAAGATATTTGATGTTCATTGCTTTGAAGATAGATTGCACCACCAAATCGGTTATTATTACTCCGTAGATCTTTTAAGGTTCTGTCTAAGGCCTCCAAAGTTTTTTTTTGTGTCATCGTGCATTCATCCCAAACAATCAATTTACATTGCTGCAAAACCTTTGCCATTGCAGAGTTCTTCGAAACGTTGCAGGTTGGAGTTTCATTGCTTTGCATATTTAATGCCGATTTTAGTGCTGAATGGGCTGTTCGACCACCTTCAAGCAAAGTTGCTGCGATTCCCGACGAAGCGAGTGCAAGTGCAATTTTATTTTGTGACGAATTGTTGCTAATATTAATGAAATCAAAAAAGTTTTTCCTGTACCACCAGGTGCATCTAAGAAGTAAATCCCTCCAGTTTCATCATTTGTTACTTTCATAAGAGTTTCAAATACATACTTCTGTTGTTTAAATGAACAGTGGAAGATTTGTTTGAATTAATACTTTCAAAGTGTTGAGATCATACAGACTTTCTCGATGCAACTCTTGGTTAAAAGCGTCATGCATTGGACGATTGAGCGCGGTCAGGCCTAATTGAATTAATATTAGGTCTTTACCTTTACGTTTTGTATGAAACAAATTAAACGAAGTTTTTTCTTGTATTTTTTAATTGTATTAATCGAAGTAATCACCCATGCAATCAATGCATCTTTGCCAACGCAGTGGCAGTTTATTGATGCCCTTCTTGAAGAAATCAGCTAGCTGGACGGGAGGCAACAAATTTTTCAAAGGCATTTTGTACTGCCTCTCGGGTATTAATTTTTTTTCCCGCCAAGAAGTTATCCAAATTCTGGAAAAAGTAGAAGTCTGTAGGCGCAAGGTCTGGTGAGTACGGTAGATGATGGAGAGCTTCCAACCCCAGTTCTTGCAACTTGGAGACCGTCTGCAGTGCAGTATGAGGTCGCGCGTTGTCGTGCAGGAGCAGCGGAGACGAGCGATTGAACAATGCTGGTTGGAGATGTGCCAGCTTCTCCATCATTGTGTTCAGTTCTTCACAGTACACATCTGCAGTAATGCTCACCCTGTTTGGTAAGAAGCTGTGATGAATCACATCGGCGCTAGACCAACAGTGACCATCACTTTTCTAGGGGTAAGTTTTCGTTTAGGGCACTGTTTAGGTGCTGAACCAGGATCCAACCAACTTGCTGAGCGCTTGCGGTTGTCAAACAGAATCCATTTTTCGTCGCAGGTAACAATGCGGTTCAAAATTCCTTCATTTGTGTGTCTGTTGAGCAGTGCAAGGCACGGTTCGACGCGTACTTCGCGCTGGCGATCATTGAGTTCGTGGGGCACCTATTTGTCAAGCTTTTTTACCTTGCCAATTTGACGCAAATGGACCAATATTGTTTTGACGCTAACGTCGAAAGCTGCTCCTAATTCCGCCGTAGATTGTGTATCATCAGCTTCCACAATCGCTTTTAATTCGTCATTGTCTACCAAAGTCTTCGGACGACCACGAGGTTCATTTTTCAGGTCGAAATTTCCAGAACAGAAGCGAGCAAACCAATAACAGGCGGTGCGTTGGTTTGTAGTGTTAGCTCCGTAAACGTCATGATGTTACGTGCCGCTTGTGCCGCGTTGCTGCCACGACGGTACTCATATTCCATAATTACTCGAATTTTTAACGTATCTATGATGACGAAAAAGATTGAAATGCGATGAAAACGTAACACTAATCAATAAACAAATGACTACTTTTGGAAAAAGAATTCCATGTAAAATTAATTTGAAATTAGAATTCTTAGTCAAACAAAAATTATTTTGATTTGAAATGGCCAGTACTGCAGAACGGCAATTTCATAGGTAAAGACCTATTAGTTTGTTTGACAATATAAAGCACATGTCCTCAATTGAAATCAATGCTTCATTGTAAATTTCTTCACTGATTTGTATATTTGGATTTTCCATTCTATTCCGTATTTGATACAAAATATCATTACACATATAATCTTAGTACTTGATTCACAAATCAATTGTGTTTGATAGGAAGCATGTAGACAAGATTATATAAAACAATGTTCGTATTTGATGAGCGTGTGATGATATTACAGCATTTTGAGAGTTTGATCCCAATGAGCGTCATTTTCAAGCAATTTTAAACGTTGACAGGCTTCTCTGAAGGATCCACACAATTCACCATCAACAGTTCGTAACTGTTGGAATGATGTTGGGCCACGTACATTGACTAATAGCAGTCTTAAATAAAAACATTCATCATTGATTGGATGTACTAAATAAATCCGGCCAATCGCATCGGTGGAATATACATCTGTATATCCTGGAACTCAAAAAACTGGTTAATGTAGTAGATGGTGGCTGAGCAGCTCTTTGTACTGCGTTCTGTGCTGTAAAAACACTCTTTGTCCATTTTCTACATGCACAGCTAAGTGAACAACAGAAGGGTGTCTCTCATGAATAGGAATAGAAAATATTCGCCAAACTGCTTCATTACTACTGACATAGCGGCCCATTTGGTATTGGGTAACTTCATCATTGGAATTTTCTGCACCAATTGCAATCACAGCCATATCACTCCCTTTGGTTACATATTTGCAAATGTACTTAATAGATTTCACTGAATGGCAAGATTTAACGTTGATGTGTGCTTTGAATGTCTTTGATAAAATGGGTGAATATGGAACAATCCAACGATTATCTATTTCATTATCTTGTTGATTTAATTTGACAATTGTTGATTTTCCAATGTCTGCTGTCGATCTGCGACGATACAATGGATAACCGTCATTGCCAGTAATTGTTTCCGATATTAATGTCCGTGGATATCGTTTTGAACATTTACCATCCATCATACACGGTGAATTTTGATTCAGAGTTCCACAGGGACCATGTATCATGTTTTTGGTAACTACCTCATGCAATCCAGGATCTACTTGTACATTAGGTATTTCAGCTGATATCACTGCATCAACTTCATTTGGCCTTATCTTTTCAACCAACCAAATCAAAATGGGTGCATGTGGCAATCCTCGTTTCTGCCACTCTACAGAATACATCCAGCAGCGTGTCTCACCAATCACATTATGTTTTACGATGAAATCCATTCAAGATTTCAACTTTTTTCTTAATACTCTGGCAGTAATATCATGACGATCAATGGGTGATTGCCCAGAGAATAACTCCTGCTTGATTTCTAGCCATTGCAGATTGCATGTAAATGTGTTATGTTGTAAATGTTGTGGACGGACTTAAAAGATATGAAAATCCCACCTCACAAACCAACTTTCTCAGACTCATACGTCGATTTTCGAGCACTAGCTTCTTTTAAAGCTTTAAAAGCCTTATACCATTCATAAGCCCTTGTTTTCGATATACACGATTCGCCGTAGGTGTTTCGCAACATTTTTAGTGATTCACCACATGAAATATCATTCGAAAGACAAAATTTAAGGCACACTCTTTGTTCAACCATATTTTCCATTGTAAAAATCGCCGAGGACTCAAAACTATGACCAACAAAAAATGTAGTTTAAAACAAATTAAATGACAGATCCCGTGTTATGTACGGTGTCGACACATAGCCTCATTCGCGGAAATGCAGCATCAGCGCCTCGTGTCAGCTCCGACTCTTAATATCCAGATCACGCCACCTAAACTGTGACCTAGATTATAAGGTTTAAATATAGGTAGTTACGAGTAAGAAAGGCGGTTGATATAGAGTGTAGTTCTAATATCGGACGCATTCGCGCTTAGGATAGTTAGGTTTAGGAATTAGAAATGTAAGTTTAAATTAATAAATTAAGTGAAGAGCAGTGTGATTCTTACATCGAACGCATTCGCGCTTAGCTTAGTTAGGTTTAGGTCTTGGAAATGTAACATTTAATTAATAAATTCCATAAAAGTTAATCTAGATTCCTTTTTCACCCTCCGTCTGTGGCCCGAGTATTTAATTGGCGCAGTCGGTAGGATATTCGAGTCAGTGTTAGTGGTAAAAGTAAAGGACTCCGAAAATCGTTGCTCTAGCTTTCTCCGCAATCACTAGTTGAGCTATTAAGCCTTCATCGAATATCCGAATCTATAGAACACTAACGGGATAGTTCGTGTTTTCGGCTATAGTATCGATCTTCGATATCGCGGCGTGAACTACCCGAGCGGCACAGCAGTGGAGGATATGCAGACATTGATAACGGAAAAGGAAGCAGAACATAATGGAAGAAAAAAAAAAGTTATTTGTACGATATAAAAAATAATAATAAGAAAAAGCAAAAAAAAGAGTTCAGGCAGCCGGGGCAGTACCTATGTCACTATCATCACTATTTTCACTCTCCAAGTCCACCATGTCCAGGGCACCAAGCAGAACATGGCATCTGTACATGTGGTCCAAGCCATCCATAGTGACAAAGATGGAGACCTCAACACTTCCACCTGTCACCCTTTATCCATGAGAAAGTTAATCTAGTTTCCTTTTTCACCCTCCGTCTGTGGCCCGAGTATTTAATTCCCGCTCAAATATTGCGCAAAAAAATTTGAACGACCTCTTTTACGCGGGCGGCAATAAAAAGTATTGACTTATTCCCGATACTTTTGAGCAGTACAGTCAAATTCAACATCATTGTTAATATGAAAAACATAGTATGTATCTTCTGGCTTTTTCTTGTCATTGTTTCTCTCAATTAGTTTCCATGTATCATTTACTTCCAGTGACTGTAATTCCTCACTTATAGCTGCTTTCCACTTCTAATAATCCTTTCATTCTATGGCTTCCTCATATGTATTAGGTATTGAGCGCGATGGGATGACAGACATACACAGAATTAAATAACAAATATATATAATTACTAACTACTTAATATATATAATTTAATTTGCAACAGTATTTTAGAGTTACTATACAGTTTATAACACAGAAATAAACTATTCAAAGCACAACACAGATATATAAAAAGAACAGAAGAAATAAAATAAGGATAACAAATTGGTGATGAGCAAAAGAACAAAAGTAAGTGCGAGAAAAATTTATGAAATCGAAATACGTGCGCTTCTCATAATTATTATTATTAAACACTTTATTGCATACAAATACAATGTTTGTATATAGGCACAGATCACTAGGACTAAGTACACAAAGGCGGAATAAAATAAGGAATTATAATAAGGATAACTACATGCTCTTCTATCAGATGATCAAGTGTGGAATTTGCAATGTCTGTTGGCAGATATTCCCTCTTTTCTTCGCATATGCTATGCAATATTGCAGTCCTCACAATGATAGGCTGTACACTTTTTAAAGCCACTTATGAATGTGAGCCTATGCAGGGAAACCTCTTTTTCCACACTTCAAATACCCTTTCGACCACATTTCCGGTTCTTATTTGGCTCTCACAGCTATAAGCTCAGGTATAATCTATACCAGTGTTATTTCGAGCTGATTGCTTATTCATACGCTACGAGTGAGTGCAATATCGCATCCCACTTTCGCCTTATAGGACATTCGTCGTCGCAGCATTTGTGGTCTGTTCTATCCATTCTTACTAGCCCGTGCTCTCTCACATTGCGAGCGTTGGTGCGTTCCACCACAGTGTGTGCAGAGGTCAACTGGGTCCTTGCACAGCCTTCGGCCGTGACCAAAGCCACTTTATTTGTTCATAAATTATTGCGGTTTTTGAAATAATCTTCAGGTTCGGAACAATTTAACGCCTTAGCACCATTTCTAATTGAACTATCACTTGTATAGTATTGTAACAACCGTGATAGCCCAGTGGGTAGAACACTCGGTTATCGTGCAAACGACTAGTGTTCAAATCCTGGGTCGGGCCTACACCAATTTGTCTTTTCTAAAGTGTGTGGTTAATTTATCATGGTTGTTAACGGTGAGGGAAAACATCGTGAGGAAACCCACATGGCTGAGTTGTACTTAGTCATGTGACAGTGTATTCGTACAAAACGGCGATAGGCCTGCCCCCTATCACGTGAGTACACTGTCCATGCAAAACGTGGGTACTCTGAACACTAGGTGACAAAGTCACGTGATGTTCAGAAGTATTAGTACCTCTGCCAACCCCTTCGGGGATATTCGGCGTGAACGTTTATGCTTATGCTAACGTTTATTGTATAGTATATTAAACAGCCAACAGCCTCTTTGACAGTAATTTGGCATCTATTTGAAAGACTCCGTTTTTCATAAAAATATTCACGTGCAATGGTGCAATTAAACGACGTGTTGCTTGGTTGAATGTATGTTTATTACTGCTTAATACTTATGACTAACATACAATATATAATGGCAAGAGGGGGACAAGATGCACACACACTACAATATTTTTCCTAACATATATTTTTTTAACAAATTATAATTCATTAATCTAATCATTAAATCACTATATCAATAATAATGGAATATTGAATAAAAATATAAAGGTGGATATTTGAAATTTGGTTAACTTTTGACCTAATTTTGAAAGTGGTCTTTTTAGTTAAAAATATGCACAATTTATATTCTATGCTGTGTATATAACATCTACTTTGGTGCATCTAGTTGGGCCAGTCACTTTACTTGTTATTTTTCGAGAAATATACGATTTTTCAAAATCAGTGATCTAGGGACTGATGGGACTGTATAGGGACTGATGACAAACACTGTTATTATAATCAAATCAATTTGTTATTGAAATATCAACTGCAATAACAAATGATCTCTTGAGTTCACACATTCTATGAACTTTAAAACACAACATTTTTCTTATTAATTAGGTAAAAAAAACAAAAATAAAGTATCAATGCTTCTAAGCACTCATTCTGTAGTTTGAGTTCAATAGGTACATATCATTGTAACATATCGATCCTGTTTAGTTTTGATGTCTTAATTCAATTCCTTGTCATGTTTCCTTTGTTTAACGGCAATGTCCATACTATTATCAAACTCTTTGTATGGAAAAGGCTTCATCGATCAGTCCTGTTCTAGATATGCATTAGATAGATAGATAGATTAGTAGTTTGGTTTCCGCACATAGCTCCCTAATGGAACTTTTTTACGTGGCCCCTGGCCATCTCACTCAATCCACCCTAACTCTGTCCAAAATCTTTCGAGTTGTCCTAAGTCTTTTAAAAAGGTTTTTGTACTCCCTGTTCTTGTCCTATCTTTTGAGTACGGGCTGTTTAGAGCCTGGCACTCAAACATGACATGATTTACTGTCTCCTAGGCCTCCATGCATGCTCTGCACATAGGACTATCCGTTACACTGATGTTGTGAAAGTGCTTATTCATAAGCAGTGACCAGTGATGCTTCCTGTTATCATTCTTAGGCTTCTCCTGTTTAGTTGAAGTAGTCGTCTTGTTAGTCTTTTATCTATGTCCGGCATCGCTTCTTTTGACTGGCGGCATTCAGTCATTTCACGCCAGAGAGAGCTGTGTTGTTCTTGTGTGCGTTGCCTCAACCAGGTGCGGTATTGGTTGAAGGGAATTGATAGTATTGGTTCTGGTCCTTCTATTTTGTTGTGGGATCCTCTACGAGCAAGCTCATCAGCTGCATCGTTTCCTAGCGAATTGCTATGTCCTTTAATCCATTGTAATGTGACTTCATTTGTTTCAGTGACTTTCTCTAATGTTCGATGACATTGTAGGATTAGTCCATTATTTGTGGTGTTGCTCTTCAGTGCTTGCAGTACCGCTTTGCTGTCTGAGAGTATCTTGATGTTTGTGGTGTTTACCTTTCTTTCCAGTATAACTGTGGCGGCTACAAGATATGCATTTTTACGAGTAACGATTACACAGTGATTCCAGCGCAGTTTAATGTGTAGCAAAGTCAAGAACATTGCAATTTTAAGACAGCTAATTTTAAATTGATGTTTTCATTAGTAACACAAGCACATGTGGCATCGTCTGTAAGTTTAGTGTCAACCCAAATTAGACGCAATTTGAACAACGAATTATACCCTATTTTCACCAAACTCGTATTTAGAAACTTTTATTGTAAGTTCTTCAAGAAATCTAGCAAATACCTTTTTTGTTTCTTTACTTTTTTACGAGTGATGCATTCTTTTATTCCTGCTACAATCGACTATTACTGTCATCTTCATAAAGTTTGTGAATGACCTCTTCAACTCTCTTTTTATTTTGCTTAGCTTCATATTTTGTTCGATTAAATCCCATCTTTTAATATGTAATGGCTTCGTTTCCAAGTATCCATATCTTACAATTACGTTCAGTCTTCTATTTCTCTGTTCTTCGCTGGAAAGTTTTTTCTTTAAATTTTCTATGAGTACATCCTTCCTCTTCAGTATACTATTTCTTTTTTTCCGTGAACTATACTCCTCCTTCAGCTTCAGATTCTCTTTCCTTATTTAAAAATATAGGAACCTCAGGAATAACTTCATCTTCTGATGATGGCGGCGTATTTTGGTGCACGTACTTATGAGTATCTTGAAGATTTCTTTGTTTTAATCTCTAATCTGTTGAATATGCGACCCAGTTCTTTCTTGCCTTTCTCTGTTCACGCGGACTCATATCTTTCACGCATTTCCGCTGTCTTTTTTTCTTTTAATATTTAATCCGCTCCTTTTTGTCATTTTTTTTCCAATCGCCTCTTTGCCTGTTCTGACTTTTTTTTGCAATTTCCTCTTTCGACAACGTAGTTTTCCTTCTAGGCGTCACGTTCTGCAACAAATACATTGTGGTATTATGTTAAAACCATGGACCACACCCTCAACCATCAGTCCCTAGATGTGGCGTCCGGCCCTAGTTATTATTATTATGGCAAGGGCCTGACGGACTAGGGCCAGAGGAATCGACACAAAATCAAATGAATTATTTTATTAAAAATCAATATCAAAACCAATAGCCAGTCACAATAACAAGGCAGCCCAAACTCATATTAACAGTAGGTAATGAAATCAATTAGTTATAAATTATATTTTTAACTACTTACCTAGGGCCTGAGAGTTTGACTAGAACAGCACGAGTTTGCACAACAAAATCGGCGATAGCACTAACAACAAGATTGCTGCTGTGGCGTTGGTTGTGTTTGTATCTAACTTCACACCGATGCTATCGAATTGAATGAGTTATGAAAATGCCATACGCTTGGTTGGCGCGTATTTATGAATTTCGTAAATGACTAGGGCCTGATATTTTTTAACGCTTACACTTTATGACTTGAAATAATGTGATGAAAAAAATGATATTTTAAATGAAATTGTAATGACAATGTTAGTAATGTATATTATACAAGTATAATGTGAAGTTCAATAAATTTACTCTTATAGATTTATAACTATATTGATATGAATACTAAATTCGGGAGATCTTACATGGCTAGAGCCTGATGTTTGGAAATAAATATTATTTTGATATATATTGAAATGAGTGACCAAATTTAAGGGAGTTTATAACATCGCTTAGTAGTTTCAAACATTGGATAAAATTAATATTAATATGCGAAAATTGAAGCTAACACCAAGTTAACCAAATTTCAAATAATTACCCATATATTAGTTTTATACTTTTTAGAACTTATTTATTTACGTAATAAAACTTAACTATTATACTTAATTAAATGAATTAGTAAAATCCGGGACAAGTCGAACAAATCGTAGGCCAAACAATTTGCCGCGTAATTCACAATCAAGTATTTTTTTTTAAAGACTTGCCATAGTACTTTTACCACATATATTTTTTATATACATTTCTCCTTCACTATAGTCATTAACTTTATTATATTTCGTTTATTTTTTATAGTATTCTCTCTTATATTTTTAATTTTTATCACATATTTAAAATAGCTGTGGACAAATCTGCTTCCTTCTCAAGTCATATATTTATTTATTCTTCATCTCTTATCAAGGTACATTAATTAGTTCAATTCAAAGGGTCGACGGCCCTTTTATTATATAATATGCATTCATTTTATTTCATTTCAAGGTTCAATTTTTTTTTACTGTATAACATGCGCATTCATTTGCTTATTCTACTGTCTCTCTCTTTTAACACTCTTTTGATATCCAATTTTCTTCACGAAGGGTATTCAACCGCGCCATGATCAGATAACAAAGATCCAGAGATCTGCCTTGTACCTTGGTGAACCTTGTATGACTTTATTTACTGCTTTCAAAAACCTTCCGTTATTCTTACATACGATATTAAGTTATCAATTAATAAATAATCGAAAAAAACATTTGAGTGATCAAGTCAAATGAACATCAAAAACTCTTAGCAATTGAAACTACCCTACTACAAACTACATTTCATAAACTTTCAAATCCATCATACTAACTTTGACTACACTCATTACCTTTTTAAATCATAACAATCACATCATATTACCGTCTCAATCATACCACACACAGCGATCACTTCATAGAATTCTTCACGCCATATATGTATGCAACGCTATCTCTTCCATCGCCTCGTACCAAAACATTCGCAAATTATTAGCCTAGCAACAGCCATCTGAAAACACCTCCTTTTACCTAAATTCTTAATTTCTTCCTTTGATAAACCTCACTTTCTTTAACAGATTTCCTTTCATTGCCACCATGTTTATTCAATATTTTCTTTTATAATATATATCTACTTCTCTTCTTTGACAGTATCAACATTATTTTGATAAAGAATATTACTTTATCATAAATACTACATAGCCGGACATGCACATGCTATCAACATAATTTAAAATGATTCGAAAGCGCACTAAGAATAGTAAAATGATATTATATTGTTACAGTAACAAATGATGATTATACCATTTCTAATTACTAAAAATTTTAATTGAATTAATAAAATTGACCTAAATAATGAAATTACTTCTACTTTTATTTTCATTGTAAGAATGCTATATTAATTAAAAAATATTAATATTTAATCACACACGGGCACCATTAATAGTCTTATAATTCAGCCATTTCAAGATTTTCTTGCAAATGAAAGACATCCACGTGAGGGTCACTTCATCTGAGGTAAGTCGACTAGAGTCCATACTGTTATGTTTGGGATATTCTTTTGGGATTTTCCTTTTCAAAATAATGATGTTTAAATGTTAGTGGTTAAAATAACTTTTCTCCAGTATGATTATAGGTTTCACCTTAAACGGATATTGGTTGGTGTGGTCACTCGAAATGTTTTAATTAGCACTTATAGTATTTCTTTTAACACTTGTTATTCTCAAAGTTATTATACATTCACTTCAAAACTTAATATAAAAAATTGTCTGTACTCATGCGCAGCGCAGCCACTAGGCCGCACTGGCAGTGTCGCCATGCAATGTAAGCAATAAGAGGTGTGTTTGCTTCTTGGATATACGTTTATTACTGATAAAGACTTATGACTAACATACAATATATAATGGCAAGAGGGGGACAAGATGCACACTAGGGTGGAGCAACAATGTATTAAGATTTTTTTTTTATTTTTTTTTGTTCTAATAGAAATAGATTGGTGCGATATACTGTCTGCTATCCCTGTTCAGAGTATTATTGCAATTGAAGAGGTTCTTCTGCCTCCGCACGGACTTCGAAGTTTTTAGGGAAATCTTCTCTTATATTGGAAAGCTATAAAAGCTATGGTATAAGTGAAATGTATTTAAAATAATACTCATTTTTAGGGTTCCGTAGCCAAATGGCAAAAACGGGACCCTTATAGATTCGTCATGTCTGTCTGTCTGTCCGTCCGTCCGTCCGTCCGTCCGTATGTCACAGCCAGTTTATTCCGAAACTATAAGAACTACATTATTGGAAATTGGTAGGTAGATGTATTCTGTAAACCGCATTAAGATTTTAAAATAAAATCTGAAAAAAAAACCAAAACTTTTAGGGTTCCCCATACATAGAACTGAAACTCAAATTTTTTTTTTCATCAAACCTATACGTGTGGGGTATCTGTATCTATCAAAAGGTATTTGAAAATGATGTTGAGGTTTCTTATATCATTTTTTTCAAAACTGAATAGTTTGCGCGAGAGACTTTTTCAAAGTGCTAAAATGTGTGTCCCCCCCCCGTAACTTCTAAAATATGGGCATGATAATACTGAAAAAAATATATGGTTTGAATGAGATCTAGCCCGTAGTTCTATTTTTAAACGTCATAAATCAAATTACTTACCTAATTTGGCTCCTATGATTTTCACACAAACGGGATTTTCTATATATATGATAGTACGGAACCCTTAGTGCGCGATCCGACTCGCACTTGGCCGGTTTTTTTACTTTAAGCATGAAATTATCATTTATATTCAAAAAATCATACATAGCTAAAGAAAATTATAAAATTTTAATTATTTCTATTCGGTCGCAAAATCCCGTTTTGTATCAAACTTGGGCATAATATTTCGCGATTGTAATTTTGCCTTTATGACCCCAAGTCTCGAATTTCGGGTGCATTGAGCAATAGACGCTTCAGTTGTAATCTTAACTGCCCGTTCCACTGCCTGAGTGTGACATGGTAGTCTCACGAATGGCAGCTGGTTCTCACCACCTGACTGAACTACCAAATTTATTTCCTCATTAGTGTACTGCTTTATTATGGGTGGTTCAGTAACATCCTGCCAAAATATAAGCTCAGTGTAATCTTTTGCGTTAAAATTTAGTTCCGGAACCTGAAAGACCCTTGGTGTTGAAGTATTTGAAGTAGTTCGAGCCTTCAGCAAGCGGCGGGCTGCCAACTCACGTATGTGTTTTCTTTCGTCTGTCATCATAGCCAGCAAAATATTTTCTGGATGGGCGAAATAGCTATTCCGCTGAATTACAGGATCAATGACCTTCTTCAGCTCATCAGGTAAGTATCGCGACCTTTCGACAATGTAAAAAAGGTGTCTTGTGCCGTCTTTGCATGATGGTTTGGTCTTGATTTTGAACCAGGAAGGCGCATACACTTTTACAACAAATGTTGCTAAAGTGATCAACTCCGGCGATGGATTTTTCGTGGAAACGTAAAGAAGGAGGATTCGGTTAGCTCGGGTGAGCCAACGAGCGTGCGAGATTTTACCCGGCGACTTATATCCAAGATCTACGGGGAAATCACCAGATACTACCGCTGACACAATCTTGTGTAGGTATTGTTGATCTGTACTCAAATCAGTAGACATTTAAGATACTTTCAAATTTAATAACAGGTAATTGTTCACAGGTTTCTAGTGCTTTTCCGAGCGGTCCAGTGTATGACTTGGGTCCCGAAGTAAAGCCATCAATGTGCAGAAAAAAGTGTCTCAAAGGCAGTTCATTCATGTGCAACAAACAAACAATCCATTGCAACGGCTTTTGCAGCTGTTTTTCAAGCAATCTAATGACACCGCCATGCTTTCCAGTGTTTACGTTTGTTCCATCACACCCAATCGCAGTAATCTGATCGAGGGAAAGCACTTCTTCTGTAAAAAACGTAGCTATTGCGTTTTGTATCCCTTTTGCAGAGCCTGCATCAGGAACAACGTAGCCCAAATAAACTGAATCCGGCTCTGCTATTAAAGAAATATGTTTCAATCCATATGCTTCACTCCATTTCAAAATTTGCGTTAAATCATTATTAATTAAACTTATGGACATATTTAATTGGTCAAAGTTAGCCTGTGTGTAAATCTGAAGATCATCTGCATAAAGGTGGTAGGAAGAAGTTAGTTTATGAGAAATGAAGTTAATAAATATAGCGAATAAGAGAGGAGACAACACACCACCTTGTGGAACACCAGCATTTAACTCAATCCACGGAGACATGGCATCTTCGAGGTGAATGCGCTGCCGACGCCCCAGTAGATAACTACGAAACCAGTCAACTACCGTTGGAGATATGTTAAGAGAACGAAGTAAAGCAAGTAATATTTCGAAGTCAACCGTATTAAAGGCGCTACTAAAATCAAGCAGTGCTAAAACAGTCAGCAGTCCCTTATCCATTCCCAAACGCATGTCATCAGTTATTTTGATCAAAGTTGTTACAGTACTATGGGAAGGGCGGAAACCAGATTGGAAGGGGTTAAGCAGATCATTCCTAGTGAGAAAATCACTTAATTGTTTATGTACCAGTCGTTCAAGTACTTTAGAGAGGAATGGCAGAATAGATATAGGACGATATTCAGAGAAGGACTTAGGATTAGCTTTTTTGGGAATAGGCGTGATCTGGGCTTCTTTCCATACCATAGGGAAGGATCCTAAGGATATGGAATTATTTAGGATTTCAGTAATAACAGGAAGAATAAGGTCTAGGATAGGCAATATCATTTTTCGATTGATACAATCACCACCTACTGCGTTTGACGTAATGGACATAATATTCTTCTTAACATCACAATCGGAGAATCGACAAAAATTAAAGGGAGGATAATCCGGAGCTGGAAGTGTAGAAAGAAAATGTAATGTTTCAGCTTTTTTAACACCATCAAAAGTAGATGTTGTGGAAAAATGGTTGTTAAGCGAAGTGATGTCTAGATCTTTTGGGATAGAATCGTGACGAGATTTTCCAACTCCTAAGGATCTAAGAAACTTCCAGATTTTTACTGGATCGCCATTTTCAACGGATTCGTGGATGTGGTTTCGCTGTGCATCCCTACACACCTTATTGCAGTGATTCCGAATCGACACATACTTTTCCTTGTTGACGTCTGATGGTCGTGATTTAAATTTTGACTTGGCTCGTGCTTTTTTCATCAATAGATCCCTAATTTCGTCTGTGAGCCATGGTGCCAGAAAATGCTTCATTTTAACTGATTTAACGGGAGCGTGAATATCGTACAGTGCCGTAAGTTTTGTATTAAAAGTGTTGACTTGTTCATCGATAGTAGCCGCTGTGATACATGTCATCCAGTCAATATTAGAAGCATCATGTCTCAGCTTATCCAGATCTATACTACCAAAACTGCGCTGCAGAAGAATTTTCGACTTATTTTTAGGGGGCCGGACTTTATAGAACAAGAATATAAGATCGTGATGAGAAAAAGCATCTGCAGCAGTTTGGCCATGCAGAGCCACGTGGTTAGGGGAGGAGACCGCTATAAGGTCGAGAAGAGATGGCATGTAGTTTGGTTAGTTATGAGTTGCATTAAGGGGTAATATATGAAAATTACTGCCATGGAATATCGAAGTTTTTAGTTTAGAACGCGAATCACCAAGAGGCAGGTATTGAAGTCACCCATAACAATTGAGTGATCGTAAGAGGGGGTGAGATGTTCTAAGATCTTCTCAAAAGAAGGAAAAAAATTAAATTGAAGTGACGGACTATAGTAGACACCCAATAAAACCTTATTATGACCTAAGACTAATTCTAAGAAAAGGTGTTCACCGGCATTTGATGGCGGGGGTTGGGTTGAGGTGCTAATAACTAAATATGGAATATGGGCCCGGAGAAAGATAGCAACTCCGCCACCACGGCCGTTTACACGATCGTTTCTTATTAGCTGAAAATCTGTTAAAGGCAAATATAACTCTGCAACTGAATCCTTCCGTCTTGGTTCGAATATGTCCCTTCACCTATTTTTAAAAGAAAATCTGAAAATTCCTGGGTCGTTTGGTTTCCACCTCTTTGAGCTCTCATATTAACCGTCAAATAGAGTTTAGTAACATGTGGCCACAAACTGGAGCTTTTGAGACATGCATTTTTTTCATCGGCTCTAGTTCCTCGTGGACCAACAATTACCACCAATGGAAAAAACAATGTTTTGCAAATCCATCAAGCAGTTATTAAGGACCGTTTCCTGTTGTACGTCATTAGGTTCATGACCTGACAAGGACTCTTAATATTTTTGCCACAGCTCTCCAGCATTGGAAATAGAACAGAATGCCAACATAACTGCAAACAAATGCCGCAAGCGACGCGGACTGTCACTAACGCAAGCTTCAGCTAACGCATCGTCCCAATGTTGGTCATTATCTAGCAAGTGCCGGGCACGGCATGCTGCAATAAATGTGGGAAAAGTATCTTCACCTACGATTTTTAATGCTTCGAATGAAGTCGGGCCTCGTACAGTGTGTAACAGTAAACGTAAATAAAAGCATTCTGCATTATTTGGGTGGACAGTGTAAACCCTCCCGATGGAGCGATAGGCGCCGGGGGGAAGGGACGGGGGCCGGTGAGGGAGAGTCGGAGCTCGAGCGGGAGCCCGACCGACATCGGCGATGAGGGAGGGTCCTTCGGAGGGGATGCCGAGGCCGGCCGCTTACCCCCCTGGAGGGGCAAGGAAGAAGGAAGAGGAGGGAAGGGATCGGCGAAGCTGACTCCCAGAACATCTAATGGTTGAGGCGCGGCCACCGGCGAGGCTGGTGGTTCCGCGAAGGACTTGGAAATGTTAGCTGTCTTTGGGCGCGGCCACATAGGCGGGCCCTCGCCCTCACTAACAAAACTCGCGGGGGACGAGTGTCCCGTCGACGGTTCGGCAGACGGTGGCCCTGCCACCAGCCTCTTCTCTTTGGTGAAGGGGTCCGTGAAGACAGTTATTTTCATAGGTATAACCCTAGGCTTCGCCTTCATGATTTTTCGCGGCGTTGGAGGGGCCATCTCGCATGATATGGGCAAACGAGGGGTGCAAGGTGAGGGATCTTGGTCCAGTGCACGTTCAGCCAAGCGGGAGAACTATCAGGCACACTCACCAAATGTCCTACCGTAAACGTCCAAGTTCGTGCACCCTGGTAATACCTAGCCAGTAACAGGTCCCGCTTACTTTATCTACACCTACTCCTGTGGCGAAGGTAGCTAATTACGGAGGGCTTGTCCGTATCTATATATGTACCTATTTGTATTCAGTCTACAACTAATACCCAACGTTATTAAAAAAAATAGTTTATTAATATATTTATCTCCCAATATGTGTGTATCCTTTATGTATTATATAACACATATACATCCATAAATATTTAGTGTTTAAGCAAGGAATAAATTTAAACTAAGTCTTGCCTTTAAACACAAATTTACTTTAAATATTTAAATTACAAAATGTACAATATAATATGTTAAGTTGGCGGTGGTTGGTTGCGTAGTGAAGCTTGTCCCCGCGCCGCCGCCGCCGCCGCACCTGCGGCTTGCCGTATCATGTGGATCAGGCGTTAACATCCTCCGGGACGTTGAAAGCTTTACAGCTTTCAAGAATATAGTGGACCCCGTGGCGGACCACTCTGCTCCTGGTCGTCTTCTTCAGTAGGTCCCTGAGTCGGCAGAAGGCACATCTTATTGACGGCCCTCCGAAGAATACCCTTTGCTGTGGTTACCTCAGCGACTCTGGTAACGCCGTCTGTGCCAGGAAAGAGACGGATCACGCGTCCCATTCGCCAATGGAGAGGCGGCAGGTTATCGTCGTTGAGTAAAACCAAGTCGCCCAGCGCGAGCTGGCGCTCTGGAGACTGCCACTTCGTGCGCTGCTGCAGCTCGGCTATATATTCTCGACGCCAGCGGTCCCAGAAGTGCTGGCGGATCTTCTCTATAAGCTGATATCTGTTGGGGCTGGTAACAGTGACAGGAGCTGTTGGTATAGACGTGAGCGGTCTCCCGATCAGAAAGTGGCCTGGGGTCAGAGGAGAAGGATCGGTACAGTTGGTCGAGAGAGGAGACAGTGGGCGTGAGTTTAGGATAGCTTCAATTTGTGTAAACAATGTCGCTAACTCCTCAAATGTCAAAGAAGCATTTCCAGCTACACGCTTTAAATGAAATTTGGCTGAGCGTATTCCAGCCTCAAAAATTCCTCCAAATGTTGGGGAATATACAGGGGAAAACATAAATCTAATTCCTTCATAACTAGCGAAATCATCGACAGACTGACAGCTGGATCTCAGTAGCCTACCTAATTCATTGTGAGCACCAACAAAATTCCTACCGTTGTCGCAATATATTTCAATTGGTTTACCCCTTCTTGATATAAACCTACGTAAACATAGAATAAAAGCTTGGGTACTCAGATCACTGACGAGTTCCAAATGAACGGCTTTGGTAGTGAGGCAAACGAATAAGCAAAGATAACATTTTGTTATTCTATTACCTCGGCCTTTACGACTACTGATCATAAACGGTCCAGCAAAGTCCATCCCGCACGAGTAGAAAGGGAAAACACCGTTAGTACGCGCCTCTGGCAGGTGCCCCATGATTGGCTGCATAGTGACAGCACGCATTCTCGCGCACGTGACACAGCGCCGCGCTAATCTCCTACCCCCAACCGGCCAATATCTATCGCGCACGGATGACAGTAATAACTGTGGACCTGCATGGAATAAACGAATATGCTCATGGTTCATAATAAGATACATGAAATGATGCTTAGCATCTAATAAAATGGGATATTTCTTGTCGAAATCAAAACTCGAATTATTTAATCGACCACCAACTCGAACAATTTTATCAGTGTCAATAAACGGTGTCAACTGTATTAATTTATTATTTTTTGGTAAACGTTTCCCTTGTTCAAGTAGCTTAATTTCTTCGGGAAACGATTCTGTTTGGCTAAACCTAACTAAAATTTTTAACGAATTATCCAACTCCGTAATATTAAGCGGACCTGACAATCTTTGCCTTAATTTTGTAATATTATTTATAAACCGCAAGACGAACGCAAAACTCCTTAACAATTTATTAAATGTGGAGTACCTATCGAAATCGATGAGTGACTGTAAATGCGCTCGCTCGGACGCCACAAACAGAGCGTTCACCTTAATATCGGGTAAACTCTCGGTGGGGTATGGATGCCGCGGCTACTCAGACTCCTCCGTCTTTAGGAAGGAAGGACCCTCCCACCACAAAGAAGATGACGCTAGAACCTGAGGGTCGACCCTTTAATTTTAATTTTTTTGTTTTAATTATTTTTTTTAAATTATTATTATTATTATTTAATTATTAATATTAATTGTTCCAATAGGGCCGGCTATAAGCCACCCCATCTTAGATTCTTGCAAAGTAGGCAAATTATAACCTAACTTTAACTGATTAGTTCCAATTATATCCCAAAATACGTCAGCTCCGCCAGTGTCGAAATTTTTCTTTCCTTTAATAACATCTTTTATTTATGAGAAAATACGTCAGCCCCTAATAAAATGTCAATAGAAGAGGGCTGGAAAAAATGTGGATCAGCTAGTTCAATACCGTTGGGAATATTTAAACGATCAGTATTTATTTCAATACCGGTTATTTTAGGCACTATAAGGCAACTAATTTTAGTACTGTAAGACGATAAATATGAATTCACTCTCACGTTACAACTTCCTCCAATATCGCATTTAACATTATTAAGTCCACAAACACTGATACGATGCAAAGATTCCTTACGCAACCCCAATTTATCACAAATATTTTCTGTAATAAAAGACGATTGACTACCGGTATCTAACAATGCTCGCACCTTCACGCTTTTATTGTTATATTCATTAACAAGTTCGACCTGCGCCGTGCACAATAGAGTGTGAGTCATCGTTACCGCTGATAAGGCGACTGGCCCAGCGGCGGCGGTGGCAGCAGGCGCGGCCAGAGATGCGCTTGATCGTATTAATCCTTGTTGTGGTGACTGTTGATTATGTAACAAGGTGTTATGTTTACCTTTGCATATCTTACACGAACCTTTCAAACGACACTGATAAGATTGATGACCGCTTCGTAAACAAATGGTACACAATTTAAATTGAGTAACGACGCGTACCCTACTATCAATATCTAAATCTTTAAACTTTGCACATTCATGAACAAAATGGCTCTTGTTACATATGACACAAGGTTGACATCGTTTATTAACATTATCCGATGATGTAAAAAATGCTCTTACGTTTTTGTTATGGGAAATAGGCCTTTGTTCGTACTTGTCGTTTCGATTATAATGGGTTGTTTCTAAAATGTCTGCGCGACTTCGTAAAAATGTGTAAAATTGATCGAGTGTCGGTAATTCTAACAAACTGTTCTTATGTTCTTCCCACTTTCTACTCGTATTGGAATCTAACTTTGCTGAGGTAATAAATATTAAAAGAACATCCCATTGTTCGGTAGGAAGTCCCAAAGACTGTAGAGATCTTAAATTTTTAGATATGTGATCAATTAAGAAACGTAATGCCTTAAAATATTCTTTGCTCATAGATTCAATACTTAATAATGACTTTAGATGATTATTTATAAGGATATTTTTGTTATTGTATCTCTCGCATAGTAGTTGCCACGCATTGTTGTAATTGTTTGCAGTAAACTCGAGTGATCTAATTACCACAGATGCACTACCCTCCAAACTAGACCTTAGATAATGAAATTTATTTATTAATGGTATGGATTCATTTTGATTTATAAGAGAATCAAATGTGTCACGGAATTCGAGCCACTTTAAATAATTCCCATCAAATTTTGCTAAATCAATAGTGGGTAGTTTAATCGAGTTAAAAGAATGTGAACATGAACCAGCCACACTTTCATTAAGATTTGACTCTTTGTGAGAGGAAGACTTTTCAATTAAGTCTTGCGCAATGGAAAGAAGAGAATAGAATTGAGTTTCTATAGTATCTCTCTCAGTTAACTGTTCGTCCACGTTCGGCGACAGTATCTCTATTTCTGTCTGTAAGTTGTTAAAATCAGAGAGTAATTCTTGAAATTTTACCATTCTCATTGATAGATCCTTAATTTGAATTGAAGTTATTTTATCCGCCAATTGAATTAAAACATTTAAATGATCTTTAAACTTAGTTAATCTACCTTTTATAATACTACGTTTCTTTAATAAATCTTTAAGCATGTCTTTCCCTTCCATTATAAATATTATAATAGAACAATTAACGTAGCACAAGAAACGTTAAAATAACCAAACCTCCCAAAGCACTGTCTAGTACTTTATGATCCAACCGCCAATCTGTCTATGCGACGCGCGCGCCGATCACAACTTCAGCTAAAGGTATCGGCAGCAGCTGTAGTAGTCTGCTCGGAACACCCGAACTTTATTTGATGTTTTTCACTGAAATAGTCGGCAGTTGCGTGTAAATAAATTTGAATTTTATATATTATTTTGATGAAGGTAGTTAACAATGATAGGCAAAATAATTGTAAATGATAACGTCTAAATGATAAAACTTCAATAAGAAATTTGTGTAGTGATTGAAGTAGGGAAAAAAACTTGTCAATTTCGTCTGAGCTAATAAATTGGTTTAGGTTTGCTTGAAGTGCAAATAAAATGGAAATTGATAAAAATATAGTAGGTAGTTAAATAACTTATTATGTAAAAGATAATTGATTGATTTTGTAACGCTAAGGCCAAAGAGTGAATTAGACAATACGCTTTAAATTAACAGCAAGATATTGTTTCAACACTTTGGGGCGATAAATATCTACACAACATGAATTGGAAAGACAGGAAAGGATAAGAATAGAAGGATGTAGGTAGGCCAATACTTTCCTCGGGATGACCAAACAGATGCGATGGTGAAGCTCCTCAGCAATCCTTTAATTGATCATCAGAGTTGAAGTCAGCAATATCATCCGACAAATCAGTTCCCGAAGTCCAAACGGCGTTAGTCGAGTAGCGGTTATCCGATGGTACTCGATATTTCTTCACCGAAGATTGGTTGTAGCCACCACTAGGCAATGGCCACTAATTTATCACGGTCGCCAAATGTTTAAGCAAGGAATAAATTTAAACTAAGTCTTGCCTTTAAACACAAATTTACTTTAAATATTTAAATTACAAAATGTACAATATAATATGTTAAGTTGGCGGTGGTTGGTTGCGTAGTGAAGCTTGTCCCCGCGCCGCCGCCGCCGCCGCACCTGCGGCTTGCCGTATCATGTGGATCAGGCGTTAACATTTAGTATTTTTATTCCTTACCCAACACTCCCTCCCCTTCGTATTTTATTTAACCCCAGGAGGAAGGAAAACCTCCTTTTAAAAAACCATCCACACCGAAGCAAAAATGAAGAAGTCAACATCCGAAAAAAGAACTACCCAGGTGGGTCCCCACTCCGTGGGGGAATCCCACCCCGATCTTCCGAGGTCGGGCAGCTCCCATCGTATTCTGGGGGGGGCATTCGAATGTTCGAGGAAGAGCGAGGAGAAGGAGAAGGAGAAGGAGGCTGCGGAAGCAGCGACTACGGCTGCCTTAGCGCCGACCAATCAAAAACAAAACACGGCTGCCTCAGCGCCACCAAACAAACAAAATCCGGCTGCCTCAGCGCCGAAAAAACAAGACACGGCTGCCTTAGCGTCAACAAGTCATGAATAAACTGCAATCTCGACTACCTCAGCGACGTGCAATCCTGACCCCTACACTGACGACAGCTGGCAAAGGGTTGTACCCCGCGCCAAAGCTATCAAGAAAAGACACGAAGAAGGAAGACCCAAACCTAAGCAACCACCAGAGGAAAGGGCTTACTCAAAACAAGATGAGAGACAGAGAAGGCACTCTAGCGTCGGGCGTTCACGCCCTGATGAGAGACCCAGGTCGGCAGGCTCCCGCCCTCAAGGCGAACCGCATCACTCCCGTGACGTGGAACGTGGCGAGGGTGATGGTCGCCGCCAGCAAGGGTCGCCTCGTCAGGGTAGTATTACCCGAAAAGAAGAAAACCCTCATAAAAGTGACAGACCATACCGCAGGCGACGCGGAAGACAACTTTGGAAGAGAGAAGCAAACCAACCAGACAAGACACGCACCAATCCAGAACCATCAACAAGCAAAAGAGAACGTCCGAATGACACAATCTCGCCAGCTCAACAGCAACCAGACCCCAAACGACCAAGAACGGGAAGCCAACAAACCGGACAGCAGAAGAACTACGCGACCGCTGCCAAAACCCACGCCTCCGACCTGAGCTTGGCGATTTGTGTCAACCCACCTCGTGACCTGACCGCAAGTGAAGGTGAGTGGATCAACGACCAACTGTCGGAATTGATCTTCGATTGTGAGACACAGATGCCCCGATTCCGTGGTTTTCCAATCGTGATCGACGGGGTTCTACGAACATGGTGTGAAGACAATTTCGCCAAAACATGGCTACAAGAGACCGTCAAACAAATCAAGTGGACCAATGAAGCCGAAACACTCCGGGTGGTCAGCCAGACTGATGTACCCAATAGGGTACGATGCGTGTTATTTGTCCCCAAATACAACAGGGACCTACAGCGTCTGAAAAACGTCTTGGCTGGCCAAAACCCCCATTACGACATGAAACAGTGGCACGTAAGCAGGGCGACGACCTCGACCGAGGGGAAGTGGAAGGGTATGTACCTTACTCTCCACCTCCACCCGGATGAGGTCAAGAAGCTCATGCTGAGGGTGCGGCGGGTACATTACCTTACTGGCACTATATACGTCCGCTTCCTGAACAAGGGTAAGCTGACTGACGTGCCACCGGAACCCGAGACAGAAAAATCGACACCAATGGAGACCAATGATCTCGACGAGATAAATATAAGCGAGAGCGAAATGTGCGAGATCCAAAAGGAAACAGAGAGGTTAGCAGATATGGCCTTGACAGAGCAAAAGCGAGCCGAAGATTGGATACTGCACTCCTCGCCAAGACAAGACGAGCCAGAAGACATTGAGACAGAGTTAGGATTAAACGAGCCCTGCGATGTCACTCTCTCCGACTAAGCAAGCAAACACTCAACCTAACAGCGCCAAACCCAACGAAGGAAACAATAAACATAAAATAAAAATAATACAAGCAAATCTCCAGCATAGCAGAATAGCTACAACTACACTCAGACGAGAACTGGAGAAAAATAACAACACCATCGCACTAATACAAGAACCATGGGTGCGAGACAACAGAATATGTGGACTCAGTAATATTGGAGGTAAGCTAATTCTTAACACAAATATCACAGACCAACCAAGAACATGCATATATGTACCTAAACACTACTACACTATGCCTTTATCTCAATTCTGCTCCAGAGATTTAACAACCTTAAGACTCGGGGTCAAGGACGAAGAAGAAGGCACCGCAGACATTATACTAGCTTCAGTCTACATGCCTGGGGACGCAGACGCAGACTGCCCTCCCACGGAAATGATAGACCTGGTAAAGTATGTAGACACACACAAATACGAAATAATAATAGGCGCAGACACCAACGCACATCACCCAATGTGGGGCTGCCCCGACTCAAAAAAGAGAGGAGATGAATTATCACTCTACTTACTCACCACTAACTTGAATATACTCAATGTAGGCTCAGAACCGACTTGGGTAACATCCAGAGGACAAACCATAGTAGACGCCACTTTTGCCACTAACCAAGCTTTTTCAATGTCTACAGATTGGAGAGTTTGCACTGAGGTATTATCTTTATCTGATCACAGATGGATATGCTTTAACATCGACTACAACATCAAACCACCAGAGCCACGGCGCAATCCACGGCGTACCGACAAGACCACTTTCAGAAACCTCGTCGAATCCGAACTAGCAAAACACGAACGAAAGGTAATGAAAGAAGATACAAACCAAATAGACATTAACGTAAGTATTCTTACTAATTCTATAATAAATTCATATGAAACCAGTTGTCCCCTAACACAGGTACGCGTCGGCGAACCAAAGCACAAGTGGTGGAATAAGAAACTAGAAAAACAAAGACAAGAATTACGAAAACTATTCAATAGAGCCAAGCATATAAGACAACCGCAAGCATGGGACACCTTCAAGGCAGCGCGAGATCAGTACAAAAAAGACACCAGAGCATGCCAAAGGAAAGCATGGAAAGAATACACAGAAACAATCAAAAGAAACAACGAAGCCAACAGAGTTAGGAAAATACTGTCAACCGACGACAGGAAAATCCTGAGCACACTTAAGAAGCCTGATGGAACATACACAGGTACAGACCAAGAAACGTGTGCAGAACTCCTAAGATCACACTTCCCCGATTGTCACATCGAGAACGAAAGCGAAAACACATGGGAAATCAATCATACAAAACCCACACCAGAAGACTGGAAAACAGCCAACAAAATAGTCACTGAAGACCACATTCGTTGGGCCATAAACACCTTTGAACCTTTCAAATCCCCTGGTTTAGACGGTATAATCCCTGCCTTTCTACAATGGGCGGAGGCTAGCATAACACAATGGCTATTAGATATCTTCCAGGCATGCCTCGCGCATCGATACATTCCACCCTCTTGGAGGGAAGTGAAAGCCACCTTCATACCAAAACCAGGGAAGACAGACTACAAGCAAGCCAAGTCCTTCAGACCGATAAGCCTAACATCTTTCATACTCAAAACACTTGAGAGATTATGCGACAGATATATTAGAGATGGACCACTTAAAGCCAAGCCGCTACACAAAAGACAACATGCCTATACTGCAGGCAAATCTACAGAAATAGCTCTACATGAAGTGGTGTCAAAAATAGAAATAGCGATGAGTCAAAAGCTTATGACACTAGCTGTACTTATAGATATAGAGGGAGCATTCGACAAGACCACCTTTCAATGCATAAATACAGCACTTAAAAGATACAATATTGACCCTACCATGAGAAAATGGATCGGGAACATGCTGGGACAAAGAGCCGTACAAGTCGAATTAAACGAAGTAACCAGAGCCCGAGTAATGAGAGGATGCCCCCAAGGTGGTGTACTATCCCCACTCCTCTGGAACCTAGTGGTAGACGATCTCCTACGGCAACTCAACAACAAGGGATACTATGCCGTCGGCTATGCAGATGACATTGTAATTCTTATAGACGGGCAAAACGAAAACACGATATCAAACCAAATGAATCACACACTTAAAATAGTAGAAAAATGGTGTGAAGAACAACAGCTCAGCGTGAATCCAAACAAAACAGAAATGATACTCTTCACGAAAAAGACAAAAATAAACATTTCAGACCCACCAAAACTATTCAACACAACGCTAACTCTATCGAAGACGGTTAAATACCTAGGAGTCACACTAGACAGCAAATTGCTATGGAACAAACACTTAGAAAACACAATAAAGAAAGCCACAATAGCACTATGGCAATGTAAAAAGATACTAGGAAAGAATTGGGGTTTACACCCACGTATCACACATTGGCTATATACAACAGTAATAAGACCAATTATATCATACGGTGCCCTGGTCTGGTGGCCAAGGACCGTGCTGAGCACATGCCAAAAAGACCTAGAGAAGGTACAAAGAATGGCATGCATAGCAATATCAGGAGCCATGAAAACAACACCAACAGCTGATCTACAAGTAATGTTCAACCTGCCTCCCTTACATCTTTACATACAACAAGAAGCAGCAATGGCCACCATCAGATTAGATCGAAACAAAACATTAAGTAAAGACTCCCGAATAAAACATACAACAATCATGGCTGAGGCAATGGAATATCAACCCCTTTTGGCAGGGCCATGCGACAGAATACAAAAGAGATACATCTTCAACAAACACTATCAAGTCAATCTTGAGGAAGAACCAAACGACCACCCCAACATAAAAGAGTTGAGAATATACACAGACGGATCGAAAACAAATGAGGGAACAGGGGCAGGAGCCTTTTCAAACGACCTCAACATCAAGACATACTCAATGCTAGGAAAACACAATAGTGTCTATCAAGCTGAATGTATAGGTCTACTCCTAGCAACAACAGCCATAATAAATAGAAAAGTTGAAAATACAAACATCAGAATACTGTCAGACAGCAAAGCAGTGCTGTACGCTCTGAAAAACAACGAAACCAATAATGGAATCATACTACAATGTCACGAGTCACTTGAAAGTATATCCAAGAAAAACAACATCACATTGCAATGGATAAAAGGATACAGTAATTCGCTTGGAAATGACGCGGCCGATGAACTGGCCCGCAGAGGATCCAGCAACACAATAGAAGGACCGGAACCTATCATACCAATCCCATACAACCAATACCGTACGTGGCTAAGGGAACGAACACAAGAACAACACAAGGTAATATGGCGCGCCCTGTCAGAATGCCGACAATCCAAAGAAGCAATGCCGAACCTGAATCCACAGCTCACTAGAATACTCTTGAACCTAGACAGGAGAAAACTACGAATGGTTACAGGTATCATAACGGGACACTGCTCACTAAACAAACACTACTTTACACTAGGAATCACAGACAGCCCACTATGCAGAGCCTGCATGAGGACAGAAGAGACGGTAAATCATGTAATGTTCGAGTGTAACACCTTGAACGACCAACGCCACACCAACTTGGAAAACACAGGTAGTATGACAAATCACTTAAAACATATTACACAACTAGTTGACTTCTGGATGGAGCTCGGGTGGATAGAATGACGGCCGTGGCCCACGTGAAATGGCCCTGTAGTGACCAATTGCGGAAACCATTTATCTAATCTATCTATCTATGGGCAAACGAAGATTCGCTGCCCACCCCTTTAGCTCGACGACCGCGCGCGCGCGTGATAATACCGATAACACCGATAAGCGCATCTCGGAATGCGTGACTCACCGCGACGAGTTGCGACGACGCGGGAGCGAGCGGCGCGCCGGCGGGGCGCGGGGGCGCGGATAAATCCGAAAACACTGTGATCCAGGTATTCTTCGTTCCTCCAATCTTCACGACGAACATCGCACAGCCACTTCGTCACCACCACCACGTATGCGTAGCGTATGTATCAAAATAGCAAGAGATAGGGTATGGAATTCCATAGGTAGTTTAGAATTCAACCAATACACAGTGGTACCGCCATAGGCCATTAATCGGTAAAGTCGACTATCAAATACTATTCATTTTATTGTTTTTACCGATAAACCGATAAACAAGCTATCCAAATAGTATAAATATGTCACCCTTTTTATTTGAGAACAATTTGCTTTTGATCCTCAAAGTGAAAGCATCTTACCCTTATGCTCGCCGTTATCAGTGACTCATTAGAACATTGTTTGTGCGGTAGTGAATTCTCAGAATTGCATTGTTTGTGAGTGACTTCCGGGATATGGATTTCCAAGAACAAGGTATGTATTACAATTCAGGTACATTTAAAACCGTTATCTGTCATATTAGAACATGTTTGTCCCTTCTAATGTACAACAATATTTTGTTTAAAAATAAACATTATTTTGACTTTCCCTAAAGTTTTAAGAGTATGTCAGATATCGTCAATGGTTCTCACATAGTACAATTTTAAGATTAAAGTGTCTTCTTTCGAATACAAAAACATTCAGCCGCCAAGAGCTGCCTATGTAGCTGCTACGAGTTCTTAAAGACTAACCTGATGCTACAGTTTTAACTTTTCTTTCCAGGTTATACGATTAAATGTACCTTTACTAGGATGCATTTATTTGAGGTATGGCTATTGGAACATGGCGGAACAGTTTCACAGAAACATAAACATACTTTAAGTAATTTTCGAGAAATATGAATTAGAATCCGCGCGTCTTTTGATTCAAGAATATCCGTGGTTGAACCTTCCAGCTTCCGTCCACAAAGTGCTCATTCACGGGGCTCAGGTAGCGCAACTCGTTTTAGTATCGTTCGGGAAGTTATCTGAAGAGGCAGCTGAATCAAACAATAAATTCTATAAGTCCTTCAGACGAGATCACACGCGCAAGATGTCAAGAGAAGTTATTAATTCGGATTTGCTAAATAGACTTTTACTCAGTTCGGATCCATTTATTACTGGCCTTCGAAAACTCCCTCGTCAGAAAAAGAGTGTTATTAGTTATTATGTTATTAAAAGTTTGATTTATTTTCCAATTTATTTGTAGTACTTTTTTTCAGTTTAGTAAGAGATGCATGTTTACTTAGCTGTAAGTTTAAAATAGAAATAGTTAAAATGTATTTTTATGGTAAAAATAGTACATTGACAATTTTAGTAATACCAAAAAGTAGATATTCCGTAGTTATCATTAGAAATAAATTAATATATATAAACCTATTTATTTTATTTCGTTGAATTGTATAAAAATCGTGGTGGTGGTATACTTTTACTTCTTTATTTACTTCTAACAATTAAATACATCATTAGTATACAATTTTAAACGTTATTTTATTGATTTACCCAAAAAAAATGCAAATTAAGAGAGTAAGGTATTTATGACCGCCCTTGTATGGCAGCGGTACCACTGTGCAATAGATGAAAGATAAAAAATTGTTGCATTGATGAATCTGAATTCAAATCAAATCAAATATAGTTTATTCAGTAAAGATACAATAAGACTTATGCTAATACATAGAAAAAAAACATATAAGACCACTTGATCATATTTAAAACACTGAGACTGCACTAGGTCGAACCTGTATCACAGTCGTCAGATCCTTCCAGGAGATTCATAAAAAATAATCTGTATTTAACAAAGTAAACAGTTTGTTAAATACAGATTAATGAAAGTAGAGTGAATGCAGTAGAAATGAGATCCCTCAGAAAAGTGTGTAATGTAAGGTTATGTGATCGTGTGAGGAATGATGTGATTCGTGAAAGGTGTGGTGTAAAAGATGATATTGTAAGAAAGATAGAAAAAGGAATGTTGAGATGGTTTGGGCACATAGAGAGGATGGATGACAGTAAATTGGTGAAAGAGATATATAGAGCCAATGTGGAAGGTAATGTTAGTAGAGGACGACCTCGGAGGACACATTTGGATCAAATAGAACATGTGCTCAAAAAGGCAGGTGTCCGCAGTATGAAGAATAAAAGAGCATGTATGAAAAGATTGATGGATGTAAACGAAGCCAGAGAGGTTTGCCAGGATCGTACAAAGTGGCGATCAATAGTCTCTGCCTACCCCAATGGGAACTAACGGCGTGAGAATATGTATGTATGTAAACAGTTTAGTATAAGATAAATTTATATTTGATTTACAACGTTCTTACTCAACATACACTAATTAAGTATAATTAATGGAATATATAAATAGAGATAGATATATAAATATATATGTATATATACTATATATATTGAAATAGAGTAAACATTTGTAATAAATAAATAATAGCTGTAAAATATTTATCATTAAAAATAATACTTAACAATGGTTTATGGTTCTTGGAATACTTATATTTGTACCTATTTTAATATAATTATGCACAACAATTACTAATCCTTTATACTAAGAGTAATGAAAATTAAAAACTTATTTTATATATGTTAATATTTCTTCCGTTGCTTTATAATCAATAGTAAGCAAGAAGTTATTTAAAGTGGTCTTGCATTTATTTTTAGAGAGGTGAAGTAAATGTAGCTTGGCATTAATTTTGTTATAAATGTGGGGACTTAAAAAATGAGTGAATCTTTGAGCAAAAGTTGTTCTACATCGCTTAGAAGGAAAAATGTGATGAACTCGGCGTCTCGGAAATACCGGGTTGTCGTTAGTCTGGCCTTTGTTGGTAACAGCAAATTTGTGTTGATTGAGAAAAGACATAAAGATATAAAGCTGTCTCACAGATAAAACTTGAGCATTCTTGAACACTACATTGGTTGGAGTTTTAAAGGGCAAATTATGAGTTACTTTAAGTAATGCTCTTTGCGACCTTTCTAGTCTAAGGAGGTGTGACTTTGCAGCACCCCCCCATACTTGAATGCAATATGACAAAAGACATTGAACGAGGGCTAAATATATTATTCTAAGAAGTTTTTGTGAAACAATCATTCTTAAATTACGAAATAAAGCCATTAATTTTCTAGTTTTGGAAGATACGCTCAAAATATGTTTTTCAAACGTTAAATTATGATCAATGATGATGCCGAGATATTTGATGTGATCAACCTTTTCTAAACAATAAGAGGAACATGTGCATTGGTTAGATGATATTGAAGAAGTGGGGCAATCAGCAGAATGAACTAAGAGCTTATGGATATTCAAGGGTTGCGTAGATTTTGTAATAGAAAAACACATATACTTGGTCTTTTGACTATTGAGCGCGAGTCGACTATCTGACAACCAATCATTTACCTTAGCCAATCCCTGTTGGGCGTTTCGAAAAACATCTATCCAAGATCTATTTCGAAACAGCAAGGCAGTGTCATCGGCGAAAGTGACAATTTTTCCTTGAGGCATTTTTAGTTCACATAATTCGTTGATATATACCAAAAACAGAGTTGGCCCTAGGACACTACCCTGTGGCACGCCATAAGCTATCTTTTTGGCTGAGCTTGTATGACAGCCGATCCTCAAGCTCTGAGATCTTTCGCTGAGGTAGCTAATAAAGAGGTCCAACGGCACGCCACGAATGCCTAAGGCCTCGAGCCGGTCTAGTAATATTGGTATATAAACAGTGTCAAATGCCTTCTGAATGTCCATGAATATAGCGATACACTTATCTGAAGTATCAAGGGCATCAACTACCCAATTGGTTAAACTTAAGGCAGCATCCTGAGTGGATTTCCCGCGCCTGAAACCGAATTGTTCAGCAGATAGAAGACCAAACTTTTCCAAGTAAGTTGTAAGCTGTCTATTATTAACAATTTCAAATATTTTTGAAATCGTTGGTAAAAGAGATATAGGACGGTAGTTGCTGACTGTTTCTTTATTACCTGCTTTAAATATTGGAACAACAATCGACTTTTTGAAAGAGTCGGGAAATATGCCAGCACTAATGCTGAGATTATAGATATGGACTAAAACACCAGCTAAAACTGTACAATTCAATTTAATAATTTAGTTTGACAGGTTATCCCAACCCGTTGAAGATTTGTTTTCTAAGGAATTTATTATAGATACAACTTCTTTAAGATTAGTTTCGAGTAAAACAAAACTATTACAGGGAGTGTAAGCCTTAGTTGTAGAAGACTTATTGGTACTGGGGCTACTTTTCCTTTTGACAGTCTCAGCTATATTTTTACCTACATTTACAAAGTAATTATTAACGAGCTCAACACATTCCATTGGGCTTTTAGCAAGGGATAGAAGACCATTGGGAGCTACGGAAGGGGCTTTATGTCGTGCAATAGCGTTTATAACTTGCCAAGTTTCTTTAACACCCCTGCTGCTAGCCTTTTCTATTTCATTTTGATCATATTGAGCCTTTAGTTTTTTAATTAATTCATGACAAAAGTTGCGATACCGCTTATAAGTCAATTTTAATGTTTCATTATTCGGATAGCGTTTAGATTTGAGATGAAGCTGATCCCTGTTTTTTATACATCTAAGAATACCTTGAGTTATCCATGGTTTGATTATAAATTTACGGTTCGGTATTTTTTTATCGGTGGTGTTTTTATTGATTATGGCAGTCAAGTCATTAATAAGCACATTTGTAGCAGTGTTACAGTCTTTCATATCTAAAATTTTACTGAAGTCATTATTATTTATATCATTATTTACACCAAGGAAATTAATGCTTCTAATTGTTTTATCGTAAGAATTGAAGCTGGTAAAATTGATTTTCATCATTACAGTGCTATGGTCCGTTAAGCTATTTTCAACCACTAAAGCTTTAGCAGATAAATTGCTTTTTAAAAATGCATGGTCTAGACAATTAGCACCCCTCGTTGGTAAAGTGTGCGTAGGGAGGAGACCATGGTGAGCTAGCAAGTCCATATAGTCAGAAGCATTAGCATCGATGGTTTCCCCTTTGATGTCGATGTTAATATCTCCTGTTAGGATGATATTTGTGTAATGAGATAACGAGTTGAGAACTTCATCTAGAGAATTCAGGAACACATCGATGGAATGGTAAGCAGGTGACCTATATATACTAACAATAGCATTTTTTTATCAAGTACAGTGACAAGACAGCTACCTTCATTAAACTTAGGGTCATAATAATCACAAACTATATTATTTCTCACATAGACTGTTACTCCATCATTTTGGTTCCTATTTGTTTTAGTATGATAATGAAAATAACCGTCAAGTATTGGAATAACCGAATTAGTAGGACTATTCAGCCAACATTCAGAGAGGGTTATTATATCAGGCAAAACATTGAGTCTACTTAGTAAAATTTGAAAACCAGAAAAATTATGGGAGATGCTCCTTATATTCTGAGATAGCAGGCTTAAACCACCAAAGTTATTTAAAAGAAGACTAACTTGACCAGGTTCACATACTGCCGAGGTTGCAATTTCATACGTGTCTAGGATGTTAGTAATACAGTTTGTCATTTCTTTATCCATTATCTCTGATATGAATAAGTATGAGCTCGACGGTTAATGGCGGGGTATAACTTAAAATTTTAAAGGGTAATACTTGTTGGGTACAATGTTTTATCATAAGTAAATATGGAAGTAAATAATTCGTGTGCATAACGAAAGATAATAATATTAAGGTTATATATATTATATAGAATTTATTAGATATCTCTAAGT
The DNA here is from genome assembly GCA_963576735.1 of Bedellia somnulentella. Classification (NCBI taxonomy): domain Eukaryota; kingdom Metazoa; phylum Arthropoda; class Insecta; order Lepidoptera; family Bedelliidae; genus Bedellia; species Bedellia somnulentella. The sequence goes on from OY755195.1 coordinate 5,646,743, forward strand.
GCATAAAATATATTGTACTTAGAACGTTTGAAAATAATTTATAAGAATTGGGTTTTATAAATATAATGTATTGCAGTGAGTAAAGATAAGGCAAATAACTTAACATAAATATATAAAAATATAGTAGTATATTCGTATTCAGTACATCATTAATATGGAAGTAGTTGGCGGACACTGGTAATTTATATTGTTTGTGCAAGTGACTAACAAAGAAAAAAAAGTACATTAAAAGTAGGTAGTAGATTAATAAACACTTGTATAGTCATTTATTGCCGTCATAACCTTTTTTCAACTCATTAAGGTGGGCTTCGCTTTTTATCATTAAGTGCGGGGTACCTTCGTTTTTGCGAACATAAATACGACCATTTGACGGCCATGCATATTTGTAACCATTACTCATAGCAAAATCTTTAGCTAAGAAGAGAAGTCTTTTCATCTTCGGTATCAAAAGGTCTGATATATATAACTACATAACTTTTTGTTTAATATCCGGAATACCAAGATTCAAGGTGTTAAGATTTTCGGACGGGTGGTCGGCATTATATTTTTTCACGGCCATAAGGAACGATGATTTGCTCAGGGAGTTGCTTAAGTCAACGGCAATCGATGATATATTCTTCTCCTTCCTAGAGGGTAGTCTGTAAACGTCGCGAATATCGCGTGGGTCAGTTTGGAAATTTATTGTTTTGCACAGTTTTTGAATATATGTATACAAATCCGCTTTAGTCTCCCTAGGTATTTTAGGGACATTTCTAAGCTCGATGCATGTTTTTATAGAACTTATTTCGATTGAGTCAATCCTGTCACTTATTGAATTAATAGTAGATTCAAGGATTTTATGCTCGGATTCCACAGCTATTATCTTATTTTGAATAAATTTAATGTCTTGTGAAAGTGCATTCATGGATTTTTCTATGTCCTGATTAGTTGAGTGAATTTGAAGGTTTTGAACCTGTATGGCTTTTATACGCTCATCCAATGTGTTCATACGGCTACTTTGTGAGGACATAAATGAGGTCAATAAACTCATAAATTCGGCTTTGAAAGCGTTCAATTCAGTAGAAATGGATTCACTATCAGTTCTGGGTCGTTTAGCTCTCTGCTTAATATTAGACAATCCTCCTGAATATTTGAAACATTTGGATCGGAGATTGACAAAGTTGGTTTCAAATTGCTCTGCTTAGGAGGAGTGCGCTTAGTTTTGTTAGGCATAATGAGATAATAATTCTTGTGAATGCTGGTCGCCTGGTACTATGTAAATATTGAAACGAGAGTAGCAAGCCCAACACAGTAGAACAGGTTTCGATAGAACAGCGTTCAATTTGATGAATGGGTGTAAGAAAAGGCGCACACACTCAGTAGATGCGACGGATAGATGACAAACGCATTGTAGTACTACGCGCTAGGAGAGGTAGGGCTCGATGACTCACCTCACTCGCCGCCGCACAACTTCTTGTGGTTAAAATGACTTCTGAGTATTTCTGCGCTCCTATTATTTTACACCAATATATTTGTAAAAACTATTCTTTTTAATAACGATTAGAGAAATGGACTAGTAAAATTTGCACGTCTACTCTGCTCAGAGGTCAGGGAGGAAGGGGAATTGAGAGGATTATTTGGGCGCAAGGTAATATCTTCTGAATTTATAGAACTTACCCTTGGTGTTCTTAGAATATGTGATGCTCTAGTCAGATCTATAAGACTGTTTGTACGTAGATAGTGAGAGCTGTTTGCTAGAATAGCTTCAATACGCAAATTTGGACTGTCAGATCGAACATCATGTTGCAAAATCGGAGAAGTATATGGTCTCACTTGTTTTGTAGAGGTTTCTAAACTAGAAACAAGTCGTCGTGTTCTTGATACAGAGTCAGTTGCCGGAACAATTTCCTGGCTACATTCGGTGCGGACGGCAGTATTTTTTTCTTTCTTTTTGTAGTAATAAGCTCGAGCACTGATTCTGTTCTTTTTTTGCGCGATCCGACGAGCATGAGAAGTCAACTGACTACGAGTTAAGATAAGTCCAGCTGCTTTACTTTTTGCCAACCGTTCCCTATCTTTTCTTAAAAACTCCTCTCTTAAGACCGGATCACTTTTGATTCGCTCTTTTCTTTTTCTTTCGTTCAACCTCTTTTTTTCTTTTCTTTCTTCCTCGCCTTGATTTTTCCTCGGCGCCATCCTTAAATAAAATTTATTTGTTCAAAATAGTAGTAACCAACAACTGAGCTTACGGTAACAACCATATATGTACGATGTACAAGATATCCAATTAAATATCCAACTAATATGAAAATTATATTTATTATAACTACAATGTACTTATAAAGTACGATGGACATGAACGTAACGATGGAAATGAATATGTTAAAGGCAATCTGTATTATCCGGCATTGTTCAGAATGCCTAGGCATTCCATACATTGCCTAAAACGTTCAGGAAAAATGAAATAATAGTAAGTATACGTTTGGCCAAGGCATTTACACATGATGAACATCAGGCAATGTATAAAAATTAGTAGAAAAATCTATTTCTCTACATCTCAAAGATGCACTTTGGTCGTTAATTTTTCTAGTGCGCTGCGCTCCTTTTAGTTCCTTGAAGCTACATTACTTCTGCCGCGGATCGTTTTTACCACTCTCTCCTCCTTCCCACTGTCGCATATATTAACTCTTTTATTACATTTTGCCTGTAATTCAACAGGCATTGTATAGAATGCCAAGTAATTCTAGAAATTGCCTAGGTAAAGTATGAAATTCAGTTGAAAAGTTAAATCATCTTAAATTGCCTACACGACCCCGGCATTCCATACATTGCCTAGGCATTGTATATAGTAGCTGCATTATGCAGATTGCCAATGACAAATTCACTCACTATTGTGCAACACTTTTTGTTAGGCTAGTAGAATGTAACGAAATATTGTTCAACAAAATTCAATATCAATATCATATTTACCCGTGAAAACAAACAACCCAACAAGAGACCATTATATCACTAAAAATACCTTGTTACCTTTATTCTAAATATTACACAAAAAACACAAATTTTCTAATGACGTAAAATAAAGTGAGCTCCAATGGGCTTATGCTGCAAAAAAATGCTCTTCCTCTGGGCCAGTTTACATTAAATTATAATTTCTCGTTCCCGCGCTCTATTCATTTTTGTAAAGAAAAACGAATCGTTAATATATGGTGACTACACACGGATGTTAATAATAGGATACACCGATGTGATAAATCAATCCACCGAAATGATAAAGCCATCCACCGACATGAGAAGTCCATTCACCGATATGATAAAACTATGCGTTGTTTACAATTCAATGCACCGATATGAGAAATAAGCCACCGATCCAAGTTTCCTTATCATATCGGTGGAATTTATCACATCGGTGGGGAAAAAAAACAACCGATTCCACCGATATGAGAACACCGACATGAGAAAATGCACAATTTTTCGCGGTTTACTGAAAAAATATTATATCTAGGCACAATTCAAAAACAGTTATGAAAACTTGTATGATAAATGCCTTTGTTAAAAGTAGAAAACTGTAAAATTTCAAGTAATTAGGCAAGATAAAGCAACCACCGATAACTTGAAAAAAATATCCAGGACCCAAAAATTTTAATACTTACGTTTTTGGCGGGAAAACGCAGCGATCTTGTACACGTCCGACCTGATTGCGCTTACGCACGTCACTAAATCTGAGCAAATTTGCGGGAGGGGAGGCCATAGGACTGGTTTATACAAGATTGGAGAGACTTAAATTTTACCCACCGATTTGCTACATTATTCCAAGACAAGTATGTTTGTGCCACTCAGTAAAAAATATCGCTAGTTATAAAGTAAAATCTATCATTTACTAATAAAATGATTTATACGCTATCGATTAGAATAATTTTTAAGCTACATTTAACATTATTGGTGGTCTTACAAGCACATTTATCTGTAAAAAAAAGTAGGGGGACAGCACCGATGTGAGAAAAAACTGGGTTTAGGTCTTAATTTCTACCTAAAGACATAGACTTAGCCAAATAATCTTTTTGCCCCAATCAGGTAACTACCTACCCTATACGTTGATAAATAATTGAAAACGGTATTCTCTTTTTAAAATATGAATTTCAACGAGGACAAAAAAAAACATCACTTGGGAAATTCACCCATGTATGTTAAAGAGCGTTTATAAGTTTTACTATTTTCCCTCATTTTAAAAAAATCACTTTTGTTTTCTTTATCAAAAAATATGTTTTCGCAACATCTGCAATTTTAAAAACATTTGTTTTAGCTTTTTTCAATAAATAACCAGTGATATACTGCAATGGCGCAAGCCCCCTTGGATTTGTTTTTTTAATTTCAAAATAAATATATTCGTATGTGATATCTAAATTAAAATTTATTTCTCCGGAGGTGTCTTTATTGGTAAACATAGATCCCATGGTTTTAAATACACTTTCACAACTATCTTCCTCACAGTTTGAACCAGTTGTATATGGACCACTTAAATTATGTATTAATAGGGCTGTGAAGGAAGATTCAAATCCCGCTGGTGTAGGGTTTGTGTTTCGGCACCCATGACTTCTTATTAAACCAAGAAAGTTCTCCAAGGGATCCTAATTAAAATGTCTCATCCAAACAGACTTAATGTTAAATTCATTAAATAACATTTTGACAATCATCTGTGTATTGTTTATTGTATGTAATCAGCTTTTTATCGATGGAACTGTAAACTGTTTACCTTTATGGACAAATTTCATGGTGCTTAATACACTTTTAGCTTCAGTCCAAATAGAGTGATGTATGGATTTAGGTGTTACTGGTAGTAATAAATAATTTCCTGATCTTTTCTTCGAGTTTTCATAGCTGCCATTAAGGGAATCGAATAGGTTATCAAAAAACATGAGAACATCAGCAGTCTGGGTGCATTCAGCAGGCAGTATTTTATGCTCTCGAAAAAATACGTATTAACTATTAATTCACATTTAAGGAATCTTCTAGTGTCCACAAAACCTAAACTAGGGTCATTATTTATAATATGATCTAATAATTAACATAATACTTATTTCAATTTGATGTATGCAGTTAAATATGAGCCAATATGATGTAATATGAACTAAATAACTTAATTTGCGGTTAAGGCTAGGCTAATGAGAGGTTGATGAACAATGAGGCTGGAGACCCATCACCAACAATACTTTATTTTTACCATCTTTTCCCTAACTTATTTCCAAAAGTGGCTGAGTAATTTCTAAAAGCTCTGCATCTACCTCATACCTGCTAGAAATCCCATAGTAACTGCAACTCTCTGACTAAATACTGCAGTTGCATATTTGACCTTAATTTTTTCGAAGTTGTTGGGGTTTATATGAGTAGTGGATAGCTTTTTAATTAATCTCACCTCTTGGTATGATGGATTTTCCTCATGTATTTTGATAACATTCTCCCATTTGGCCACTTTCACGGCACCCTTAATGGAACAGGTAATTTAACTAATTAAATCATTTCTTACCCCTTTCATTAAATAGGGTAAATCATACAACGTAATAACTGTTTTCCCATCAACTTCAAATATATTATTTTTCAATTCATCTTAATTTTTAAGATAGATCATTCTTGTTTGATTAAGTAAGTAATTAATGGCATTAACATTTGTGGCTCCTTGGTCACAGACGGTAGCCAACACCCTAAAACCGGTATGATACAGTTTCTCAATATTTCTTTTATTAATATGGCTAAAACCATGGGCTTTGTAGTTCCCGAACAAAATGTTTATGCCACAGGCTGTTTGTATTTTTTTGTAATCCTCTAATCATAAAAACAAGGGCGTGATCTGCAATTTGGAGTGTGTCCATCAGGATCCCCCAGTTCAATCCCCTAGGCCCTATGCATGCCCTAGGGCCTAGGGCATGCACGTCAAACTCAAAGTCATAGGTGGGCCAAATACATACAGGTCGTGAAAGCAGTGGGCCGCAAAACCCAGACAAACAGAAATAAATAAATCTCGATTGTAGTGCGATAAGGTTTTTTTAATAATAATATATAAAACAAGTTACACCTTCTTCCCATAAATTTGACATCTTTTTTGTTAAATTAAATCTATTTGAGGAGTAATTTTATCAGCGGAAATCAATTTCAAAACTGAACCCAAGTGTGAATCAGTTAATCGTGATCTTGCGGGAGATTTGTTTCCTTTCATTATAAAAAATAATTGCTCACACTTGTAGGTGCTTCCAAACGTTGAAATAATTTTACAAGCCAATTTCCGTATTTCTTGGTACTGTACAGGTAAGAACTTGTAAAAATCGAGTGCACCAACACTGTCAAATTTTGGTTTCAAATGGGTCTGACATTGAATTTCAATGACTTCCATCTGCAAGTGAATGGGAACTTTATCGATGTCTATAGAGATAAGTCCTGTAAACAACAAAAAATGGTCTTCTTGCAGTTTAAAATCTTGAAAGCGCCTTTCAAATTCCGCCTGCAGACTTTTAATTTTCTCAGTATATTTTTTGTACGAAATAGGGTCACTTGTACTTTCCTTAAAAGCCTTACAAGTCGGAAAATGCGACAAATTATCAACTTACAACTGTTTTTCCCATAGCATCAACTTACATTTGAAAGCTTTTACTTGATTATACATATCTGTTATGATTTGAAGAGGTCCTTGCAATTTTGTGTTTAATTCTGACAAGTGTTTTGTAATGTCTACCATAAATGAGAGATCTTGTAATTAATTTATACTGTTTTTATTTATTACAGCGAAAATAATAACCATGAAAGTCAACACTTAGAAAATATAATTAAAATTATCAACACTGAGCAATCAAAATAAAAAAAAAACATAGAAATTAGCATATTTAGACAGGTAATTAGTGTAAATCAAACGACGAGGGACGAGTGCGACCTAACTCCAAGACTCAGAACAAGTTTAGAGATGTGTTATGCTGGTGCTTGGCTATGAAAATTCAGAAAGCATGGTGTTATGCATAATGGAACTCCACATTTGCAGCACATTATCTTGGACCGCATATCCTTTATCTTTGTACTACAATGTCGGCATCTTTGATATGATGGTAGATCAACTGGCATGTGCTCCCCAACGTTGGAAAAGCGAATTTCTGGAGCAATCATGTGAACTGACTTCTGATAGTTATCGGAAACTGCAACTTTCTTTCTAACTATGTAGTTTACTCCTTCAGAACGACGTTTTCGGGACGAAAACCTTCCGATAAGACCTCTATCTAAAGCTATGCAAAACTCCAAATTGGAAAGCTTTGTGGAATTTGAATTTTAGCTGTATAATATAAATGCATTTGTGATGCAAGCGTCAAAAAGAAAGTAAAATATGCGTAACCACCACCTCCTGCTCCTTCGTCCAACCGAACATGTGCCTTTGATGTGGTTGTTGAAATGTGTTTCTTATTAATTTCATTGTATGGTAAGGGTCTAAGAAAATACATTTTCTGACGTAGTAGGATGAGGAATATGAGTCTTACTTACTTTACATTTGTGGAGCAACCATCAAATGTGAGATTTGCAACAGTTATGCCAACCTCATCACATTTTTAGGCAAATGTTTATTAAATTTGCTTTTCTTGCTTAATGCCCGCTGAAAAAAATATCCAATTGGCAATTTCCAATTTTCATTTTTAGAAACCAGCATGAATACTAAAGCTTGAGATGCTGTTGTGTCTTTGTCTTTACCTTCTATAGGCCCTGTGCCAAAGATAACCGTGCCAAGTTAATGTTTTTGGTTAAGTAACTTTTGTTGGCGCCCTCATGCCTTCCTCGCAATAAGTCATCTGGTCGGAGCCCAGATAGACATCCCTCAGCAGGGTGAGTTAAATCCTGCTGAGGCAAAGGGGCATCATGAGTCTGGAACGGCTCCATGATGCCTCACCCCCGTTTCTCCATACTACATGACTTGGAGTTTTAGCTTTTGCTTTACGAGGGTGGACTCCTTCTCAAGTGAAATGTAGTATTTCATTGAAAATTTGTGGAGAGTGTGTGTCAGCTCTTGGCTTGATTAATAAAAAAATGGGTCACTAGGTATCAGTAAATTTTAAAAATGTAGTTATAACGAGCCAACACCCACTAAAAGTTAGAAAGCTAAGTAAATTGCAACAAATAAAACTATGAATTTAGCAACTTCAAAACAATAACATTTCCTTAAATTTTAAATTACAAATCGAACAAATTTCTTAAACAGTTCCAGGTGATCGCGTAGCATGATCGGTATACGCTTAGACATAGACGCATAGACATACATGTATTAAGATAAAAAATTAAAATATAATTTTGAGAAGTACTGTGAACTAGACCTAATTGTTGATATATTTTTTAAGGGGATCATGATGAACCAACAAGTTCACTAGGATCCCCTAGGGAATTGAACTGGGAAATCCTGATGGACACACTCGCAATTTGTTTTGTAGACGTGCCATTATCAACAAACCCAGATAGTTTGTCTTTCCTTTGATTATAATAAAATGGGCTGCTATTGACATTTCGTCATCAGATTTCATTTTCTGAGCCCTCATTTTCAAATTATCAAATATGCTCTTATTTATGCCAGCCTTTAAATTAGCACTTGCAATCGATCTGCTCAGTGTCATACTTGATGGCAAAATAAATATCTTTTGCAGCCACCTGTAAGCTCTTGGACTTCTTTTGTACAAGGTGAGTGCATTATTTTCTCTGGCTCTGTAAATCTGTGAGCCAGTTTTTTTTTACAATTTCACGGAACTGCATTAGTGTTGCCAAACGATAGTTTTAATCTAAAAACACCATAATATCGATAGCCCTATCGATAGTATCGATATTATCGATAACTTACCCTCTAACCTTCGAAGTGAAAACATACCTGTTACTATTGCTGATAGCAAACAATTCGTAAATATCCATATAAACTTGATAAATAATCCTGTGAAGTGCATGAAAAGTTGACATAACCTCGCTGCACAAGATCATCTCTTCATCAACGGCGAGACCTCGTGAATTGACCAGTTTTTGAAGAAAAGATAAGTGAAAAAACTCGTTATAAATTTGAAAATATTTCAAATTTGGATAATTATTCGATAATCACAGGTAAATTGCAATTACTCTTACATTCCTTTTTCAATTACTTCAAAACAAAACATCAACAAGTCAACGTCAACCCAACCAAGACAGTACTTAATGTCAGTTTTTTGACATTGACAACTGACATATACAAGGACCAAACCAAACTGCCACAGAGCAACTTGTTCCAAATTGATATTAATTAACTAATTCAAACGTACCTTTAAATCACATTTGGTCCAGCGGCCATATCGTCGGATAGCTTGCGCTTGCTATTGAAGTGCTCGAGTTCGGACCCCAACGGTCTTAAAGTCTTTTTCAAAACTGATAAATTGTCAAGTATTATTTTACTAAACAAATATGCCTCTTAAACGCACTCCTACAAAAAAATCGCCTACTGCACAAAAATCTTTAATGAATACTAAGAGCCAATTGGAATACTCGGAGGATAAAGATGTCAATGAGCAAGATGACACATACGAAAATACTAATAAAGCTAAAAGAACTGGTAAACGCAGGGCGATAGGGAGCCCAATGGCTGAGACATCACCACCCATGGATAAATCAGCTAGTATTACGAACATCGTGTCTGAGATGCGAAGATTATTTGACACACAGACAGAACGACAAGACAAACTATTTAATGAAATGAAAGCAGCTATGGAAAAACAAAATGCGGAAATTAGAAGTAGCATTCAATTTCTATCCGAAAAATACGATAAAATAATTGATGAAATTGCAAATTTGAAAAAAGAGAGGAAAGAGGAAAAGCTCAAAGTCAATTATCTAGAAGAAAGGGTTGAACAACTTGAAAGGCAAATAAGGTCAACTACAATTGAATTGAGGAGCATTCCTATGAAAGATAATGAAACTAAGATGAATCTAACAGAGACTGTATTAAAACTAAGTGAGTTTTTGAATGTAAGTACCCTGCCTACAGAAGTACGTGACGTCTTTAGGGTCAAGAGTAAGAAATCTGGAAACCCAATCATCGTAAACTTTACCACCTTATCCACAAAGGAAAAAATTAAAACTGGTTTCATGAACCATAACAAGATTCAAGAAAAAATTAAAGCGTCTGACCTCGGATTTAAGGGACCAGAAGGTAATATACCTATATATATATCAGATAGCCTCACAGCACATGCAAGGAAGCTATTCTACCTGGCCCGAAATTTCAAAACACAACATGCCTACAAATACTGCTGGACATCACACGGACGAGTGTTTCTACGCCAGGATGAAGGAAAACCTAAAATCTGTATAGATAGTGAAGCCGACTTGGCAAATCTTCTTAAAAAAATATGACTAGGCATAAATGAATTAGCAAAATTAAAATTATATTTTTCATACTTTAGTTCTCTACTTTTAACTTTTATTATTTATGTTAAAGGATCTTATTGTACAACTTTCTTTAACAAGCACGCTGATTTTGTATTAATAGCATATATTCTAATATTTCTAACAAGACAAAACCACAATAAATTTGTTTATTGCATATATATAAACTTACATACCTATATTATATTATTATACTTTATAAAACACACAAATACTTATAAACATAATTATCCACATATATACCTATCATACTTATTCCTAATCAAAACAATAAATCACTCTATACTAAAATTTGTATTCAAACCACATATAAACAAAATAGTGAAGTATGCAATTTTCCTTGAATATTCATTCACACAATCTAAACGTCATCTTACATTTATAAAAAGCTACAAAATTAATTTCCCTGATTCTTACTCATCTATCAATTATCTTTTGAGTAGTTTTGTTAAGTCCAGTGCAACATATATAAAAATATTAGTTATAATTCGATTGTAATCATGATCTTCAAATATACAATGACCTTGACTCTATGACAATTGCAAGTTCCTTAGTATGTGATTTGGAACAGTGTTGTGACATCATACCTCAAAACGGGCACTACCTTAAAATAATGACGCAAAACATTAGGAGCATTAATAATAATTGTAATTTTGCTGGTTTATTAATGCTTTTACATAGAACTAAAATTTATTGGGATGTCATTGTGTTAACCGAATGCTGGTTAAAAAATAGTAATTTATCGAATCTCCCTACACTCGATGGCTACAATTACTACGCGACCACGAACAACCTGACACAAAATGAGGGTGTGGTGATATACTGCAAAAGCAGTTTGCCAGTTTGTCCCAAGGAGGTTATTCTTAATGATGCAAATTGTATGTCAATTACCATTGGTGACACAAAAATACTAGGAATATACCGACCTCCAGCTCAAACCAACACAGATAACTTTTTACAATCACTTAATGTATATCTCTCTAATAACTCTATTAATAAGAATCTAATAATTACTGGTGACATTAATATCAACACAATTTGTAATACGCCAGATCAGCGAGCCGATCAATATCTTAATCTTCTAGCGTATCATGGTATGTTACCAGCTCATGCATATCCAACTCGTCAACGCTCGTGTATTGATCATATGATCCTTAAAACTAAACAAAGCGCCTCTTGCTGCGTGGCTGAAACTTCTTTAACAGACCACGCCGCAGTCATGCTCTTTTTAAAACACCACCCGAAAAATGAAAATAAAAATACTCCTTCAAAAATTGTGACTAAAATTAATAGTACTGGTCTAGAAACAGAAATTAAAAATATTGACTTCAGTTCCATACACAATACTACAGATGTTAATTTAGCAACTAACTTATTTGTAGATATTATAAAGAGTGCTATAAAAAACAATACTACGACTGTCACTGTTTCAAACAGACAAAGAATAAAAAAGCCTTGGATGACTAGTGGGCTTCTGAAATGCACTATAAACCGGGACAAACTCCATATCAAGGCAAAGAAACATCTCAACGATCCGACAGCACAAATAACATATAAACGTTACCGCAATTTTTGCAACCAATTATTAAAAAAAGTTAAACTAAATTACGAAAGTAACGAACTAAGTAAAGCTGGCAAGAATAATAAGAAACTATGGAATACCATAAAAAAAATCACCTATACAAATAAGGAAAGGAAACCTCCACTTGAACTGCTTGCTGATAATCCGTCGGAAGCCATAGACAATGTTAATAATTATTTTGCTAATGTCGGAAAAAAACTAGCAGATAAACTACTTAGTGCACAAAATAATCTACAGAGTAAATGTACTGATCCTAGTGATAAACCAATCCCTAGCATTTCCGAGTCTTTTGTATTACTGCCTACAGATGAAGCTGAAATCGAGAGTATCATAATGAACTTAAAAAGTGACTGTGCGACGGGCGTAGATGGTATTTCTAGCTTATTCTTGAAACAGTACAAATCGTACATAATACCTTCACTTGTATACATCTGCAATCTATCATTTGAAACCGGTGTTTTTCCTCAAGTTTTCAAAAAATCCCTCATTACACCTGTACATAAAAGTGGTGACAGGGACTGTGTCAACAATTACCGGCCCATCTCAATACTATCAAGTTTGTCAAAAATTTTGGAACGTTTGATTAACAATAGACTCGTCAAATACATAGAATCAAAAAATCTTTTGAGTCATACCCAGTACGGATTCCGTCGTGGCAAGTCTACATCAGATGCGGTACATAAACTGGTAGACTACGTTATTAGCAACATGGACAAGACTAATAAAGTTATTGCTGTATTCCTTGACTTGGCAAAGGCTTTTGACACGGTCTCTGTCCCACTTCTAATACGAAAAATGGAGAGAATAGGTATAAGAGGTCTACAGCTTGAACTTTTGGCGGACTATTTAACAAATAGAACACAAGCAGTCAAAATTGATAAAACGATCAGCTCGGAACTACCAGTCACTTTTGGAGTCCCACAAGGAAGTATCTTGGGTCCGACCTTGTTTTTAATATATATGAACGAGGTGTGTCAAGTTAAAATTGAAAATGGAAATATTATAACTTTTGCCGATGATACTGCTATAGTGTTCAGTGCAAACTCGTGGGCTGAAGTATTCAAATGTGCTGAAAACGGATTACGTAAAATATCAAAATGTCTCAGCTCCAATATACTTACGCTAAACTGTACAAAGAGTAAATATATGACTTTTTCATTTAGAGAGATCGACCAACCACCAAATAATGAACACTCTCTAAAAATCCATTCCTGTGATGCATCTATTGGTGAAGCTTGCAATTGTCATAGTTTGGAAAGGACGGAAAATTATAAATATTTAGGAGTTTGGATTGACAATAAAGTTACATTTCAGTATCATATAGATTCGGTTGTAGCGAGGTGTAGAAAACTTCTTTATATTTTCAAAACGCTTAGAAACGTAGCAGATAAGCAGGTAATGAGATCCGTATACTATGCTCTATGTCAAGCCAATATATCGTATTGTATAACTTGTTGGGGTGGTGCTGGCAAAACTTTCATGCTACGATTAGAAAGAGCTCAAAGGACCATTTTGAAACTCAATAATTTTCTCCCAATATATCATCCCACCACTGAATTGTATACATTATGCAAAGTTCTAACAGTTCGTCAGCTTTTTATTTATCAAGTAATTAAGAAAAAACATTGCGAACTTAGTTATGATACTAAAAAAATGTTAGGGAAGAGGAAAACTTACGCCGTATGTCCATCACAACGTTTTAAAAAAAAGACAACAAAACATTTTTACTGCTTTCTCGGAAGCTACCTTTACAATCAAGTAAACTCAAAGCTGTCAATTTATTCACTACCAAAATATATATGTGACCAAAAAGTCAAAGATTGGCTTTTGAAAAAAGATTATGCCCAAACTGAGGCGTTATTGGTTGTTTTAATATAAGATTTAAATATAAAATTTAATTTGTACATACTACGAAATATTCTCATTATATATTTATATATATATATAAGTATATATTTCATTTTATATATATATGTTATATATTTTAACACTATATATATGCAAATTCAGCTGATGCTTATGCTTATTAAAACCTACTTGATTATGTTTTCTTCAATGTGTTATACTATATGTATAGTTAAACGAAATGTCATCTTGTATAGAAGGGGGGGGCCTGGTGATCTGTCATACAGGGAAACCTAGTATAGACACCAGCTCTCGCCACAAAGACTTATACTGTAAACTAAACATATTTTTGTGACTTTTTGCTTTGTGTTGAGAGAAAATAAATACATTTTATTATTATTTATTATTATCGATCTGTCTTTTATTGCAATACTATCGGTTAACCACAATACATCGATACTATCACTTTTCGATATTACTTAACTATCGATGGTATCGATACTATCGATACTATCGCTTTTCAATATAACATAACTATCGATAGTATCGATTCTATCGATACTATCGATAGATTTGAATGATCGATTGTTACATTTATTTCAATAGTATTAGTTAAGAAAAGAAAGTAAGGCATAAAGGTGGGTGATGAGTGGAAAAATATAATTTTATATCCAGTTATTTTTTTTGCGAATATGCAAAATGGGTAAGTAGAAAGAATTATTTATTTAAACTAATTTGTTAAAATAGGCAAATAACACACAGATACATATTTTGTAATTATTTATACTTTCAGATTCATCAGACAGCCAACCATTCTTCTTCTTTTATTTTGTTAATGACATGCCTGGATGAATCATCCATGTTAACATGATAATGTTAAAATGATTTGACTTAGGATTTAAAGATTTATAAAATGTTCGTCACAAAAAAAATAATAAGAAAAAATGTATGACGTTTAAAAATTTCTATGCCTGATCCAACAGTGTGTGATTTTGTTTGATAAAAAGCAGTTCATTTATGCGCTCTCCGCTTAAACGATTTCGACGATCAACTATAACTTGCCCGGCCTGCGAAAACAATCTCTCAGCCGGCGCGGAGGTTGCAGGGATAGTCAGATATTTTAAAGCAATGTATTTTAAATTGTTTCGACTATGACACCAAAATTCTATCGGATATTCTGTTGTATCTATGATTGGTTTAGAAAGGTACTGTTTGATATCAATGATTGCGTCTGCAGTGGAGCTAGAGGACGTGGAATGTGAGTCTTGAAGGTAAGAAAGTAAATTCAACTTCGGTTTTTTAGTCCGTACTGTTACTCCTTTTGACGTCCCAGCTTCCGCAAGGTCTGATTTGGATATGTTTTCTGTTGTCTGTTATCAAGTAAGAAGAATATTCTTTTTGTACCACGTTAAATGCTCTTTCAATTTCTGTATCCGTTTTAAAACCCTGTTTTTTAAAATGAGGGTTGAGAAGTGTGGCTATTATGCAAGGATTCCGGCATTCATAAGGTTTTATTCTCGCCACAATAAGGTTTTTTATTGTTTCAAGGACTATTCTGCTGGATTCCAATAACACTTCTTTGTCCAGTTGAGCGAAACGTAACAATAAACCTTTTATCAAAGGTATTATCATAGAAATAGTTGCGTATGTGTCCCCCGACACAGCTTCTGTACACTCTTGAAATGGCTGTAATATTTTTACCACTTCCTCTAAAAATTTGTATTCATCATCTGTAAGATTTTTTGGCGCATTCAAATTTTTAGATATAGTAAGTGTTAATTCATCTCTGATTTCACCAATCCGCTTCATCATTTCGTATGTACTATTCCACCTTGTGTCCACACTTTGAATAGGTTTTAAATGAGTCTTTTTCAAATCATTTTGTATGGATTTTAATTGGTCTGTAGCTAATGTACTATGCTTAAAAAATGAAATTATTGCCTTACATTTATCTACCAAGTCTTTTAAAAGAATGCATTGTGGGTCCAGAAAAGTATGTTTTATTACCAAATTTAAAGAGTGGGCGAAACATGGTAAGTGTCTTATTTTCAATATCTCTGCCGCTTTTGTCATTGTTGAAGCGTTGTCGGTTACCATAATCACAACTTTATTTCGGCATTGCCAATCATCCAAAACCGACGCAATGACCTGAAATTATTTTTTTCACTTATTATCGATTCACCTGGCCATCTGTCGACAGTTTAGAATACTACTGGAGGAACGGCTTTGGAAAACGACCCATTGAAACAAAATCTAAAACGTCTGTCTTGTCAGTTTCTAAAAATGCTATTTCATCATAAAATTTTCTTATAATTTCTTTTAAATGAAATTATTTATTCAGTAAGTAGGTCACAATGGACGCTCTTACACGTCAAAAATTAATCTACCAGTACTTTCTAAATGGTATCTGCTGAGAAGAAATATTAAAAACTCAACAGTAGACTTT
Organism: Bedellia somnulentella; assembly: GCA_963576735.1. NCBI lineage: Eukaryota > Metazoa > Arthropoda > Insecta > Lepidoptera > Bedelliidae > Bedellia > Bedellia somnulentella. The sequence continues at coordinate 5,663,008 of OY755195.1, forward strand.
TTTTATAAAATATGAGTATACAAATGGCCTAAGACTATACTACAGACTGGGTCATGGAGCCCTGGATAAGAACATATAAAGAATAAATAAAAAAACAATAATGTTCACCCTGCACACATGAGACAATCCATACTAACAAATCCATAAATAACCATCTATATATTTATAGTACTACTAAGCTGAGCAACTCATAACCAAGCATTTTTGTCATCGATTCATTTATAGTGTAATAAAATAAATAGATGTACCCAATGACATATACTAATAGACAAGTTCTAACAGTACAAAACGCATTTCCTTTTTGGCATTACTACAGTAATACACTATTATATATAATAGATCTCTGGTCAACTTGCCGTGGTCGGTTAGTATGCACGAAAGACAGAGCAAGCACAATAGTAAACATTTAAGTGAATAAGGGATAGTTACATATTTTGGCATGCGTAATGAATGACAGATGCGTAAGCAACTAAAGACAAACAAGGGAATTACCTTGTTTTTCGATTGCCATGGGTGAGCGCTCTAAGACGCATCTACTTCAGCTTATATATAATATCATTGGATGTACCCAACGAATTAGTAATTATATAGAAACATAACTCCCATACAAAGTCCACCGAAAAATGGTTCCAAAGTCAAGCAATGAAATTGACAATTCTGACAAGACTAAACAAATTACTTGACAGAATTGCAAAGCCGGATTTCAGTTATCACATATACTCATTTCAGGTACATCTTTATTTAGAACGTTAAACGTTCGAGTGAAACGGCAATGTCCAACTGTGCGAGTGCGAGCAGGATCTTTTGAGTACTACTTTTATCGCCCCGCCCATTTGTACTACTTTTTGATGAACCATTTTTTGACGGAGTTATGTTTCTATATAATTACTAATTCGTTGGATGTACCTATTTAATAAATATATCAAAACAATTACTCACAGTAGCTATGTTTTCCGCGTTGTGATGACCTTGTAACACTACTGCCGCTAATAGAACAGATTGCAGCTGCATTTTGAATATGAAATGTGCAGTCACTGCCAGAATCCCCTCATTACTTGTTGATGTCCATGCGTCAGTGGTGATAGCCAAATGATTTACATTTTTAAGTATATCAAATAACTTAATTTTCATTTCTGCATATAATTTCGGTAAGAGTTTGGTACTCAGGGTAGTCCTTCCAGGCATTTCATATCTACTATCAAGTGCTTTGACAAACTTCTTCAATCCTTCATGCTCGGAAAAACGCAGAGGCTCCATATCAATCGCTACCATTCTTGCAAATTTCATATCAAGCATTTTTTTCCTACTTGAATTTACAGAATATGTTTCTTGCTGATTTTTAACATTTTCTACACGATTTTCACTGCAGTGAGAAGATGGCGGGGAACTTATTAAAACATCTGAATGTTTGCGCCTTAAATGATCTTTCATGTTGCTGGTATTATAACAGTACTTAAATTCAGCCTTGCAAATGTTACATATAACTTTATTAGTATCACCGTCGGTTTTTCTATCAAAAAAATTCCACATCAACGATTTCCTTTTATTTGGTTCACTCTCAGAAATAATTGAATCCATTTTATATTTTTATTTATAAAAAACACAATCTGATACAACGCCGATCACCAGAATACACGTACAACTAATATTACCCAGATAAAACGACCAAATGAGATTGAACACTTTTTTTATCTACCCACTACACACATGTAATAAACAAGATATCCGATTGTGTACGACAGGTAGAGAAGTACTAGTATAATAACTAAAATTAGCTGTCGGTACTAACTCCTGTTCAACCTACCGACCTGCTAGTATAAATGCAATCAATACTATTGATAAAAAAGTAACAATCGATTGAACAAAACTATCGATAGTATCGATAGAATCGATACTATCGATAGTCATGTAATATTGAAACACAATACTATCGATACTATCGATAGTATCGATACTTTATCGTTACTATCGATAGTATTGTGGTTTACCGATAGTATTGCACTAAAAGAGAGATCGATTGTATCGATAGTATCGACACTATCGATAACTATCGATACTATTGGTTTGTATAAAGTATCGATAGTCTATCGAAAGGCTATCGATAGTGGGCTATCGATCGGCAACACTAAACTGCATCATAGTAAAAAGTGCACCAAGAGTTGTAAATTTTTGTATAAGATTCAGGAATCTTTTGTTCTCCGTTAACTTTAGAGCCTTTTTCAGCTTCTTCCGATAAGTCAACTTTTGTGATTTCAAGCTTTTAAACATTTTCAACAAAGCTTGCTTGGTGGGGTCAGATTTTTATTGTCTAACCTGTTTAATAGATCTTGATACACCTGAAACGAAAAACAATAGTAAATTATAAATTCTAAAAGCAAGCCCCAGAAAAGACCCATTGACCCAAAAATTTATTAACCTACATACATACATATACTCACGGCTATAAATCCCTGGAAGGGGTAGCCAGAGCTAAGGAATAAAAAAATCCTCAGCCACTTTTGGAAAGTTGAGCGGGGAAAAGATGGTGAGATGGTGAAATAAAGTACGTTGGTTATGGGTCTCCAACCGCATCGCCCAAAATTTCCTTAAAAGCCCCAATACCGTTAGTCGCCTCTTACGTACACACACCGGAAGAAATGGGGTAGTGTTATTCTAAGCTGACACTACACAGCACTTATTAACCTTATAATGTAAAAATAATTTAAGTATTATTATTTTTAAATAATTTTAAGTACTGAGAATAGTTAACTACCTTCAGCAGTAGATGGTACTGGGATTTCAGCAAACGACAATGGTGGTGTTGTCAAAGGTGGAGATGGTTCATCCGTATTACTAATTTCACTCAGAGGAGGTCTTTCATGCCCGGTTGAAAATGTTATAATTATTTGTAATATAAGACTTTGTTTGAAATTATTTTATTTGTTAGACAAAAATAATGCTAGGTCTTTCCAAACAGTATGATAGAACAGCAAACATATTTAGAACCTTTGCATTTTGAATGCACTTTAAAATAATGGTCCATGATGACAATGTTATGAGAAATTTGACATGCTGAAATGATAATGACTTTACATACTTGTGTGAGCATAGTGTAAGAAAACTGTTAGATACATACAACTAATATACTCACAAGTATTCATCCCATAAGAAGGGTAGGCAGAGCTTCAGAATTAGAATTTTCTCAACCCCTTTTTAGAACTACATTGGGGAGTAGATGGTAAAAATAAGATATTGTTGGTGACGGGTCTCCAACCACATCGCCCAGCAACAACCCAAATAGCCCCATAGCTTTAGTCACCTCTTACAAACACCCACAGCAGGAAATGGGGTCGTGATATTTAAAGCACGCACTACATGGCTACGCAAAATAGTCTTACAAGATAAATACTAATAAAATAAAACTATGTTAATTTAATTTAAATAACTGCTGCTAAAACTCAATCAATAATCACAATTAAATAGACTAATGAATGTAATATAGATTACCTTTCAAGAACAAAGTCGGAATTGTCTTTTGACACAGATTTTTAAAAATATGTGTAGGATCTAACAAGGTTAAAGTTCCAACAGCTTCCATCCAAATTTTAAAACTTACTTTGTGTTTTTTGGGGTTCGGAAAGGAATGCAGAAGAGTTTCATTATTTTTGCCTGAAACAATTTTCGGTTAGTAGTTAAAATCAACTCACACAGTAATATCATTTTAATACACTTACGAGATCTTATACATAATAATTGGGATTCACAATATTTTTAAATGACTTTACGTGATATTTATGTATAATGTCTACAAACCCCGAGAGTTTAAAAAGTGTACTTACGAGATCTTTTACACCCTGGAATACAGCAACCTCTTTCAGAAGTAGCCATGTCGTTTGAATTATCAAATCGTGAGGATAATCGGAGGCTAGGGGTTATAGCGCAAGTCGTACGTTAAAACAGGGTTTTCGGAGTCCAAGAGTTCGTGCGTATGTCCAATATGTTATGCAGGGTCGTCGGTGTCAATAAAGATAGCCAAGTCGTCGATAGCAGGAAAAAACCAAACAGAGTCGCATTCATTTACAAAACGAAAATGAACTGGATGGAGTGGAGCGAAGACGAACTCAAAGTCATACGTTTACGCTGCGGAGTTTTTAAATAGTTAATTATTGTTTATGTGCCTATTAAGTACTGTATTGATTTTTACAATTATTATTTTTTGATCACCCGCAATTAAAATACTCAAAATTTTCGTTAGTGGCTCTATCTCTGTGCGCGTTGCGGAACTCCTTCAAATTACTGTGACACAAGTAATCGATCGATACTCTGTAAATAGAATGCCGAAGTGTGCGGGATGTCAGAAGTTGACGCAGGTGCGTACAGATGGCGCTGTATGCAGTAAGTGTGAGCTGTACTATCACCGCGCTTGCGTTGGTAATCCTCCGACGCAGTCCGCTCCAACTAATTGGTTGTGCCCGGAATGTACCCGTGGCATGCCGCGGGACAATAAGGCCGACACTCCAGTCAAGGGGTTCATAGTGGAAGAGCAACGAGTTACCACAAAGTCATCAACAGCCGAGTTAGTACTGGAAGATGCTCACCCACGTTCAACAGAACAGTGGTCTATGTCTCCGGAAATCAACACCTTTAGGAACGAGATTCGTAGCTTACGTGAGGAACTTTAAACATTTCGTTCTGAGTTCTAAATTTTTCGCGAAGCTATAGCAACCGTTACAAACAGGTTAGATACCATTGACCAAAGGGTAAATGACATCGAACGCCGAGTATCGGATAGTACCAAGGCCAGTAATACCAAAATGCTGGAAGAAGCGGTATGTAGACTGCAACTCCAGCTTCAGGACGGGGACCAGGATTTTATTTGTAATGATATTCAACTGTCCAACTTGCCGGAGGACAAGGGTGAGAGTACTCTCCACCTTGTTACGTTAGTAGGAACCAAGCTTGGAGTGAAAATGGACGACAGAGACGTTGTTAGTGCGGAGCGGATGGGAGCTCTCCGTGACGGCGGCGGCACGCGGCCGATCGTGGTGCGGCTGGCGCGGCGCGCGACGCGGGACGAGCTACTGCGCGCGGCGCGGGTACGGCGTGGCGTCACCACCGCCGACATGGGACTTGGTGGTCAGCCGACCCGGTTCTACGTCAATGAACGACTGACAAGAGTGAACAGGTCTTTATTCAATAAAGCCCGCGAGCGAGCGCGGGCCGCTGGGTGGCGGTATGTTTGGACCCGAGATGGTCGAGTTTGTGTCCGCCAGAAAGACGGCGCGCCGGTCTCCAAAGTGAGGCGGGAGGAAGACATCGATCTTATTTTTGGGAATATTGTGGTTTGATTAGTCTAAAACTTGACACTCATTTTCAGTTTCACTATGTTTTAACGAAAAATACTTTAATATGTGTTGTCCGTCCTTATATATTCCTACCTGCGCTTCATTTCGAATGCCATGTGTATTTTACTGTCATGCCTACAATAACTTATGTACTCATTTTGATCTTTAAATCAATACTGCTTATTTTCAATATATTTATAAATACTTTATTCAGATTCAGATGGCGCTGCCATGTGAGTTTCAGAAGCATGGTACCTCTGCTAACCCCTTCGGGGATAAACGGCGTGAACGTTTATGTTTATGTTATGTTATTCAGATATATTTTTTATTTAGCTTTTTACTATTGTGAAACGTTCCTTTGGCTGGCAAGTATTTTAAAACTGATGCTTAAGCACACAATTATTGTTGCTAATGTATTATTTAATTACTCGATATGTTGTTTACACTCCCTCTTGAGTGACATTTTGGATGAAGTGCAATTAATTGGCGAAACCATATACATACATGCACGTTATTACCATATTACATTTTATTTTATTTATTACCATTTATATATTATGTATGTGTATAAAATGATGAATAATTATAATAATTACTTGCATTATATAAAAAATATAGTTTATAATAATTTGAATAGAGCAATATTTATGTTTAACCTTTTCTTCCTTTAAATATATTATGTATATGTGGTGCGACTTACATTGGATGGTATTTCGATGATTCGAATTAAACAACTGCAGTTGGCTTTGTTTAATGCCGGATCACTGAATACGGGGCATGACGAACTTACTACTGTTATACTTGACTTAGAACCAGACATACTTGCTATTAATGAGACTTGGCTCCGGGCAGGACAGGAGGACGTGGCCCCGGTGGTGCTGGGCTACCGACTTAGACACGTACCTAGAAAGTCGTCTAGCGGCCGCACGAGGGGGGGGCGGAGTGGGGTTCTATTTACGTGAGGGCTTAAACGTCCGCGTGTATACTCATCCACATTCCCCAAATATTGAACAAATGTGGCTTCGTATCTCCATCAACGGTACCAGATTTTTAATTGGTACTGCTTACCGTCCACCGTGGCAAGATCCCGACACCTTTTTTGACGCAATAACAGACACTATCTCAACATGTAAGAATTATGACAAAGTGGTACTTTTAGGTGACTTAAACATTAATTTTTGTGATATGAATGACCGATTTTATCAATATCTAACTGAATTTTTAAAATCACTTAGCTTGACTCAAGTTGTTTTAGAACCAACTCATTTTACAGACCATAGTGAAACGACTATAGACCTGATTTGTACTGACGCCCCTGTCCGAAATGTAAACGTTCGCCATATTCCTGAATTAGGCCGACATGCTTTTGTAACAATTAAACTGGATGTAAAAAAACCTCGATATTCACCTAAGACAATAACTTACCGACCACTTACTGACATTGACATAGACAGTTTTAATAAGGACGTTGAGAACACAGACTGGAATTTTATTAAGGAGTATGACGACGTAGACAACATGTTGACTGCTTTTAATGACTGTATCATCCAGTTATTTGATGCACATGCACCGCTGAAGACAGTGGTAATAAAAGAAGCTCCGAAACCCTGGCTAACAAACAATGTGAGGTTCATGATGCGCCTTCGTAATGAAGCACAACAAAAAGCTAAATTTCTGAAAACGGATTCAAGTATGAAATATTATAAAGAACTTAAGCATCAAGTAATAGTGGCCATTCATCATGAAAAGGAAGCATTTTACGAGCATTCTATAAATAGTTGTGTAGGTGATTCACGAAAACTATGGAAAAATTTAAAACAATCAATCCTACCAAACAAAAGAAACGTAGAATTACCAGCACACTTTAATGATCCGGATGCAATAAACCATTATTTTAGTAGCATTCCTGGTAGTAACAATATAAGTATTTCAGACTTATCGTATTTTGAATTTAACCGCTATGGATCAGCTACCTTCTCACTTAATACTGTTACATCTGACAAAGTAGCTAAGATAGTGACTAGTATTAAAACAAAAGCAAAGGGACTCGACGAAATTAATATTGATATGATTTTACTAACTTTTCCGACTACACTTGACATACTTACAGCAATTGTTAACAAAAGTATAGGCACTAGTAAATTTCCCTCTATTTGGAAAACCGCTAAAATTGCTCCTTTACTTAAAGTACCTAATCCAATCCATGTTTCTGACCTTCGAGCAATAAGTATTCTTCCATGTGCATCAAAGATAGTAGAGAGGGTAGTTTGCGATCAGCTTTCGAAATATCTGGAGGACAATAACATTTTGCCTGTACATCAATCAGGTTTTCGTAAGGGACATTCAACGGCAACAGCCCTACTAGATGTTATTGATAATATATTACATGACCGTATTTATTTATTTACAATAATGAGAATATAATATTAATATTAAACAGTTAATAAAATATAAAACTAAACTTAAACGTGACTAATTAATTAAATATTTACAGCATAAATTAAATTAAACAATATAAAAAATGTTTTCAAAATCGCTGCCGCTAGGGGGTAGGGTTCCCAAGAGGCTGGCTGCATTGCCCCTCTGTATTGCTATACTTACTCTCTGAGCAAAGTATGTGCCAGCCCTAGGATCCCCGCTTGCTTCGACTAGGCGCGCAGATATTTCTTAAAAAAATCTACGCGCATCTGAACCCCATGGACCGAGGGTCTCCACGGCAAAAGGGATAAAAATATGACTCTCATCCAGGATGCCATATTTACGCTTCTTTAGACCCTCAGAGTATGTCGCAGCAGCTCCAGCCCGAACAGCAGACCGTGACAAATGGGAAGGCGCCAGTGTGTCGACGCAAGTTGCATCCCACACAAGCGTCCTCCCATTTTTCCAGGGAATCAACGACATACCATCCGGTCTCTTGCCATCATCACGCAACAATCCAGATGGTTCCAAGATCGCTGGTATATTGATGGTGGCAAGAGCCCGTCTGATAATATCGTTAATGGCTGTATGGCGTGAAATACGGCCAGCGCTGCGACGACATGATAATCCATGGAGCCCTAGTTCTTCCACTAATGCACCACAGCGGCATCGATGTTGTTCACTTAATTTAACGCCCAACCTTAAACCTAAGGATAACGAAAAAGAGGCTCTGTAGAGCAAAGTTCCGAGATTGGCAGAAGGCAATGCGTTCAACCAATGTCCCGATTCTGTCTCACAGCAAGCCAAAAGACGAGCACGCTCCGCCAAGTCAAGAGCTGTAATTGAAAGATTTGCTTGAACTTGACGGCAGAGCGGCTCATCCCAAGACCTCTGAGATGACAGATTGAGTGGGACGTTGGCGTTGGACCCGACTTTATCTAACCATGCCCTTTTGGCTTCTGTGAGACCCGGAATCTCAGAAAAATCGCTTACTTTCTCAGTGATGCGTGAGAAGAGATCAGAGATTCCGAAACCAGACGACAAAAAGGCAGGCAAGGCTATACTTGACAAGCTGCGGATGCCGATGCCACCATGGCGAATAGGCAGCGTGGCCTGCATCCAACAACGGTCATTAATTTGAATGTTAAAAATTTTAGTCATAGTTTCTCTAATTATTCTATCAAGATCCGAAAGTACTGAGATTTGCCTCCAAATGCCAGAACATCTCAGTATGTATGTAAATTTTGGAACAAATAAACAATATTTTATAATCGTGTATGCTATGTGAGGGTTTAATTTTTCTAAAAGAGATGAAAATTCGTGAAATTTCAAAATTTTTTCATCTACAAAAAAGGGAATAGAATCATCTAATATAGGGGCACCTAAGAGGCGAAGATTTTCAGATTTAATTATTTTTATACCAGGAGCTAACAGGTTAAATTTATTTTTTATTTCTGGTATTAAATCATGATTCAAATTTGGGCCAAAATATAACTCACACTTATCAAAATTAAGTTCTAAACCAATATGCCTAAAATTTTCAATGATGCTACTTAAATCGTTTAAAACTTCGTTTGCCTCGCCTCCAATGGTGCCATCATCAAGGTACCACACATTTAACTTGGAGGCTAAGTTTTTAATGTGTGGGTGTATAGCCAAACTAAATACAGCCGGACCAAGAGGATCGCCTTGCTGGCATCCGTTGGATGAATTAATAATTTTGCCACGGTAAATTAATTTTGTAGGTTTACTGTAACACTGCCAAAGGTAATTATAAATAGGGGGAGTTTTGTCTTTAATTGCTGCCAGCAAAGCAGATCTATCTATGGAGTTGAACGCATTACGGACATCCACCTTCAATAACACATCACTAAGGCGGTGCTGTAGGAAAGCACGAGTGCTGTGAACTGCAGCCTCACATCCGCCCCTGGTCCCAAATCCAAGTTGAACTGGCTGAAAATAGTCGGATACATAATTAATATTTTTGCAACATATTTTTGAAACCCAGCGACGGATGGTGTTTCCTACAGCAATTGGCCTGATACCTCCATCTTTTTTTTTAAGGGCACAAAGGTTTGCACCATATAAAAGGTCAGTGATAGAATCACACACCTTTCCAGCCAAGCATAGATTTACCAGGCGCGTCACTTCCCCTAGAAGAATTCTACCAGCTTCCCCGACGGAAAAACTTAGCAAATCTTTGAAATGTTGCGGAGTTAATCCGTCGAGACCACCAGCAGAACCATTTCTAAAAGAAAGTAGCGCATTTAGTACTTCCGTCGAAGTAACCTCAGGTGTGCAATCACTACTTTGAGGAGGATCAGGCATAGTGGATGACTCTGAAGGTGCTGGATGCTTTGCTCGCAAAGAATCCAAAGTTTCCGAATCATCTTGGGCGATGGCATTGCTTGAAAAGAGAAGTTTAGCAGCTCCCTTAATGTCCCCGTCGCCTATCTTTGTTTCCACTTCTTTTATTGTTAAACCTGAATAATTTTTATTTAGTAATTTAGAATTTTGTATAACTGGATCAGATATGGGTGTTTTACAATTGTTTTTTATTTTATTTGTCAATGAGACGTTTTTATAGTTTTCGCCTTTATTGACTGCCAGAACAGAATATGCAAAAGCAAAATAATTTTGCCAGCTTTCAAGGTCATTGTTATCAACCACGGTTTTTATGGTCAATGCCAGTGATTTTGCCACGCTGTTTCTAGCTCCACGGGGAATTCTTTTTACAATAGGAATGCATGCTTTCCAGGAAGATACTTTGTTACAAAATTATGATGGTGTTTCTGTGGAACGAAATGATGAATGTGATAATGAATCATGATCACTCTCATTATTGATAGATATAGGAATTTGAAAAGATGAATTTTTATTAATGGTTTTATGGCATTTTCCTATATGTATATTTAGACCTTTAATTCCCTTAAAAAACCGTGATTGATCACAATGGGGACATTTCACTAAAGTCGAGCCATCGTCGAGACTTGATGCCGTTAGCTGAAGGTTGGGCACAGTTAAGCTAAAACTAGACATAAAAAAACGAATTACATATTTTGCAATCTCAAGAAAAAAAACATATAAATATTTACAAATTAATAAAATATGTAAAAAATGTCAATCAAAATGACATATCGTGTCCATGACCATAAGCGTATCGTATAGCCGATTTGATTGGTCCTATAGTCGATTTGATTGGGTGTAGTTCGGGTCCACTTTCTTCAACTCACTTCAGAAGCCAATGGGTGAACTCCGTTTTTCGTTTAATTTCTCAAAATGATTGTTGCTACAACAATGTTTATTTGTAGTTTGTTGCTTGGTTACAGTCAGATTTTTTGAAAGATCTTTGTTGATAAAAACAGATAGGAGGTAATACAAACTGAGATAACTGAAAATCTTGGCATTTCATCAATGTAAAAAATGTTTTGTCGATTTTATAGCCGGCTCTTTATTTTTAGTTTTATATTATGCAGTCCATGGACGCACCAAATATATTTAAAAACAATAAATAGTGGAGCACGCTGTTGACGTGTCGAGGTACGTTGCTGTTTTTTTTGAAGACATGACCTAGAAGCCGGTAAAAGTACCATTTTGGCACTGTTAGATTTCTCCAGGGCTTTCGATTGCATGTGCAAGCCTTTGCTTCTATCTAAGTTGTCGTACTACGGATTTGATATATCAGCAACATTATGGTTTGATAGCTATTTATCAGGTAGGTCACAGTTTGTTTAACTACGTGGCAGGGATGGAAAATCTATCAATTCTTTTGTTAGTGAACTAGAAAGGGGTGTTCCACAAGGTTCAATACTAGGGCCTCTGCTCTTTATACTTTACTCTGCAGATATGGTTCAGAACATCGAAAAAAGTCATTATCATATTTACGCCGACGATGTACAACTTTACATCTCAGGGGAACCAAAATATACTGCCTCTACCATAAAAAACCTAAACTCTGATCTAGACAAAATTGCTGACTGGTCAGAAAAAAACTGTTTGACATAAAATCCCATTAAATCAAAATTTATGGTTCTTGGGACTAAAATTCAAATCCGTAAGACGTTGGAAGCTCTCGCGGACAATGATGTTGCTGTCAGGGGCCAACCACTGGAGAGGGTCGAAGAGGCGCGTAACCTTGGTATACTGATGGATGGAGAACTGAAGTTCGAAAATCATATTCAATCAGTGGTTAGCAACTGCTTCTACCGTCTCAAGGTGCTTTATAATATTCGTGATTATCTGAGTGTGGATTTGCGTGTTCACCTTTGCGAATCATTGATATTATCAAGGTTAAACTACTGTGATGTGGTCTATGGCAGTTGCATACTTGGTCGTACACAGAGGCCTATACAGCGTGTACAAAACGCATGTGCACGTTATTGTTTTCGGGTCCCTCCACGCTCCCACATCACTCCGCATTTGAACGATGCAAAGTTATTGAACATGCAAGGGCGTCGATTATTACACCTCGTAACGCTTATGTTTGGTGTTGTTAAGCTGGAGTCGCCAGCTTATCTATATAAAAAATTAGAATGGTCATCCAGTGACTACCATTTTAAAACTAGAGCGATTCTACCGAGGCACCGATCCGCTGCGTTTCGAGGTTCTTTTAAATTTGCAGCGTCCAAATGCTGGAATGATCTTCCCCCACCAATCCGTGATGTGTGCAGTAGGAACACCTTTAA